>PKMM01021225.1:157123-417850 GCA_002933915.1 Eutrema heterophyllum
CAAAATCATATGTCCGAACCCCGGTATACCACAACTGCCCCAATTCCTCTATCAGAGGCTGCAAAAATACATCAAGAGAACGTTTCGGATGCTTCGGACCAGGTACTAAAATGCTCAAGAATAAAAATTCCCTTTGCATGCACATATCTGGAGGAAGGTTGTAAGGCGTTAGGATTACTGGCCATAAAGAATATTGCCTACCAGACATACCAAATGGACTAAATCCATCTGTGCAAAGACCAAGATACACATTTCGTTTCTCTCTAGCGAAGTCTGGGTGTACCGTCTTAAAGTGTTTCCACGCTTTTGCATCTGAAGGATGAGTAACCTCCCCATCTGTCTGCAAATGATCTGCATGCCATCTCATCGATGCAGCTGTCCTCTCAGACTGATACATTCTTTTTAACCTATCAGTTATAGGAAGGTACCACATCCGCTGGAACGGTACCTTACTCCGACCAGTACCTTGCGGCTTATATCTCGGTTTTTGGCAAAATCGACATTCCTGCAGCTTATCATCATCTTTCCAAAAAAGCATACAATTGTCAACACATACATCTATCATCTCAGAAGGCAACCCAAGACTAAACACCAACTTCTGTATCTCATAGTATGTTTCGGCAGCCAAATTATCCTCTGGCAAATACTCTTTAATAAGATCAGCCCAATCATCCATGCAAACCTCAGCTAAGTTATGATCAGTTTTAATTGTCATCATCCTAGCTGCTAATGACAATTTAGACTGACCTTCTCTACATCCATCGTAGAGTGGCTGATTTGCATCATCTAGCATATTATAAAATCTTTGTGCATCTAGATTGGGTTCCTCATCATGATGATCAGGTGCAAATGTACTTACGGTTTCATGAAATGCATCTGTAACCATGTCATGAATCCTATCATGATCTTGACCATGCTCCGCATGATAATCAAATTGATTAAAATTATTTGACTCATCAAAATTCGATGCTTGATAATTGCTACTACTACTACCAGCATTTCCCCCATGACCTTCTCCATGATAATACCAGATATAGTAATGCGGCATAAACCCTCTATTTAATATATGCGACCACACCTTCGAGGTAACGATAAATTTCCTATTCTTGCATTTTGGACAAGGACAGTACATCTTACCACTTGTAATCGTATTTTGTATAGTTCCCGCCTGATGCATGAATCCCTCCACCCCCTCACCGAACTCCTTTGTTAGCGATCCCTCCGAATCAAGACGATTATACATCCATCTTCTAATTTCGTAGATTGACATTTTTTGTTGGTCAGAGAGAAGTAAATGTTTTTGAATATGAAATTTTTCTTATGAGGTTGGCCGCTATATATAGATTTTTATTTTTGTTACCATCGAATTAGCAACGAATTTTGCGACGATTTTGCAACGATTTTACAATATGTTTACCTAACCGTACACCCGTTAACTTAAACGTGCTCACCTAACTCATATATCGTCGGTAAATCGTTGCAAAGTTCAACGAATACATTTCCTTGGTAATTCGTCGGTAATTACCAACGATTTTACGACGATTTTTGGAATCGTCGTGAATTCGTCGGTAATTACCAACGATTTTACGACGATTCCAAAAATCGTCGTAAAATCGTCGGTAATCGGACCGAACTTAACAACGAGTTTACGACGAAACATTTCGTCCCAATATTGCGACGATTTTACGACGATATAAAAAATCGTCGTAAAATCGTCGTAATAACGATGTTGATTTGCGACGAAATGAAATCGTCGCAAAAAATCGTTGCAAAATGCATGTTTTCTTGTAGTGATTCTTTGAGTTAAGGAAAGAGATTAATCCTCGCCTCCATTGATATTATTTCTGCTTCATCTCCTTTCTGTAGATCATTTTTATATTATCTTTCCTTAACGTTTATTTATCATTCTGTGATTAAATCAATATCCTGTTATAGTGCAAATTTTTGGTCTTACAAAAAACTTTATGTTTCTTCCATGAGCCTTCACTGGTTTGTTCTCTGTGTCATCCTTTCTCGGTTTTGACTCTCGTTGTGTCTTGAATCTGAATTCACACACAACAATGGCTGAGAAAAAGGGAAGTTGCAGAGGCAACATGAGAAATCTTCAATGAATTATCGCCCTTGTATATGATGAAGCCTGTGGGATCGGGTCAGTCTTCTTCTTCCCTGTGTATTTATTACTGCATTTAGCCCTGCTTTTGGTTATTGCCAGAAGTGATTAGGAGACCCATATATATTTGTTCAATGTCGATGAGTATATAATATCTGAATCTATTTTCTTCTGGTCAGAATAAGCGGTTAAGTTTATTTTGTCCGAAATGTTGTATTGGTTTATCTTTTGATTAGAATCCCATCTTCTAGTCATAGATATACAGTGTAAGACTGAAGGTTGTCTTGTTAGTGAAGTGCATGACCATGGTAACTTATGACTGAATGTAGTAGAGGGTGGTATTGGGCTTGGCTGCCACCTCAGATTAACTGACTTTTGAGTCCGCCAGTGAGGGCTGTGGCCTGTGGGTTTATAAGAGCTTTTCAGCACAATGTTTGAGGCATTCTGAAATCTCTAGGGTTTGGTAAGAATACACTCGTGAAGAAAATCTGAAGCTCCGCTTTGTGTATGGAAAAACGATGGCTTTTAAGTTTGAAGTCACTGATTCAGTCTGTGACTTGACCTGAGAGTGAAAACTGACGGAGATTGTCTCCACTTAATTTCCTGGCACACTCATCATCCTTGCAAGTAACAGTAAGCAAGATTCACAGCATCAGTGGGCTATACAAATGAAGATACATTCGATACATGAGTTTGCTGCCTACTTTATGCAAACCTTTGGTTAAATTGTATAACACGTTTATCCCTTTCCCAATATAGAAACAGTGCTGGCATACATATGACATATCGTCATGTATTTTTTTTCTTTTTCTGTGGTTAGTTTCATTTAAAATCGAATATAGTAGTTGAGGTCTTTACTGTGAACAAAAGTAGTTGAGGGTGTCTTGGAGCGCATGATCCTTGAAGACTTGTAGATGGTACTGTTGGAGTTTTGATTTAACTAAATCAGATAAATTAAATAGAACATGTGTCTATTGGAAAAACACACCTCCTCACTACGTTTGTGTCGATTGGAAAAGCCACATATGTGTCGGTTGTGAAAAGCACCGCTTGACTCGATATATAATGAGATCACTTGGAGAGATGGAAAATAGATGAAAAGGATTCTTCTCTTATTCTTGTTAAATAAATTCTGAGAAAAACAGAGTATAGTACTGTTTAACTTTTTGTTTATCATCCCAGTGTGTCTCAGGCTAATGATGGATAACAGGTGGAGTCTTCAAGGAATGACCGCTCTTGTCACCGGTGGAACCAAAGGAATTGGGTCAGTCCCAACCCTACTCACCTACTATTCCCGTTGTGAAACTGAGTTCTCCTTTCAGTTATAGATTTAGATGGTCACTGATTGTCTCTGAATGTTAAACGAACACAACCCCGAAGAAACAGGACCACTCTTGTGATGTATTTATGTTTAATGTGTCTTATGAATAGGGAAGCTGTGGTAGAGGAACTATCTATGTTCGGAGCAAGAGTCCACACATGTGCCAGAGATGAAACTCAGCTTCAAGAACGTTTACGTGAATGGCAAGCAAAAGGGTTTCAGGTGACCACCTCCGTCTGCGACGTTTCTTTTTGTGCCCAACGAGAGAAACTCATGGAAACCGTTTCCTCTGCCTTCCAAGGAAAACTCAACATCCTCGTAAGTGTATATTTTAGCTCCTTCTCCTCAAGCTTGGATTTAAAAGGCAAATCATGTTTTAATTTTGTGTTTGGTTTGCGTCTATGTATATAATAGATAAACAATGCGGGAACGTGTATAACAAATCCAACCACATAGTATACAGCAGTAGACTTCTCGTTTCTGATGGCTACGAATCTCGAGTCAGCTTTTCATCTTTCACAGCTCGCGCATCCTTTGTTGAAAGCTTCGGGTTTAGAGAGCAAGAGCATCGTGTTCATGTCCTCCGCTGCTGGAGTTGTGCATATGAGTGGCGGATCCATCTATGGAGCAACCAAAGGTACCGTATATATAGATATATGTACATTCTTAAAACAACATTCTCTTTCATTTTGATGCTTACGTAAGTGCATGTAACTATATACAAACGCATTTCAGGAACCATGAATCAGCTGGCTAGAAACTTAGCTTGCGAATGGGCGAGCGACAACAGAAGGGCTAACTCTGTTTGTCCTTGGATCATCACAACTCCTTTAACTAACAATGGAACGCCAACATATAAAGAAAGTTCCCCTTAGTACTATATGTTATTGCTTATCAATTTTAACTTATATCAAAATCATTTTAGTTTCTCAATGAGAAAATTTTAAAAGAAGAAGCGGAACGTAAGACATCGCAAGGACGTGTTGGAGAAGCAAAGGAAGTCTCATCGCTTGTGGCGTTTCTCTGTCTACCTGCAGCTTCTTACATCACAGGTCAAACCATTTGCGTTGATGGAGGTGCCACTGTCAACGGTTTCTCGTTCAGGCCTCTGCCTTAATTAAATGGATCATACTTTCAATATCTGAATTCATTATCCACTTTGGACAAGACCTAATGGTGTGATTAGGTGTCTCAACTAGTGAAATGCAGTCAGTGTCTGGTTTGGTTTAATACAGTCAGAAAAAGCTGTAAAAATCCTTAATACATCGACACTGAACATCATTACGGAATTTTGGAACAATTTGCACAATCTTATTTACTTGCCACATTTGGATACACATACAATTCCTTAAGCACACAGATGTCGTAAATATTAGTATACACTCCACCAAACACTTCCCCACATTACTCTTCACGCTCCTCTCCACCATCTCCTCCACTTGTCTTTCTCTATATATGTACTCATCAACTCTACTCAATTAATATCAACATGGTATCCACCGATCAAACTCAACCCATGATCCTACTTAAAAAAAAAAAAAATTAGTAGATTTTTTTTTTGTTTTCTCAATTTTCTCTAGCTTAAACTCCTCTTTCTTCTTCATCTTCTTTCATCTACTTCTCTTTCTTCTTCATGTTTCTTCTTTCTCTTAAGCCATCGAGTTTCCTTAAGCCAAAGTGCTTCTTTTCTTCAAGCCATCGAGCTTCCTTAAGCCAAATTAAAGTGCTTCTTTTCTTCAAGCCAGCGAGCTTTCTTAAGCCAAAGTGCTTCTTTTCTTCAAGCCATCGAGCTTCCTTAAGCCAAAGTGCTTCTTCTCCTTGAGCCAAAGTGCTTCAAAAATCAAGCACAAGCCACCGTTTCTCTCTCTTTAGTAATTTGTTCTTTCCTTCTTCTAATTGATTTCTTCTTCTTGATTTGTTCCCACCGTTTCTTACCAAATTCTTAAGCCAAATGCTTACATTATTCAAGCCTAACAAGTACCTATGAATCTTAAGCTATATGCTTCCTTAAAGCATCAATGATGAGCTTCCAAAACTAAGTCATGTGCTTCTTAATTCAAGTCTCATTGACCTCTGAATATGAAACTTTGAATTTCCTAAGAAAATCAAGCCAAAGTGCTTCTTCTTCTATTATGTCACTTGTATTTCCAAAATCAAGCCATCGAGCTTCCATTAAAAAAAAAAAAAAAAAAAAAANTGCAAGCCCTCGGTGGTTTCTCTCCGATTTCTCCACCACCGTGAACTAGGGAGGCCGCCGCCGTCTGTTCGCTGATCCGAGCCACCGTCACTGCTTTGCCACCGCCGTGAGGTAACCGCCGCTGCACCTCCTCCGCGTCTTCTTCTCCTTTTCGCTTCCTCTTCTCAGTTCGCGCATCGTCTGTGTGTGGTGTGTGTACGTCGACCACCACCGCCTCTGTTCTTCGCCGTAAAGTCTCCGCCGTGCTCCAGGGACGACGCCGTTTTCATCAGAGAGCCATCGAAGTGCCGTCTACCCAAAGAAATCTCGATCTAGGGTGCGCTTGAGCTGTTTCTTGCGGTGCAAGCAATCTCTGCAACTCCTTCTCTCAAAATCGCCGTCGACAACCGTTGCTCCGATCTGCTCGGTCAGCCTTGTCTTAGCACCATTGTTGCTCATCCGCCATCCGTTCACTGATCCGAGCACCTACCAGTGTTCGTCGTCTTCGCCGCAAGTCTCCGCTTCTCTTTCACGATCGTATAGCACTATCCTTGGTCAACTCAAGTCAACGTGCTCACCGACGACTTCTCCTCTGCCTCGACGCATCACGTCGCTTCTACTCTCTGTTCTCGGATCTGCTCTCGGCCTCATCCATCTCTTCACCGTTACACAGTCGAGCCACCTTGAGCTTATGTTTTCTCTTCTCCCATGTGTCTTCTTCTGGTCAATCTCAAGTGGTTCTTTGGTTACACTTCATCCCCCTTGAACTTGAGGGGCGTATTAATATAAATTATAATTGTGTTTACACTCCACCAACCACTTCCCCTCGTTACTCTTCACGCTCCTCTCCACCATCTCCTCCACTTGTCTTTCTCTTCTTATTCTTCTATATATGTACCCATGAACTCATCAACTCTACTCAATTAATAACATCATATCTTTCAATATATCAACAGTAAGATCCTAAGTATTTAATCAATAGAGTAATTATTCATTTTCTAAGTAAAAAACTACTATAACGGTATAACCTAGCTAGAGAGCTTGTGACCATAATTTGGGATGTTGCTGAAAGTTAAAAGGAAACTTTGGAGAAAATGATGAATTTCGATTGCTTTCTCAAAACGTAAATAGTTTCGCATAATCTGGAGAATAGACATGAATGAAAGTTGGATGTTACTGCCATAATCAGTATTGGTGTCAAAAGGTAGGTCCCTACTTACCTTGCGTGTCAATCAAACTCTGCAGATGTCACTCACAGAAGCTGCCCAATGTTTATCACATTTTGTTGGTTTCTTATGCATGTTTAGTATCTCCTCCACATAAAGAGAGGTCGTAAGTAGTGTTATGTGATTTACCTTCATCCAATATAATCTGTCTTGTTAATGATAAGTCAATAGAAAATGATGGATAGCAACAGATGGAGTCTTCAAGGTATGACTGCTCTTGTGACCGGTGGAGCGAGTGGAATCGGGTTCGTCTTTCTAATTCTCTCTGTAACACATCTTTTACCCATTGCTCTCCCATTATTTAACATCTTGAGTGTTCAAAATTTCAAGGAATTTTTGTTTGTGGAATGTTTAGGTTTGCCATAGTAGAGGAGTTAGCTGGTTTTGGAGCAAGAATCCATGTATGCGATATATCTGAAGCTCTGCTCAATCAAAGTTTAAGCGGATGGGAAAAGAAAGGGTTTCAAGTGAGTGGTTCGATCTGTGATGTATCCTCTCGTCCCGAGAGAGAAACAATGATGCAAACCGTCTCCTCGTTGTTTGGTGGCATGCTCAACATTCTTGTAAGTAAATTGAGCTTCAAGAAACCGATCGAGTTGAACTTTTAAAGACTCATTTTTTCAACATAGGTAAACAACGTTGGCGGAATCCGGTCCAAGCCAACATTGGAGTATGAGGCTGAAGATTTCTCGTTCCACATCTCAACAAACTTGGAGTCTGCTTATCATCTTAGCCAGCTTTCACATCCTCTCCTAAAGGCTTCTGGATTTGGAAGCATCGTCTTCATTTCCTCTGTTGGAGGGGTTGTATCAATGGACTGTGGATCCATCTATAGTGCAACCAAAGGTACACATATACATGCACAACTCTAACTAGAGTACCACCATTTAAGTATATAGATTTGTGATTTGTATGTCTCCACGCGCGCGTTTTGTTTGTAAATAAATACAGGAGCTCTGAATCAGCTAGCAAGAATTTTGGCGTGCAAGTGGGCTATAGATGGTATAAGGGCCAACGCTGTTGCGCCTAACGTTATCAAGACTCATCTGTCTCAACCTGTAATCAAAAGAAAATCTTTGTTTTACATATGAATTTAACAACTTCATGCAAAGCCGTTTAAGTCTTTTATTCATCTTTCGAATTTGTTTGTAACAAATCCTTTCAGTCTCTCGATGACGTGGGTCTCAAGGAGAGTTTGCTCAGTAGAACTCCACTTGGGCGTGCTGGAGAACCGATCGATGTTGCATCACTTGTGGTCTTCTTATGTCTACTTGCAGCTTCATATATTGGAAAACAATCTATTTACCCCTGAGAAGTTTCATATAATAACAGATCTCCCAGAGTTTAGCCTAGTTCTATTTCCCCATAATTTGAAAGTTTGAATCTTATTTCCCCACAAAATCAAAGTTCGAAACCTATTTCCCCATTGACCACGATTTGACTCGGTTTACTGTGTACCAATTAAATATAAACCGAAAGAAAACCAAATAAAACCAAACTTAACCCAATTACAAACCAACTCAATGAATTAAACCCGATAACAACCCAGTTCCTAGTCTAATCCTCACCCGAAACCAACTAATCCACACCCAAAACCAAACTTCCTCCACTTTGACGATTGAATCACCGGCGGCGGGTAAAACAGAGTAGCTGGATCTCGCCGAGGTAAGAGAAGATTGAGTAGAAACGGATTCATCGCGATCTGCATCAGCTTATGGGACCTCATGAGCCTCTCCGAATTCGGATCCTCACTCACCAGCAGATCCATCGTCTTCTGGAGATCCTTCACTCAATCGATGAACACCATGGCTTCTGGTTTTGTGTTTTTACTCAAAAAGCTCTGCCATGTCTCTCTGTTAATGGATTTCGAAAAGGGTTTCACTTAAGCTTTGATTCATAGACGTCATTGAATGCACTAAGGCTATATGATTTCTATTTTCATTGAATCGTTAGTAGATTATAGATGGTTAGTTGTAAAGTGTCTCTTTGGTAAATCAGTGAAATAATTGATTTTAGGAACATTAATCCTCTGGTGTTGAATTTTCTGGAGCAAAGCCTCTTCTCTTACCCTCTGAATTCGAAGCCTCTGCTTCGACATAGTCCTAAACGATTTCGTTTTGGTTGGAAACAAATTCTGGTGGTTTCATCTTCCATTCTATTTTTATATATTTCACGACATTCTGCTCAACCTCAGAGATGAAAATGTATGTCCTTTAATATATTTCATGATCCATCTTCCATTCTGTTTTTTTTTTTTTTGCTCGATTCTTGGTGGAGACTGCTGCTTGCACTCAAACACGAGAGAGCGTTAACAAATTCGCCCACAAGTGCAAAGATTTCAAAGTCGCCAAAGCTGAGATTCTCAATATCATCATGCCATCTTCTATTGTCGAGTTGATGCCGGTTTGTGGTTTCTTTTTGTTCTATCTTCTTTACCAAATCTCATGAACATCTCTATCATCACATTTGTTTCTCTAGCATGCTCTCTTTAACCTTTGTTGATTGCGACTTCTATAGATCATAGAGAAGCCAGATGATCGGGAAATCGACTCAAATGGGATACTAGAGCTCGTGCAGGATTTGCTATCGCCTCTTCCTACACTGGAAACTCATAAAGATAATGACGAAGAGGAAATAGAGAACGGCGAACAATCGTAACATACAACTGCAATTTTGACTTTTGAGTTGATATCTTTAGTTGAGAACATATAATGTCTTTTTGTTTGTAAAAACCCCAGTTAATAGTGAGAAATTATATGAAGTTACAAGAGTTTATGGCGACAAGCTAAACTCGCTAAACTCCGTGGAATCGAAGACAGTGTTGATACATCTATAAAGTGACAAGCTAAACTCGTTAGCCTAAACGATGCAAACCACCAAGTCGATATATCTAGAGTCTTCACTGCGATGGTTTATTGCTATGCATCACCAAAGACATCAACTCTAGTCTCTAGGCTTGTGGTTTGGGACCCTTATAGTGGCCAAACAAGGTGGATCGAACAACCCATAAATTCTTTGCCCAAGGCGGCGGAGTCACGGCGGCAGAACCAAAACGAGCGTGGAGTTTCGCTGCATGTGCCGCCGCCTACTCGCCGGAGAAACCGAACAGCCCTCAATCATCTTCTTCGCCGCCGCAAGGAGCGAAGCTGGTTCCTCTCGCGATCTTCAATTGGATTTTATCACAACTTAGCTTTATTTGAAGAGATCTTTAATTGCATTTTATCACAACGAAAAAGAATAAGAAGATTCAATTCAAAAAAAAAAAAAGATTGGTGAGA
This sequence comes from Eutrema heterophyllum, assembly GCA_002933915.1. Taxonomy (NCBI): domain Eukaryota; kingdom Viridiplantae; phylum Streptophyta; class Magnoliopsida; order Brassicales; family Brassicaceae; genus Eutrema; species Eutrema heterophyllum. The sequence continues at coordinate 167,235 of PKMM01021225.1, forward strand.
ATGAGACGAAGAAGAAGAAGAAGATTGGATCGGGTCAGGTTCAGTTTTTTTTTTTTTGGGTCGGGTCTGGGTTTAATTTGGTTTGAATTGTTTATTGGTTAGATTAGGTTTAGGTCGGGTTTAGGTCGTAAAACGATAAAACCGACATCTGTGAGGAATTAGGTTTCGAACTTTAATTTCGTGGGAAAATAGGATTTGAACTTTCAAATGATGGGGAAATAAAACTAGGCTCATGCAAATTCTGGGGGAATCTGTTATTATATGAAACTTCTCAGGGGAAAATATATCGTCTCAAGGAGAGTTTGCTCGGTAGAACTCCACTTGGGCGTGCTGGAGAACCGATCGATGTTGCATCACTCGTGGTCTTCTTATGTCTACCTGCAGCTTCATATATTACAGGTCAAACCATTTGTGTTGATGGAGGTATCACTGTTAATGGCTTCTCCTATCAGCCAAAGGCTTGAAACTCCCAAAACATTTCAGTTTCTTCGACTAATAATGAAAATCCAGAAAGCAATTGGTGCGGTTCTGGATATCTCATATCAGCTTGCATGCTTAACCGAATATGAACTATTCCATGTTATGAAAATTCAAGTTTGGAAAAATGTTGGAGCTAGCTATATCTGTATACTGTATTTATAAATGACATCAAGAGGCAAATCAAAATACAACAAATAGTATACCGTTCTGCTGAATTATTTGGTGAAACATTCTAGTGATCTCTAAGAAACATTCAAGGAATATCAGTTTTTCTACAGCACATGATTAAAAAAAATTAATTCAAAAATAAATTAAAAATTAAGTATTTGCATGCTATTATGATTTATTAAAAAAAACATAGTTTTAAGACAACAATATTGATCTGATAATGAGTTATAGTTTTTTTTTTTTTTTCTGTCCCCTACCCATCTATTTGAGTTATAGATACTTGTAGCGTTAAATAAATTATTAATATACATAAAGCATAAATCAAGAAGAAGTGTTCCTCTCTCACCCACATGAATACGTTAATCTTAACATTCAATAATTTCGTTACCTCTTTGAATAGAAAGTTACATAGTATAATAAATATATTACTAATAAAAGTTGATGCTATATGCAATATATAAATATAAAGGTGTTCACCTAAAATTTTAAACACTCAATTATTAAAAAATTGTAATATTATTGTTAAGAAATGAATACTTACCTACGGTCTCCTTAGTGCTGATATGCCTAACCCACTTCATCATACGTTATGAACTTGTACTTTGCTATAAATATGTAACATTGGTCATTGTAAGAAGACACAAATAACAAGCAATACAAAGACAAATATTATTTTCACTTACTCTCCATCTCTCTTACATACTTTCCATCTCTCTCTCTTTTCGTCTTTCTCTCGTCTCTCTTTTGTTATAAGTATATAATATATACAAACACATCTCACCTTATATATAATATATTTATATTATAATTCATAACACGTTATCAGCACGATCGTTCCATGATCCGTTCATATACCGAAAAATGTGAGGTTTAATTTATGTTCAATATTTTTTACGTTTATATATTGTTTCGAGGTGATAGGCGATGCCTTCCCCGAACTGATCGTTATGAAAGGCTATGCCTTCACGATCATGATCATATGGTAAACTATGTCTCCTCAGATCATATGGCAGGCCTTGCCTCCATGAAATGAATGTCCTAAAGACATTTTCAAATTCGTCCACAAAACGAAATTTTTACAGTTATTATTATCGGAGCGCGGCTCTGCCGCCCCATTATAAATTTATTATTTTCGCAATAATTACTTATCGCACTTTATTTATTGTCAATATTATATTGGACAGCTGAGCCCGCCACATATTTTATATGCTGTTTAAACATGGTTGATTCTGTTACATAATTTTGCTGTTAATATTTTTTATATATAAGGAGGCGCGGCCGCCTGTATATAATCATTTTTATCTGAAATTTGGTAAATTTATCTGATTGATTATCAAAAGTTTTCAGATCGATTTTTTGCCACTTCCAACGGTCATAAAACGGCTATAAAAACGGCTAGTGAACAGTATTTTCAATATATAAATATACTTATCTTTCATTCATTAATTTCACTCATTCTTTCATCTCAAACATTTATCTTCTCTCAAATCATTCTCAAAAAAAAATTTTGATTTCATTTCACAAGGAAGATGTTTTGTTTAATGTTGATTTTAAGTGTTTTTTCTATCATTGCTTTTATTTATGGCATCTCCGTCACAGAATTTACTCCCGAAGAATTTTTCATAAATATTATTTTGCTCTTGTATTTAATTATATTTCTTGTAATCGCGTTCTTGATCCCAACGCCTCCCATGTTTTAAATTGCATATGTATTTCTTGTTATCGCAATATCTCATTTATGTTTTATGATTAATAAAATATTAATTTATGTTTACAGTAATCATGTCAAACTTGGCAAAACTCGAGATTACTGCCCTTGATATTTCTGGGAAAAACTATATGACATGGGCAATAGCAGTAAAAATGCATTTAAGAGGAAAACAACTATTTGATACCATCGATGCGTTAAAAACGACATCAGATGAGAAAAAGGCACAATCTATGATATTTTCGTGCCATCACATCCATGATGGTCTAAAAGACCAATACATCACAAAAGAAGATCTTGCAGATCTCTGGAAATCGCTCAAAGATAGGTTTGATCACCAAAAATACATGATCTTACCAAAAGCCAAACATGAGTGGCTTAATCTCCAATTTCAGGATTACAAAAGTGTGGGAGAATATAATTCCGCTTTGTTCGGAATTACTTCCAGGGTGGTGTTATGTGGAGAAAAAGTAAACGATTATGATATGATCGAAAAAACACTCTAAACATTTCATCCTGGAAATGTAATCCTGCAGCAACAATACCGAGTAAAAGAATACACTCTTTACTCAGAGTTGATGCAAATCTTCTTGTTGCTGAACAAAATAATGAGCTTGTGATGTTGAACCATCAGACTCATCCAATTGGATCAACTTCATTCCCAGAAGCGAATGTTGTAGTATCCAGTTACAATAATTGGCAACGACATGGACCCGGTAGAGGATGTGGTCGTGGTCGAGGACGTGGATGTGGACGTGGACGTGGTCGAAGCCAAGGAAGAGGATTTTATTTTAATAATTTCAACACCAGGAGAATTTATAAAATTTCTCAAGAAAATAAAGTTGGTAAAACAGTGAACAAGCATTATGAAAATGCTTGCTACAGATGTGGCATGAAAGAACATTGGTCCAATACATGTCGTACACCAAGGTATTTGGCCGATCTGTATCAAAAATCCCAAAAGGTAAAAGAAAAGGAAGGTGAAACCAACTTCATCTCTGATGAATCCGGACTCTCTTTCGATGGCATTGATAATGATGCACATCTCGATCTTTCTGATTTCCTCGTTGATCCTGAAGATATCAACGTCCAACAAGTTGACTAAAATAACCTATTTTCTCTTTATAAATTTGTGTTATATGTAATAAAAGTGTGTTGTAAAATAAGTTATTAATGCATTTTTTATGAATAATTTAAATCCACAATATGTCAAGATCTGAGATTCGAGATGGAGATTTATGTCTGGCAGACAGTGCTACAACGCACACAATACTTAAATATAAAAAGTATTTCTCCTCTCTAAATTTAAAAAATTCCGCCGGAAGCATGATTACTATATATGGTAATGCAAAGATGGGCTCTGGAAGAGCTTGTTTTTCAATGCCAAGGGGAAATAAATTTGAAATAAATGATGCATTATATTCCCCTAAATCCCAGAGAAACTTAATAAGTTTCAGAAATATCCGCAAAAATGGATATCATATAGAAACCATGAATAAGAATGACATTGAATATCTTTACATCACATCAATAATTCTGGAAAGGAAAGTTATATTAGAGGAACTACTAGCATTATCCTCCGGATTATATTCCACAAAGATTCATATAGTTTAAAGTGTGGCATGAAAGACTTGGCCACCCTGGTTCGGTCATGATGAGAAAGATTGTGCAAAATTCGAATGGCCACCCGTTGAAAAACCAGAAGTTTTGTCAATTAGGAGAGTTTTCATGTAATGCATGTTCTCAAAGAAAACTCATAATTCGGCTATCACCAGCCAAAATTGGGAAGGAATCTTCAGTATTCTTAGAAAGAATACATGGTGATATATGTGGGCCTATCCACCCACCATGCGGGCCATTTCGATATTTTATGGTATTGATCACGCATCCAGTAGATGGTCACATGTGTCTATTGACAACACGAAATATGGCTTTCGTAAAATTTATTGCCCAAATAATCAGGTTGAAAGCACAGTTTCCTGACTACGCCATAAAGAAAGTTAGGCTTGATAACGCTGGTGAATTCACTTCACAAGCCTTTAAAAACTATTGTATGTCAATGGGAATCGATGTTGAGCATCCGGTCCCCCATGTACATACACAAATTAAATGGCATGGTTGAATCTTTGATTAAGCATCTGCAACTCATTGCTAGATCATTAATATTGAGAACAAAGCTCCCAATTTCTATATGGGGTCATGCTATCTTGCAGGTTGCGTCATTGGTCCAGATAAGACCAAGCACATATAATAAACATTCCCCTTTACAATTAACATCTTGCCATGAGCCAAATGTATCCCATCTCCGTGTTTATGTTCCTATAGCCCCACCGCAAAGAACAAAAATGGGGCCACAAAGGAGATTGGGTATATACGTTGGTTATACACCACCAAGTATAATTTGGTACCTTGAATCGCAAACTAATGATATGTTCACGGCTCGTTTTGCCGATTGCCATTTTAATGAAAATGAATTTCCAGCGTTATGGGGAGGAATTACATAAATTCCAAAAGATGTAACATGGTGCACACCATCCTTGTTGCACCTAGCTCCCCCTACAAATCAACGCAAACTCGAAGTTCAGAAAATCGTACACTTACAAAATATGGCAAATCAGTTATCAGATGCGTTTACTGATACAAAAAGGGTGACAAAATCATATATCCCGCTGCAAATGCTCCATCAAGAATTAACGTTCTTGAAGAACAAATTGATGGGAATAGAGCAAATGAACCCAAAGTTCAGTTGAAAAGGGGGAGGCCGATTGGTTCTAAAAACAAAAATCCCCGAAAGAAAAATAAATTGGGAGAACAAAATGAAAAGGTTCTCGAAGAACCATATAAAGAAAAATGTCTAGAAGACATACATGAAAATGTTCAAAGAGAACCATACAAAGAGATTTATCCAGGAGATGAACATAATACAGAAAAATATGAGATTTCCATTAACTATTCCCAAGACGAAAAAATATGAGATAGAAATGAAATAGAAGATAATGATGGAATTTTCTCATTCTACATTGATTATGAAAGTGATGATCCATACCCAAGGTCCGTATCAGAGTGCCAGAAAAGGCCTGATTGGGAGAAATGACAAATGGCCATGAAAAATGAATTATTCTCCCTCAATAAAAGAAATGTTTTTGGACATACTGTCGCTACACCCAAAGATGTAAAACCGGTTGGGTACAAATGAGTTTTTGTGCGAAAAAGAAATGAGAAAAATAAAATCACAAGATATAAATCTCGACTTGTGGCACAAGGATTTTCTCAAAGACCGGGAATTGATTATGAAGAAACATATTCTCAGGTTATGGATGCAATTACATTCAGATTTTTAATGAGCCTTGCGGCATCCAATAATCTAGAAATGTATCTTATGGATGTAATGACAGCATATCTATATGGATCACTTGATAATGATATATATATATATATGAGGATCCCAGAAGGATTAAAAATGCATGCAGCATTAAACTCAAAACCCAGAGAGATATGTGCGATCAAATTACAACAATCACTTTACGAATTAAGACAATCCGAGCGCATGTTAGGGGCGAACCCACTCACAAAGATAGGGTGTCAATTGACACCATATTTTTTAAAAATTTCTTTATAATTTATTAGGGTTTATTATCATTGACACCCCCAAAAAAATTGGTGTTGAACCCATAAGCTAATTTGTTTTGCAATATGAACCCATATATTTTATATGAATTTTTTTTTTTTTTGTATTTCTATTTTTCAAATTTAACGTACACCCGGTAAAAAAAATTTATGGGTCCGCCACTGGCGCATGTGGTATAATCGCTTAAGCGAATATTTGCAAAAGAAAGGGTATGTGTATAATGCAATTTGCCTTTGCGTCTTTATTAAGAAATCTTCATCATAATTTGTGATCATTGCTGTATATGTTGATGACTTGAACATCATTGGAACTCAAAAGGAAATTGATGATGTAAGAACTCATATGAAAGAAGAGTTCGAAATGAAATATCTCGGACAGACAAAATTTTGTCTTGGACTCCAGATAGAGCACTTCCGAGATGGAGTATTTGTGCATCAATCAAATTATACCAAAAGGATATTACAACGTTTTTTATATGGATAAAGCGAATCCTTTGAGTACTCCAATGGTTAATCGATCTCTCAATACTAAAAAAAATCCATTCTGACCTTGTGAAGATCACGAGGAAGAGTTAGGTCCTAGAGTACCTTATATGAGCACTATTGGTGGACTTATGTATCTTGCAAATTGTACCCGACCGGATATAACATTTGCTACAAATCTACTTGCAAGATATAGTTCGTCTCTTACGTGCAGACATTGGAATGGGATAAAACATATATTTCGTTATCTTCAAGGAACGATTGATTTGGGATTATTTTATCCTCGAAATTCCAAATGTGGTTTAGTTGGTTTTGCAGATACATGATATTTATCAGATCTCCATAAATCTCGGTCGTAAACAGGGTATGTTTTCACCATTTGAGGAACTGCAATCTCATGGCGATCCCAAAAACAAACATTGGTTGCCACTTTTCAAATCATGCAAAAATTATTGCACTTCATGAGGCATGTAGAGAATGTGTATGACTCAGATCCATGACTCAACACATTCAAGAAGCCACCGGAATAATCACCAGCAAAGAACCAACAATCTTGTATGAAGATAACGCTGCATGCGTTGCCCAGAAAAAAAGAAGGCTATATCAAGAGCGACAGAACAAAACACATCCCTCCAAGATATTTCTCTTACACTCAAGAGCTCGAAAAAAATCAAGAAGTGGATATCCGATATATTCGCTCAAGTGACAACGCATCAGATTTATTTACGAAAGCGCTTCCTACTACAACATTCAAGAAACATATTCAAAGTATCGGAATGCGTCATCTACGTGATCTATAATGAATATATCATATCCATCATATCGAGGGTTAGACTGCACTCTTTTTCCCTTATCATAGTTTTTATCTCATTGGGTTTTTCCATGATTAGGTTATTAACGAAGCAGTACGTAATACGTTAATAGTGATGGATAATTAAAGGAGAGTGTTAAGAAATGAATAATTATCCACCACCTCCTTAGCGCTGATATGCCTAACTCACTTCCTCCTACCCTATGAACTTGTACTTTGCTATAAATATGTAAGCTTGGTCATTGTAAATAGACACAAGTAACAAGCGAATACAAAAAATTATTCTCATTTACTCTATTTCTCTCACTTACTTTCCATCTCTCTCTTTTCCGTGTCATTGTAAATAGACACAAATAACAAGCGAATACAAAAAAAATATTATTCTCACATTCCATCCCTCTCTGTAATATATACAAACATCTCACCTTATATATAATATATTTATATTATAATTCATAACAATTACATATTTTTTTATCAAATTTAAATATGGTCATGGTCTATACAATTAAATCGCCATCAAATCTGGAAAATCTGGAAAGCCAACGACAATTGCGGCTTGTCTTTGCGTCATTAATGATGATTATCCAAAACCCAAAATCAAAATCAATGTCTAGAAGATCCATGTAGAAAACGTGGCTAGTAATATTTGTTCTCTGAAGAAAAAAAGTGATTTGTGCTTTTGATCACAATATCTAAAAACTGATTTGTGATTAAATTGGATTTTGAGTATCTTGGAGACCATTTTCTTGAGCTTGATTAATCAAGAAGCCTTTTTTAAATCTTCACTACCAATAATTAACTATGTTTATGTCACAACATCCACGTGCGATTGCCATTCACCCAAACTCAACTACCAATCTATTGATAAAAAAATCAGTAGCAGAACAATTCTGGTTATTCTTGATAAAAAAATCAGTCGGGCTGAATTGAAGAGAATAAATAAGTACGTGGGTGTCTATGGGAAATTCGGAAATAATTGTGTCTGCAATCATTGTAAATCTCTATAATTTGTGGCATCTTTGGTCATTGTTAGCCGTATGCAAGTATAATGGATAAAAGATGGAGTCTTCAAGGTATGACTGCTCTTGTAACCGGTGGAGCCAGCGGAATCGGGTTCGTCTTTCTCTTTTACCCATTGTTCTGCTTCTATTCAACAATCTTGGATGGTCAAGATTTCGAAAAATTTATGTTTCTGGAATGATTAGGTATGCCATAGTAGAAGAGTTAGCTAGTTTTGGAGCTAGAATCCATGTATGTGATATCTCTGAAGTTCTGCTTAACCAAAGTTTAAGCGAATGGGAAAAGAAAGGGTTTCAAGTGAGTGGCTCAGTCTGTGATGTAACCTCTCGTCCCGAGAGAGAAACTTTGTTGCAAAAAGTCTCCTCGCTGTTCGATGGCAAACTCAACATTCTTGTAAGTAATAAATGATCTTGATATCGAAACAACTAAGCACATTCGTTCAGAGAAAACTTTGAAAACATCTTCTTTGTGTTCAACATAGGTGAACAATGTGGGCGTACTTCGCGGAAAGCCAACAACAGAATATGTGGCAGAAGATTTCGCTTTCCACATCTCAACAAACTTGGAAGCTGCTTTCCATTTTTGCCAGCTTTCACATCCTCTCCTAAAGGCTTCAGGCTATGGAAGCATCGTCTTCATGTCCTCTGTTGCAGGGATTGTATCAGTTGATTGTGGATCCATTTATTGTCTAACGAAAGGTAACCACAGTCACTACTAAAAGCAAGACTGAATAATATATATGTTTTCTTGATTTTTTTTTTTTTTTGTAGGAGCTCTGAATCAGCTAACTAGAAATTTGGCATGTGAATGGGCAAAAGACAGCATAAGATCCAACGCTGTTGCGCCTAATGTTATCAAGACTCCTCTGTCTCAATCTGTAATAAAAATATAGGACAACTTTTAACATATTTTTGTGTGTGAATTTAACAACTTTAATATCTCTAATCATCTTTGAATTTTTGGTTTCTTGAAGTATCTTGATGATGTCGGTTACAAGGAAGGATTGTTCAATAGAACTCCACTGGGTCGCGCTGGAGAGCCGAATGAAGTTGCATCACTAGTGGTCTTCTTGTGTCTACCTGCAGCTTCTTATATTACTGGTCAAACCATTTGTGTTGATGGAGGTTTCACTGTTAATGGCTTCTCCTATCAACCACATGCTTGAGTCAGACCTTTGTTTATTGTTTTGCTCTGTTTTCTGTTTCCTGATTTTCTTTCTTACTTTTAATTTTTGAGGTCATCAATGTATACAAATGGCTCAAAAACATATGCTACTATTCGGATAAGTAATCTTGATTTGGCAAGTTTGCTTTCTTTATACGACACTGACACGATTGACACAAAACCATGAAACAAACAAATGAGATTTTAAAGTGATACATTAACGATGTAAACTGCGCACCCCTTTAAATCCGTCATAACCCGAATTTAAACATGTTAACTCGGCACGTTGACTTTTTATTAACCAGGCCCGACTCGCATTAACTCGGCCCATTACGACTCGAGCCCTCACCCTCGAGGTCGGCCCACTACGGTTCGAATGATCATATTCGAATTAGGCCCAACACGGTCCGATCTCTACTTCGCCGACTTCGGCCATTAACCGGCCTCCGGGCCCATTAAGCCCAACTAATCAAAGTCGGCGCCGATCTCCGAAAAGGAAGGAGAATCTCCGAGCAAAAAGGAACATTTCCTTATCGGACCCGCAAAAAATAAGGAGATTGGACCGCCTCCAAACCTTATAAATAGCGAAGCTCACCTCATTCACACGCATCACAAATTTCCCGCGAGACCTAAGAGACCTAGCTCCGAGATTTCCGGCTTAGTTTCTTAGTTTCACTAGTTATTTTTCCGGTTAAACCGAGATCTACTAATAAAACAAGATTTCCCAATCCCCAATTGTTTTTAATTTACTTTGTTGTAAACCGGAATCTAACAATTAATGGGATATGCTTTGAATATTAGTAAAATATGATGAACAAGAAACCTAACCAGAAGATAAGCACCCAAGCTGTTTCCAATAACAAAGAGTAAGCCTTGACAACTCAAGATCCATCATCACTTACATCATCATTTGTCACACCAAAAGTATGAAAGGAACATGTGCACGCGGAATGTTTTACCAAATTTTGTTCACTATTCTGATTTCTACTTTCGGTTCTCTTGTAAAGTGAAGTTATTGGAATATAGTCAAAAGACAAATGAGTAAGTTTGTTGTCTTATAAAAGTCATTTTTGCAAGACATAGAATCAAGAGATCACCTATTCTTCTCTTGCGGCTTCACGGAGGGAATATGGAAAAACCTGACAAAAAATATTCAAGGATCAACTTACACTTGTGATTGGAATAGAATTGTTAAGTTGCTGGTGGGTAATTCGATTGACTGGATAGGAATATGGCTGATTCGATATGTATTTCAGTTCATTATTTACAGGATCTGGTGGGAAAGAAACAAGCGTCGTCATGGCGAAATTCCGACAACAAGTCAGCAACTAATACAGATCATCGATAAACAAATGAGGAATAGATTAACATCTATCCGATCAATGGGAGATATAAGATATGAAGGAGGAATGGAGGCTTGGTTCGCATCAAGATAACTTCCTCTTTCTCTTTTTAAGTTTCAAAACATAGAATCGTTGTAATATATTCAAATAATTTCGTGTAAAATAGTTGCACTTGTTGTAATAACGGTTTTATTTGTTTGAATAAATTTAAAATTCAATTAAAAAAAAAAAAAAGTCATTTTTTCTTGGGACCACTAACTTAGATATTTTAGTCATGTTCCACCACAAACACAAACATACTCGTTAATTCACACATATATGATCCACATTCATTGTCTATAACATAATCTTTGGCATTTCTGGTCACATGCAATGTCTAAAAGATGGAGTCTTGAAGGTATGACTGCTCTGGTGACCGGGGGAGCCAGCGGAATCGGGTTCGTCTTTCTTCTCTGTTCTACTTCTATAACATCCTGAATGTTCTAAATTTTAAGGAATTTAAGTTTGTGGAATGTTTAGGTATGCCATAGTAGAAGAGTTAGCTAGCTTTGGTGCTAAAATCCATGTATGCGACATATCTCAAACTCTGCTTAACCAAAGTTTAAGCGAATGGGAAAAGAAAGGGTTTCAAGTGAGTATCTCAGTTTGTGATGTATCCTCGCGTCCCGAGAGAGAAACGTTGATGCAAACTGTCTCCTCGCTGTTCGATGGTAAACTCAACATTTTCGTAAGTAAATGATCTTAGTAAACAAACAACTAAGCATATTAGTTTAAAGAAATACTTTGAAAAAAAATCCTTTTCTTGTGTAACATAAGGTAAACAATGTGGGCGTACTTCGCGGAAAGCCAACAACAGAATATGTGGCAGACGATTTCGCTTTTCATATCTCAACAAACTTGGAAGGTGCTTTCCATTTTTGCCAGCTTTCACATCCTCTCCTAAAGGCTTCAGGCTATGGAAGCATCGTCGTCCTGTCCTCTGTGGCAGGGATTGTATCATTTGACGCCGGTGCATCCATTTATAGTCTAACGAAAGGTAACCAAACGTTAAAATTACATGCAAGATTAACTAATCAACAAGGAAATTCTTTTGTTTTGTTGATTCCATATACAAGTCTTTTACAGGAGCTCTGAATCAGCTAGCAAGAAATTTGGCATGTGAATGGGCAAAAGACAGCATAAGAGCCAACGCTGTTGCGCCTAATGTGATCAAGACTCCTCTGTCTCAACCTGTAATAAAAAATATAACTTCTACATTTTTTTGTTGTGAATGTAACAAACTCAATTCCTCTAATCATCTCTTAATTTTTGTTTCTTAAAGTATCTTGAGGACGTTAGTTTCAAGGAGGGATTGTTCGGTAGAACTCCACTTGGTCGCGCTGGAGATCCGAATGAAGTTGCATCACTAGTGGTCTTCTTGTGTCTACCTGCAGCTTCTTATATTACAGGTCAAACCATTTGTGTTGATGGCGGTTTCACTGTTAATGGCTTCTCCTATCAGCCACAGGCTTGAGCAGGGTCGTATTTATGTGTGGACAGTCTCATTAATAACATATCTTCTTGTATCCTTTACTAAGTATGCATTTGGGCAACCCAAATCTTTTCTTCAACTTGCAATTCGTTAGCATCTAGCATACCTTGTGGCGTGTTGTTTGTTTGTCTTAAACCCTCAAAGTTTATCTGATTAATACGTTTTTTTTTCTGTTAACAACTGGGTATAAGAGACCAGTTTATTAAGGTAAGACTAGAAACAGAGGAAGACATGTTTTTGCTTATTGTTTTGCTCTGTTTTGTGTGTTCCTGATGTATTCCAAATCCAATGGCTCTAAAACATGTCCTATTATTTCGGATAAGCAGTCTTCAACGGTTCTTGGTACAGAGTTACCTTTCTTATACTGCACTTCGACATTTGACACGAAAAAACAACCTATGTCAAGTTCTTGCTCTTTGCTGAAATTGGCAGAGATTTGTAAGATATCAATATTCAAAAAACTTGTTAGCGCATTGATATGCTTGAACTCAGCTCTAACGCGGAAGTTACTTGACATTTATTATTCATGTTTGCAGGTTCTAGTCGTGTGATACGTGTAGTTTTAGAAACTTAGATAAGAACGATGAACTGAGAAGAAATCTCTTAGTATTGATGATAAACGAGTTACAGATTGAGAGAAAGGTCTTTGGGAGTCTCTCCCCTCCCCACTTGAACAAAGAACCCAATTCTTCGATAACCTCTCTCTAATCCCCACCCAAGCATATATACTATTTCTTAACTTTAACATAAAACGACTGTGGATTATTCATTACTACTTAGATAAAACGACGGTGCTGAGCCTTCATACGTATCATCGTGTTAAATTCAGAACATGCATGGATTGGCTCCACGGATAAAAAAGAGAAAATGGAGTAGCCTGCCGCGAGTTTCGGAAACCAGCAATGAGGACCTCGTCGAAGACCATAAAAAGATTTGTGCAGACAACACACTTTAGTAGGGACGTAGAGAACCCTATAGGCAATTTCATGTACAATTTCCTCATCAAGATCGCCATGAAAAAATGCTGGACGTCCATTTGATGTACCACAAGTTTTTAGCAGAAACAATGAGAAAACACTGAGCAAAACGTCTGCCTAGTATTTGATATTGTAAACCCACTTGCTCTATATTGCGCTCTTTGTTGGCGATAAAAAAGTGAAAGAAGAAATTCCCAAAAGTATTAGTTTTCAGAGAAGTTTTACAGAGGAGACGAAGGAGCCTATTGGTGTGTGACATTTTGATATATCATGATTTTTATCCGTTTTTGACCATGATATAGGTCTTGTTTTTAGAATCTTTCTAATATTTTTGTAGTCTTTTTGAGTTTTTTTTAGGTTTAGGTAAGTTTGGAGCATAATTGGAGATATTGAAGCATTATGGAGCTTTTTGGAGCAAAGCAGAGATCGTACAGCTGGGACAGCCGATTTGAAACCCTTTTATCAACCGACACCACATGGTGTCGATCGATACTGACACCATGAAGGAAGGAACGTGACCCCCTGCCCGTGTATCGATCGATGCCACTTATGGTATCGGTCGATACCGTCGTCCATGGAAAAGGAAACGCGACTTTTTACAAATCTGAAGAATCTGCACCTTGGTCCAGAAGACTTTAATAATTACAATAAAGCTCAAAACGTGTTTTAGGATTATAATTAGGTTTTTCAGCCACTTTTGTTGGCTACGCTTTATTCTATTCTGGTTTTCGTTGAGAGAGCTATTGAGGGAGACAAGTCTGAACTTTGTTCATCAGAGAGAAGATTTCGAACCCTTTGTTTTACTCTATTCTTATTTTATCTATTGAAGTATTATTTAGTCATGTTGCTTTCTTTAATCTCCTTGTCTGAGAAGTTTTCTTTTAGGTTTAGGGTTTTCATAAGGCTTTCTCTGTATGTTAGATATATCGATTTATTAGGATTCATAATCAATTAAGTTCTTCACCATAGGTTGTTCTTAGTGCTAATTCTAACTTGATCAACTAGAACTTAGATCTTAAGTTAATCAATTAGACACGAAAGTGTGATTGGAAACCTGACAGAACCTAGGGTGAGCAAAATAACTATCTGCAAAGAAATTTGGTTTAGTTATTTTGTGAACAAATCAAACTTAGACTTAAAGCTGGTTTAATCTTTAGGATTTGCAAAGAAATTTGGAATTCTAGGATTTAGACTTAGATAATTCTCACAACGAAAGTTGGTTAATTATAGCTTAGTGTTTTGAGTTCAAGAACCGTGCTTAATCTGAATCCTGATTTATTGTTTTGTCTGCATTCTCTGAACCTATCTTTCCTCCATTGAATTTACAACCCACTTAATTTCTTAGTTGTTTTCTGTTTAAGTGATTGACTTAGCTTAATTCAAATCTTGTAATCTATTGAGTGATATCTTGAGTCTTTGTGGTTCGACCCCTAATTTACTGCAACTACTGCTTTAGTACTTTTAGGGTATTATATTTGAGCATATCAAATTTTGGCGCCGTTGCCGGGGACTCCAATTTCACCATCAGATTTTAGCCGAGAATTTTGACTAAGTCCGACGGTATCGATCGATACTTCCTAGTATCGGTCGATACTCGCCGTTTTAGTTTGTTTTATTTTTTCGATTTTTGTCACTTACGTCTCTTGACTTTTGTGTTTCAGGTGTATGCCTAATCGCGAAACCAGGAGAAACAAGAGCACACAGTTGACTAATCTGTCCAACAAGGAGCTAGCTGACTTAGAGCGCACGAAAAGGAAGCACAAGAAACAAGCAGAGATGAACAATCCAGTTGTGTTGACTCGCGACGAGGCTGGAGTTTTGAGGGACCATGATGGTAATTTGCGCAATGAGGCTGGACAACGACTTGATGGAGAGGGAAACATCATAATCCCTCCGGTAGCTGTCGATGAGAATGTTGCGCAGGCTGCGCGCAACAACGAGGTGAATCATGGGAATGTTGTGGTTAATCGTGCTAGGACGCTTGGAGAGTACAACAGACCCGATCAGTTCTATGCCAATCGGTCTGCGATTCGTATTCCCACCTTTAAGAGGAATGACTTTGAGCTGAAACCTGCATACTACACACTTGTGGGTCAGCACCCTATTCATGGTCTTTCTCATGAGCATCCCATGGATCATATTGAGAGGTTCGAGGACTTGGTCACAAGCATCAAGTACAATGGAGTGCCCAATGAGTTCCTTTTCTGTAAGCTTTTCCCATACTCTCTTGGTGGGGATGCAGCTTACTGGCTGAAGCAGTTGCCTCCGGGATCGCTGACTACTTGGGCAGAGACGAAGAACGCGTTTCTGAACAACTTCTATGATGATGCGAGATCCGAGGAGCTGAGGAACAAGATCTCCCAATTTTCTCAGGGAGCGATAGAGGCTTTTAAAGCTGCTTGGGCGAGGTTCAGATCATATCAGAGAGATTGCCCGCATCACGGGTTTACTCAGGTTCAGATGCTGGGTATTTTCTTCAGAGGGATCGATTGGAGGTATCAGATGGCTCTGGATGCTACGAGCAATGAGAATTTCAACACGAGATATCTCGACGATGCTTATGTGCTAATCGAGAACTTGGCATCTAGCAATAGCACCAAGAATGCCGATTTTGAGCGGAAGAGGCTGAACGGGAGCATTGATGGATCGCAGATTGCTGAGGTGCCTGCGAAGCTGGATTCGGTGCATAATTTGTTGATGGGCAAGCAGCAGAAAGATGTTCACTTTGCTGATAAGGTCGAGAATGTTGATGAGGAGGAAGCAGAGGATGTTAATTACATTGGAGGTGCTGGTTTTCAAAATCAGCGGTATCAATACAACAACAACCAAGGTTTCACCAACAATGCTCAGCGAGGAGGATTCAAGTCTGATTTAAAGCCCTCAGGTTTTGGAGCAAATTCCTTTGCCCAGAAACCGATGCAGAACAGCGATTACACGGGTGCCTACGGGAGTTCGTCCTATCAATCTCCACCGCCCAAGACTCAGGAGAGCAAGGTTGAGTCTATGCTCGAACAGATTCTCGAGGGACAGCAGAAGATGACAGTGGACTTCAATGGGAAGATGGATGCTATGTACACAGACCTAAATGGAAAGATTGAAGCTCTTAGCATTCATCAGAAGAAGCTGGAAACTCAGGTCGCTCAGACCGCGGATGCTGTGAAGAGACATGATGGTTTTCTTCCAGGGAAAACAGTGAATCCAAGGGAACATGTTCATGCTATCACCTTGAGGAATGGAAAAGAGGTCAGTCCAGGAGTGAAGAAGACCTCTACTGCAAAGAATCTTGTCGATTTTGCTGAAGATGACGACGATGAGGCTCCCGCAATCGCCCAGTATCGATCGATACCAGCCAGCATCGGTCGATACCCGTCCAAGGATCTGCCAAGGACGTTTCGAAGCAACAAGCATCGATCGATACCACCCCTGTATCGATCGACACGAACCCAGAAGTCGAGAAACAGCCCAAGTTGAGTATAGAAAGAGTCTACATGCCCAAGATACCTTTCCCTCGACCTCCTAGGAAGACCAAGAAGGAAGTGGAAGACTCCAGATGCAAGGCAATGCTAGACAAGTTGTTCTTGAGCTTCCTTTTGTCGATGCTATCAAGACTTCACCAGCCTTCAGGAAATATGTCAAGCGGATGGTATCGAGCAATGTGAACCTTGAGGACGGAGTGATGATGATTACTAATGAGTGCAGTGCGATCCTGCTTAACAAGATTCCAGAGAAGCTACCAGACCCAGGGAGTTTTGTGTTGGACTGTACGATTTTCACAGAGAGATTCGAACGTTCTCTCTGCGATCTTAGCTCGAGTGTGAGCCTTATGCCATACTCGGTTGCTAAACGAATGGGAATGACAGATTTCACGTCCACCAGGATTTCTCTGATACTTGGTGATCGCTCAGTTCGATTTCCCGAAAGATTGCTCGAAGATGCTCCGATAAAGATCGGGAACTGCTTAATCCTGACTGATTTCATTGTCCTGAAGTACGACGCAGAGCCAAAGGATCCACTTATTCCTGGAAGGCCAGTCTTAGCAACAACTGGAGCTCTGATCGATTGCAGGAATGGGAATATAGCTCTCAACATCGGCGACTTGGTCATGACGTTTAACATGGAGAAGATGATGAAGAGACCAACCATCGATGGGCAGACGTTCTTTGTCGATACCTTCAGCGATATAGCTGAAGAGTACTTTCTGGAAATGCACCCTAAGGATCCACTGGAGAGGGCATTGGTATGTTCCACTGATTCAGATGAGTTTCTGAGTGATGCTACTGCTGGATACGCCAAGTTGCTCGACGCAACAGCTGCAGTATCAACCGATACCCATGGTAGTATCGATCGATACCAGGCGTGCGCGATAAAGGAATTGACTGAAACTCCTAAGAAAGCTGGTATGCTTGGTGATTGGAGTGAGGAGAAAGCTCCTAAGATCGAACTTAAGCCACTTCCAGCGAACCTAAGGTACGTTTTTCTTGGTCCCAATTCCACATAATCCTGTGATTGTTAATTCTTCTTTGAACAACGCAGAGATCGCCTTACTGGTGAGCAAGCTGCACAAGTATCGCAAAACTCTTGGCTATTCTCTTGATGACATTTCAGGTATATCATCAGACATGTGCATGCATCGGATTTATCTTGAGGACAAGTCGAAGGCTTCGATCGAGCATCAGAGGAGGCTGAACCCGAATTTGAAAGACGTGGTCAGGAAGGAGATCATGAAGCTTCTGGAAGCAGGCATCATCTATGCCATTTCGGACAGTTCTTGGGTTAGTCCAGTTCACGTGGTGCCTAAGAAAGAAGGAATCACTATGGTGAAAAACGGATGTGTATCGACTACAGGAAGCTGAATGCAGCTACGAGGAAGGATCACTGTCCACTGCCATTCATCGATCAGATGCTGGAGAGGTTAGCGAGTCACCCATACTACTGTTTCCTCGATGGGTACTCAGGTTTCTTCTAGATCCCGATACATCCAGATGATCAGGAGAAGACGACGTTTACATGTCCTTATGGCACCTTCGCCTACAGAAGAATGCCATTTGGATTATGTAATGCTCCCGCGACTTTTCAGAGGTGTATGATGTCCATCTTCACAGATATGATCGAGGAGTTTATGGAGGTGTTCATGGATGATTTTTCGGTGTACGAATCTTCATTGAAAGGATGTCTTGATAACTTGTGCAATGTGCTACAGAGATGTGAGGAAAAACACTTGGTCCTTAATTGGGAAAAGTGTCAATTTATGGTTCAAGAGGGCATCGTTCTTGGGCACAAGGTTTCTAAGGCTGGGATCGAGGTTGACAAAGCTAAGATTCAAGTAATGACAAGCCTACAACTACCGAAATCTGTGAAGGACATTCGAAGCTTCCTTGGTCATGCCGGGTTTTATCGACGATTCATCAAGGACTTCTCCAAGCTAGTCCGCCCAGTCACTGCCCTGTTATGCAAGGAAGTCGCATTCGATTTACCCCATATTGTCTTGCAGCTTTTGAGAAACTTAAGAACGCCTTGGTGAGTGCTCCTATTGTCCAACCTCCGGATTGGAATATACCTTTTGAGGTTATGTGCGACGCGAGCGATTTTGCAGTTGGTTCAGTTCTGGGTCAGAGGAAAGACAAGAAACTTCATGTTATCTACTATGCCAGCAGGACGTTGGATGATGCTCAGAGGAACTACAGCACCACAGAGAAGGAGTTAATTGCAGTTGTTTTCTCTTTTGAGAAATTTCGATCCTATTTGATTGGGAGTAAGGTGATTGTCCACACAGATCATGCCGCTCTCAAGTACTTGCTGCAGAACAAGGATCTCAAGCCTCGCCTATGTCGTTGGGTCCTTTTACTCCAAGGTTTCGACATCAAAGTTAAGGACAAAAAGGGCGTCGAGAACGGAGTTGTTGATCATCTCTCGAGGATAAAGATCGATGATGACGTTTCTATTGATGATTTCTTACCAGAGGAGCGCATCTACTTCCTTGCGACTGAGCTTCAAGGTGGCTGCATCGAAAATCTGCTCGATTCACGAGTTCCGACCTTTAGTATCGATCGATACTCACCTAGTATCGGTCGATACCCGTCAACAGCAAGACCAATTTTGCCTCTAGATCACTTTGGTGCTGAGGAGTTTCTAGCTGCTGTGGCTACTCCTGATCGACCTTGGTATGCTGATATCGCCAATTATCTTGCTGCAGATGATGAGCCAAAGCACCTAAAGAAGTATGACAGGAAGAAGTTTATGCGTGAGATAAGGCGATTTTTCTGGGATGAGCCTTACCTGTACAAGCACTGTTCTGATGGGATGTACCGGAGATGTATTGCAGAATTTGAGGTACCTGAGATTCTCTATCACTGTCATGGGTCTGAGTATGCTGGACACTTTGCTACTTTCAAGACGGTGTCCAAGGTTCTTAAAGCAGGCTTTTGGTGGCTTACGATGTTTAAGGATGCTCATGCGTTCATCTCACAGTGTGATGTCTGTCAGAGGAGAGGGAAGATCAGTAAGCGACATGAGATGCCACAGAACTTCATCCTTGAGGTGGAAGTTTTTGATTGCTGGGGCATTGATTTTATGGGTTCTTTTCCTTCATCACGAGGGAATAAGTACATATTGGTTGATGTGGACTATGTGTCCAAATGGGTGGAAGTGATTGCTAGTCCAACCAACGACTCTTCAGTGGTTCTTAAGCTGTTTAAGTCCATTCTTTTCCCTCGATTTGGAGTACCTCGGATTGTTATAAGTGATGGTGGCACTCACTTTATTAACAAGGTCTTCGAGAAGCTGTTGAAGAAGCATGGTGTGAATCATCGTGTAGCTACTCCTTATCATCCTCAGACGAGTGGGTAGGTTGAGGTATCCAACAGGCAAATCAAGGAGATTTTGGAAAAGAGAGTGGGTACTACTCGGAAGGATTGGTCTGCAAAGCTAGACGATGCATTGTGGGCTTACCAGATCGCTTTCAAGAAGCCACTCGGGACTACACCATTTCACTTGTTGTATGGGAAAGCGTGTCATCTTCTAGTCGAAATCGAACACAAGGTAGCATGGGCTACCAAGCTTATGAATTTTGACATCAAGTATGCTGCAGAGAGGCGATTGGTTCAACTGAACGAGCTGGATGAGATTAGGCACCTTGCCTATGAGAACTCGAAGCTATACAAGGAAAGGACTAAGGCGTATCACGACAAGAAGATCCTCTCTCGCCACTTTGAACCCAATGACCAGGTACTTCTGTATAACTCTCGTTTGCAATTGTTTCCTAGAAAATTGCGTTCTCGTTGGTCAGGTCCCTTCACAATCAAGGAAGTCCGACCACACGGTGCAGTTGTGCTGATAAATGCTGAAGGCAAGGAATTCACTGTCAATGGACAGAGGGTGAAACACTATTGGGCGAAAGCCGAGATTCCAGACGGACACATTGTGCCTCTGGCTGATGCACCCATTGCATGAACTCAGTAAAGTCAAGCTAGTGGCGTTAAACAAGCGCTTGGTGGGAGGCAACCCACTGGTGAGTCTGTACATAAGTTTTTCCTTTATTTTTATTTTTCGTTTTGTGTCTTTTATCTTCACGTGAAGCAGATTCAGACGAGCTGTATCGATCGACACCCACCCAGTGTCGATCGACACGATCCACGCGACAAAGGAGCAGATACTTGCCACGAGTATCGATCGATACCATTAATGGTATCGGTCGATACCCGCCGCCCAGGTAAGTAACCCTTAAAACCCTCGCGGGTTTTTCCTTTTCTTCTCCCAGCCCCATCGAGCGATACACAGAGGATTAATTTCTCTCTTTATCTGGTTTCACGTCTCTTTCTCTTTTCTTTTATTTTTCTTTTCTTTTGAACTTTTAAGTCTTATATCAGTCTTCTTTTGATCTTGAACTTTGTGGATTCAAGCTTCTATGATATCTTGTTGCATCTGACTTGTGTTTGAGTGATCTCACAGTGCTGACCAATTCATATCTGGATCATTTAACACAATTATGAGCATCGATGTCGATGAAAAGGAGTCCTTGTGTCGACCAACGACTGGTATCGATCGATACCAGTGCTGTCTCGGTCGACACTCATCACCATCTCGGGTAATTTCTTCGATTTTCACCAATCCACTTAGTTCTTCTGTTTTCTTTTGCCGAATCTAGACTAGATAACACTGGGGACAGTGTTGTTTAAGTATGGGGGAGGTAGTTGCTGACATTGTGTTTGTTTTTCTTAGGGTCAGTCATTTTTGTGTCAAATTTGTTTTATTGAGTCAAAATTTTGTTGGAGATTATGATCTTGTTCTTGAATCTACTGTTTTGACTTTGCTTCTGAGTGTCCATTGTTACAGAATCAGTTTTAAATCGGACTAATGAAAAATTCAAAGGCTGACCAGTTGACTAGAAAACACCCATGTTTCCAGTGGAGTTCATCGAAACCTGAGCCAAATTTTTTGCACTTCATCGATGTGGTTAGTGTTCATTAGAGCTTGATTCCTCATTCATATCTGACAAAGGAACCCATGTGTTTTAAAGTAATAGTATACCTCTCTCTTAATCTAAGTTAATGAATTAAAGCACGAAAAGATGAAAGGATTTTCTTCTAAGTGGAGGGTTAGGAAAATTTCCAGCGATCCCATTATTCTGCTTAGAAGGAATGATCACACAAAGGTTGGAAGCGAGGTTAGGAAAATTTCCCGAGATACCACTATTCGCCTACGCCTTTGATACATAGAGAGGGGAAGAACCGGGGATTCGGTGGCAAACACCATCAATACTCGCGTATCAAACCTTGATGTGTATGTGCAAAAAAAAAAAAAAAAAAGAGCATGAAATGAAATAAGTCTGGGGGAGAGGAACTAAGTACCGAAAAAAAAAAGTGTGAATTTTGGGTGGTTCTTTTGTTATTATATTGCATGGGAAAGAGTCTAGAAGGTTCTTGGCTCTGAACACAGCGATGAAACTGGCGATGATGGTTTTGAAGGATGAAGCTGTGAGAATATGTGTGGAGTCTGGGAAAGCTGCGAATGTCTACGGAGAAGTACATGGAAGTTAGATCTGGAACGAGTAAAGTGATGAGAAGACATTAGGAAAAAGGGTCATTGCAATGTTTTAAGAACATGTGAGTCTCCGTTGTTTTCAAACTTCTTTCTCTGGTTTGGTTTTATGTTTGCTTGAGGGCAAGCAAAAACTAAGTCTGGGGGAGTTGATATATCATGGTTTTTACCCGTTTTTGACCATGATATAGGTCTTGTTTTTAGAGTATTTCTAGTATTTTTGTAGTCTTTTTGAGTCTTTTCATGTTTAGGTACGTTTGGAGCATAATTGGAGATATTGAAGCATTCTGGAGCTTTTTGGAGCAAAGCAGAGATCGTACAGCTGGGACAGCCGATTTGAAGCCCTTGTATTGACCGAAACCACCTGGTGTCGATTGATACTGACACCATGAAGGAAAGAACGTGACCCCCTGCCCGTGTATCGATCGATGCCACTTATGGTATCGGTCGATACCGTCGTCCATGGAAAAGGAAACGCGAATTTTTACAAATCTGAAGAATCTGCACCTTGGTCCAAAAGACTTTAATCATTACAATAAAGCCCAAAACGTGTTTTAGGATTATAATTAGGTTTTTTCAGCCACTTTTGTTGGCTACGCTTTATTCTATTCTGGTTTTCGTCGAGAGAGTTATTGAGGGAGACAAGTCTGAACTTTGTTCATCAGAGAGAAGATTTCGAACCCTTTGTTTTACTCTATTCTTATTTTATCTATTGAAGTATTATTTAGTCATGTTGCTTTCTTTAATCTTCATGTCTGAGTAGTTTTCTTTTAGGTTTAGGGTTTTCATAAGGCTTTCTCTGTATGTTAGATAGATCGATTTATTAGGATTCATAATCAATTAAGTTCTTCACCTTAGGTTGTTCTTAGTGCTAATTCTAACTTGATCAACTAGAACTTAGATCTTAGGTTAATCAATTAGACACGAAAGTGTGATTGGAAACCTGACAGAACCTAGGGTGAGCAAAATAACTATCTGCAAAGAAATTTGATTTAGTTATTTTGTGAACAAATCAAACTTAGACTTAAAGCTGGTTTAATCTTTAGGATTTGGAAAGAAATTTGGAATTCTAGGGTTTAGACTTAGATAATTCTCACAGCGAAAGTTGGTTAATTATAGCTTAATGTTTTGAGTTCAAGAACCGTTCTTAATCTGAATCATGATTTAATGTTTTGTCTGCATTCTCTGATTTTCTGAGAAATACCATGAACCTATCTTTCCTCCATTGAATTTACAACCCACTTAATTTCCTAGTTGTTTTCTGTTTAAGTGATTGACTTAGCTTAATTCAAATCTTGTAATCTATTGAGTGATATCTTGAATCTTTGTGGTTCGACCCATAATTTACTGCAACTATTGATTTAGTACTTTTAGAGTATTATATTTGAGCATATCACATTTGAAAAGCATTCTTCACATCTAGTTGTCATAACTTCCAACCAAAGCTTGCGGCTAAAGATAAAAGTGAACGTACCGTAGTCATCTTTGTCACTGGACTGAAAGTTTCATCATAATCTTCTCCATACTTCTGAGAGAACCCTCGAGCAATAAACCTTGCCTTAAATCTTTCAATGCTCCCATCCGTCTTTCGCTTAATTCGATACACCCATTTACAAGAAACGGGTTGGACATCATTGGGTTTCGGAACCAAATCCCAAGTTTCGTTCTTCACGAGAGCATTCATCTCCTCCTTTATTGCGGCCTCTCACTCTTGAACTCCTTTTGCTTCATCATACGATGATTGCTCTTCTTCATCTAATGGAGCTGCAAAATAACATGAGTAAGTAGTAACAAAACTTTCATCTCTGAACCGAGCGGGCCTAACTATATTCGTTTTAGGCCATTGATTAGCCATGGAACGATGATCTTCTTCCTCTTGTTCAGTGCTCCCCCTTTCACATTGCGTCTCCTTTTCAAGACTTCCGCTTTCACTTGGCATTTGAATAGATGGTTCATCGATCTTGGAGGAACCCCCACCTTCTTGTTCGACTATGACTTGAGGTGGCCCATAAAACGAGGAAACTTCATCGAAGACAACATCACGAGACACGGTGTACATGTGTGTCTCTGGATCCATACACCTCCAGCCCTTCCTTTGTTCATCATAGCCGACAAAGATGCACTTCTTCGCCTTTGCCTCTAGCTTGGTTCTTTGGGAGTCAAACACATGAACATAGCAGACTGATCTAAATATCATGAGATGTTTCACCGTTGGCTTCTTCCTATGAACCATTTCATAAGGAGACTTCATATTGTTCAGACTGAGTGGCATTCGGTTGATGACATACGCTGCACATCTCATTCCTTCCACCCATAAGGCCTTAGGCAAAATTTTATCATGTAGCCAGCTTCTACATGTCCCGCTTAGATGTCTGATCTTCCTTTCTGCTACTCCATTTTGCTGAGGTTTATACGGACATGTAAACTCTCTCTTGATACCATATTTTTGGCAAAAAGAGAGAAACTCTTTTGACATGAACTCCCCTCCATTATCCGTCCTTAGAGTCTTGATCTTCCGACCCAATTCTCCCTCAACGATAACCTTGAAATCTTGAAATCTGGAGAATACTTCTGATTTTTCCTTCACAAAGTATACCCAAGTGTACCGTGAGAAGTCATCAACAAACAACAACATGTATCAAAACCCGGAATAAGAGGATGTTCTTGTCGGACCCATCAGATGACTATGGATCCTCTCCAACGGAGCGCTGCATCGTGAAGTGGAATTTTCAAACGGAAGCCTGTGTGACTTTCCATATTGATAGCCTTCACAAAGTTTTCCTTCATCTTGAATCTTCAACTTCGGGAGCCCGTTAACCAAATCCTTATTCACCATAACCTTCAGTTTAGTCATATTTATATGACCAAGCCTAGCATACCATATGAAGGCATTATCATTCGTACTCATCTTCTCAACATAAAACATATAAATCTTTAACCCGTGCTCCGGTATGAACCACGTCCGCCTTTAACTCTTGAATATTTTTTAAGAATTTTACGTCTCTTGGGCTAAATAGAATGCAATTACCTGAGTCCACCGTATTCACCACAGAGAGAAGATTCTTCTTTACTCCAGGAACATGGTACACATTCTTGAGAGTGATTGGGCTTCCATCATCTCCTTCAATGACTATCGTTCCTTCCTTCTCAACTCGGTGGATGGAATTATCAGTGGTAATGATGGCTTCTTTCCGTCATGACGCTGAAGACTAGAAAATAACTTCTCGTCTCCGGTGATATGATGGCTACAACCAGAATCCACGATCCAATCATTTCCAAGATTTTTAGTTTTGGATTTACATGAAAATACAACCTCCACCGTGAAATATTTTCCCCATTCTTCGTCTCAGTATGACCCTTTGATTCCGCTATTTTTTTTCTTTTAGCTTGACTCGGCAATCCTTTTTGAAATGCCCAAGTTTCCCACACCAGTAGCACTTAAATCGCTTTTTGTCTCCCGTAGAAGATCCTTCCCGTCCATCATTATTCTTCGTATGACCATATTTGGGTTTGGCTTTGAAGCTTTAATGCCTTCCCGCTACAAAAGCGCTCCCTGAGTCATCATGGACTTTAACTCCCGCCATTTGCATGGCTAGTGATTCTTGCGAAGCTAGTAGATTTTCGAACTCCTCCAAGGAATGCTGTGTAGCCCATCCTTGAACTGAAGTAACAAACGGTGTATATTCGGGTCGTAGACCACGAATAATAGACCGTTTTAACTGTGCTTCCGAAATCGACTCCTCCGGATTTAGAGTATTAATCTCATAGCAAATATTTTTTACCTTGATGAAAAACTCTGAGATTGAAGACTCCCTCTGCTTCGCATTCGCCAACTCGTTCACTAACAGTTGTAGTCAAGCCTCGTTCTTCTTGTTGAAAAATTGATCTAACGCCTGCCAAATAGCACTTGCGGATGTGCACCTTGAGACATGCTCAAATACTCCCAAGGATATTGACCTCTTCAAAGCAAATTCTGCCTTGGCATTCTTCCGTGTCCACTTCTTTGTCGCTTCCGCTGTTGCAGCATCTCCCCTTGGTGGTGTTGTGCTGCTACCGCCGACGACATCCCATAAGTCCTCACTTACCAAGTATGACTCCATACATGACTTCTATAACCGGTAGTTAGATTGGTTTAAGATCTGCATTCTCAATGCAACGACACGACCCATTGATTCCATACTAAGAGTAACCCCGATCTTGATGAGCACAAGATTAACATGGCTCTGATACTATGTAGAGAAACCACCGATAGTGTTTAGCACTAGTCCAATACCGTAATACCCGAAAAACCCGAAAGAAACTAAGAGAATAAACTTCTAAGTATGAAGAAGAATATGGAAGAACACTTAGAAAATACTTGAAAAACTTTTAGAAAAATTTAGAGAACTTACAAAGAGGAAGACTCTTTCTTTGAACTTGTTTTATTCACTTGTTCAACTTTTTATCTTTGCTTAGCTTGTTGAAAATGAGAGAGGTGAGGAGGTATTTATAGCCTCCCAGGATCTAGATTCTTCTAATATAACCTCCATAGTTTCTAGATATTTTTCTAATCTTCTAGAGGGTTCTACATAATATCTAAATATTTTTATCACAAATTATCTAGATATTTCTTTCTATACTATTATCTAGATATTTTTCCTTGAGATTTTTCTAGAACACCTCTAGAATTTGGACCTAATTTTGGGTTTGGTCAAACTTAGTATAATTTCTATCATAGACCCAAAATTAAGGTTGATCCAAAATCAAGTTTAATTTCAATACACCCTGCAACGGCACTAACTTGCAGCAATGTCTCTCTCAAACATCAAAATGTTCTATTCCATCCTCTATTTTATAGTACTAAGAAAAATAAGACAAAATAGATTCTTAATTGAGCATCTCATCAGGGGAAACAAACGTATATGCTCACCTTTTAAAGCTCAAAGCTTTGGATTTATAAGCATCGTTCTAAAACTAAAATCACTAATGTATATTTTAACATTATTCTAATTTTTTTTTATAAATATAAATAAATATAATTCCGAATTTGGAATAATATATAAATTTAAATATAATATTTTCAGAAAATCTTTGCGGATGAGAGGTGATGTTGAAAATTTGTGGTTTGAAAGATTTTATTAGACAACATACAAAAGATTTTCGAGATTTGTTTTTGGTTTAGTATATTAAAAATGAATAATGTTAAAGAAGAAATCAGAAAAAATATTTATAGAATTACCAAACATGAATTTATAAAATAAATAATTTTTTAAAAAAAAATCCAGAAATAATATTAAATTGCCAAACATAATTATTTTGTAGAGAATAGAAAAAATCAGACAATATAAAATTTTGGGAAAATATTAAATCATATTAGATTTTAAAGATTTTAAGTTGAAAATATCAAACAAAATTGTTTAAATTCCGCTAAATTTTCTGATTTAAACTTAAATTATAAAAAATTATGTTATAAAAATTTATTTTAATACATTAATTTAATGTTTTGAAATCTGACCCGAGAAGCAAACCAGAGAATCCTTCGGGTCACCGGGTCCTTGTGTTGACCCGGTTCGATGCAGTCCGACCGCAATAAACAATTAGTGAAATTATATATATATAAATATATATATATAGTAACTAATAAATCTCTAAGATATATTTGAAAAAAATATGTTAAACTGATAAAGTAATTATTATTGTAGTTGATAAAATATGATTCATAAACGAAAGAATATCAGAAAGTACCAGATTGTAAAATCAGAATGACTCAATAAGAACAATAAAAGAAGCCTTTTGATTGCACTATAATTTTGTACTTAACCATGATCTATTCGGATCAACGATTATGTCCGGTTCACGGTTATTTGCTGAGTTTTTACAGGTTTTAGAGAATTTTATAGTCTCGGGTTTTAGAGCTATATCTGGACCGAATTGTTATATGGATCCCGGGGTTTTCAGGATCTGAAAATATTACATTAAATCTATAAAAAAAATTATCCGCGCGGATGAGAATCTAGTTAGATTTAAAAATCCATGGTTTCTAAATCCTACAAAGATGTCCAAATCCATTAAAATCCATAAACCAATAACTCCCTAAAATTCATATGCTATATTTAAAAATCAGTAGATTTTATAAAGATTTATAAATTCTATACAGATTTTCAAATCAATTAAAATATATAAACGAATAACACCTAAAGAAGTTTTACAGAAGAGACCGAAGGAGCCTATTGATGTGTTGGACATTTGAAACACATTCTAAATACGTGGAGCGTTTACATAATTTGTTCACTATTCTGATTTCTAATTTCAGTTGTCTCTTGTGAGTAAAGTAATTGAACAAGACAAATGAGTCAAGTGTTTGGTCGACGATTTTGACTGTAAAAGTCATTTTTGCCTTGGACCACACTAACTTAGATATTTTTAGTCATGTTGTCTTTTCCACCACACATACAAACATAATTCATTAATTCGTACTTATCTGATCTACATTCATTGTATATAATATAATTTGTGGCATTTCTGGTCATTGCTAATCACATGCAAACCAAACAAATGGATAAAAGATGGAGTCTTGCTCAATTCTATTCTCTATAAGATAAGTGATCTTCGTCGAAGAAACTGATAACCAGAAATGGCTAAGACAGGAGAGAACTTGAGAGACAAATCTAGATGGAGCCTTGGAGGCATGACCGCTCTTGTCACCGGTGGCTCCAAAGGCCTCGGGTCAGTCTCAATTCCTCATATTTTCCTAATAATCTGAGTTCTCATTTCAATCATAGATTTATATATGGTCTTCGATTGTATTTTCAATGTTTTAATTGGACACAACTCTCAAAAAAAAAAGCTTGGTGATGTTTAAAACCCTGATTCCGTGTGTTTATGAATAGGGAAGCTGTGGTGGAGGAACTAGCCATGTTGGGAGCAAGAGTCCACACATGTGCCAGAGACAAAACTCAGCTTCAAGAAATCTTACTTGAATGGCAAGCAAAAGGGTTTGAGGTCACCACTTCTATTTGCGACGTTTCTTCTCGTGAACAACGAGAGAAACTCATGGAAACCGTTTCCTCTCTCTTCAAAGGAAAACTCAACATCCTTGTAAGTTTATGTATAAGAGAAGGATCATTATGGGTCCGACCAAGATCAAGTGATGTTGTTGTGTGTTTTTATTGTGTTTGGTTTGAGTCTATATATGTACATATATAGGTAAACAATGCGGGAACATGTATAACAAAGCCGACCACAGAGTATACAGCAGAAGACTTCTCGTTTCTGATGGCTACAAATCTCGAGTCAGCTTTTCATCTCTCACAGCTCGCGCATCCTTTGTTGAAAGCTTCGGCTTTAGGGAGCATCGTGTTCATGTCTTCCGCTGCTGGGGTTGTGCATGTCAATGTTGGATCCATCTATGGTGCAACTAAAGGTATATATATTACCCTCAATACAATATTAATCATCCTTGATCCTTCGCATCCTCTGAGACTAACATAAATGTGAGAATATACATATATACACGTTACAGGAGCTATGAATCAGCTAGCAAGAAACTTAGCATGCGAGTGGGCAAGTGACAACATAAGGGTTAACTCTGTGTGTCCATGGTTCATATCAACTCCTTTGGCTATCGATGTAAGCAATAAAATAAAATAAAAATACAAAGTAATACTGTGAATATAATAAGAAAATTACTTGTGAATATTCTAACTTATGTCAAAATCTCTTAATTAGTATCTCAATGATGAAGATTTAAGAAAAGAAGTGGAGCGTAAGACACCAATGGGACGTATTGGAGAGGCAAATGAAGTATCATCGCTTGTGGCATTTCTCTGTTTTCCGGCAGCTTCGTATATAACCGGACAGACAATCTGCGTTGACGGAGGTGTCACTGTCAACGGTTTCTCTTTCAAGTCTTTGCCTTTAAGGGGTTGATATGATTTTGTATTTTTTCCAAATAAAAACCGCAAACGAAAGAAGATCCATATGTTTTCGTTTGACGTATTTAGCACAAAAAACCATTATAAGAAAATGAAAATGTTTTACACAAAAAACCATTTAGCACAGAATTTTTCTTTGTTTTACTCATGTAAACAAAAACACTAACCTAAAAATTGGTGTTTGAAACAATAGAGACCTAAAGATGCATGCTTGTATTTTGTGCGGTGTGGTTCAAGTGCAAGATCTAAATGTTTGGATAATATTTACAATACTGTATCTTTTTCTTATGAGGATTTTTCTACTAAAATTCAAGAAAAGAAAGAAAACCAATTACAAGAGCTCAGCTCTCTAGATTGTTAGTACGAAAAAATTATGAATCAACAAAGATTTCAAAAGGAATTGAATTGAACCATTAATAATGAAGGCAAATAAACCGTCACAACTACAGAAGCGGAGAGCTGAATCGGTGAATCCATATCTTAAGATGTTACCATCTATGTATATATTGAGATAGATATGGACATTCTGAATTGCAGATTTGAAGTGATCGGAGGAGTCAAAAGGTGCTACAGTGAAAGGCGATTTGAGTGCGATCCACAGCTACAGTGCTTGAGTGATTTTCTCGCCTGATCTCAGGCAAGACGGTCATGTCGGCGCCGGAGGTGAAGGGGCTACCGTCAGAGGTGGACTCAAAGTCGACGGGGGAGATCTTGGAGTCGTCTGGAGTGAGCTTTGATGGGTCTCAAAGCATGGAGAAGCTGTCGACTATGGAGATTTCAGCAAGCGGAGATGACGAAGTGAAGCTGCCGGCGGTCTTGGCGGAAAACTCGGCTAAGATCATCCCGGATCTCGAAGGTCTGAAAGTGGGGTCGGAGGATTTTTCTGCCAAGGAAGCTGATGCTGGTGAGATCTCGGTATCGTGTGAGATGGCAAAGGAGAGTTCTGGAAAAGTCTCTGTTAAGGAGGGTTCTTCTTTTTCAGCTGGGGAATCCAACGTCGCTGTGCTGCCGCCGGCGCCGCTGTCCACTAACAGGCAAAAGGTCAGAGCATCAGAGATATCGGGGAATTCTCCTCGTTCATCAGCTATGCCCAACGGACCATCAGCTCCTTCGTGGACAAATATTGTCCAAAGAAAGAATACTTTGTCGAAGTATGATGTTCAATTTTCAGTCAAAGATGGGAAAAAATCAGTGGAAGTTCCTCAGGAAGTCTGTGAGGCTGCACCTCTATGGGACGACTTCATCGTAGGTCGCTTTCTAGCAGGAGCTCCCCATGTAGCAAAGATCCACATGATTGTTAACAAGATCTGGTCTTTAGGAGACAAATCTCAAAAGATTGACGTTCACGTCATCAACAGCTTCACGGTGAAATTCAAAATCACTAATCCAATCCTTCGATCTAGGGTACTACGGATGGGCATGTGGAATATCGCGGAAATCCCGATGGTAGTTTCCAAGTGGTCTCCAATCAGTCAAGACTTTGAACCGGAGGTGAAGTCGGTTCCCCTTTGGGTCCATCTCAAAAACGTTCCACCGAGTATGTTTTCATGGCAGGGGCTTAGCTTTATAACGAACGCAGTTGGTATTTCGACTCGTCTCCATCCGAAAAGGCGACTTGTTCCAATCTAGAGATCGCCAAGGTCTTTGTAGAAGCGGATTTAACAAAGGTGCTTCCTACGACTATCAACTATCAACTTCAAGAAGGAGGGGAATCATATGTGGAATTTAGTTACCCTTGGTTACCGTCTAAGTGTTCAAATTGTGGGAAGTGGGGACATCTTCATACTGTTTGCATGGCGACAGGCTCATCGTTTAAAGCAATTGCTGCAGAAAATGATTCAACCAAGAGGAATAATCAGAAGGAGAAAACAGAGCAAGTGGCAAAAGAGACCGTTGAGGAGCCATTGCCTTTGGTGATTGCAGAAAATGAACATGTTGTGGAACCTGTGGAAAATATCCAACAGGTTGAAGAAGTATGGACAGAGGTCTCTCCAGCGAAAGCAAGCAGAAGCTCAAGGAATCTAAGCCAGAATTTAGAGTTCGGGCAAGTAAAAATTCTGACCCACTCCCAATTCGAAGTTCTAGACATTGCAGGTGAAGAGGGTGAGCTTCTAAATGATGAGCACATTGTTAAAGAGGCGGAAGAGGAAGAGAAGGAAGTTGTGGCTCTTCTAGAATCATCTTCCCACGATTCATCTCACATGGTTAATAGGAAGACCAACAAACAATTTCAGAAAAAGGTGGAAGGTACGAGTATCAGGCCATCTATGCCTCGTAGCTCAAAGAATGAACACAAATATCTCTCGTCTACACAGTCTCAACAATCACGGAACCTACCCGATATTGGAGGGAAGAAAACTACCAAAAAACTACATTAATGTCGAGTTTCTTTTGGAATATCCGCGGGTTCAACAAACAAACTAAGCATAATGTAGTTCGAAGTTGGATGCAAAAAATTTCTCTGCAATTTGGGTGTATTCTGGAAACGCGTGTTCGGGAGATTAAATCGAAAAAGATCATGGAGTCGGTTTTTCGAGACTGGTCTATTATATCAAATTATGAGTACAATGGTTTGGGTCGTATTTGGGTCATGTGGAGGGAAGGTGTTCGACTCACTCCAATGCTCAAAAGTGGGCAAATAATTACTTGCTCGGTTCAGCTGCCAAATAGAAACGAGGAATTTCTCTGCTCTTTCATCTATGCTTCTAACTTCCCGGATGAGAGCCGCTTATTATGGGAAGATTTAAAATCCCATTACAACTCACCGATTTTCAAGAATAAGGCATTGATCATCTATGGAGATTTTAATGAGATTTGATCGGGTTCTGATCACTCGAAGTACGACTCTAATCCAGTTTTATCCCAAGGTTCGAGGGATTTTCAAGACGTGGTTACCTACTGCTCTCTTATGGATATGGGGTTTAACGGCCCAAAGCTTACTTGGTGCAATAAACGTGATGAGGGTCTGGTATGTAAGAAACTGGACAGGGTCTTGGTGAATGAAGAATGGCTACAGGTTTTTCCGAGATCTTATAGCGTCTTTGAGGCAGGAGGGTGTTCGGATCATCTCAGATGTCGTATTCATTTCGATGCGGTAGTGCCTAAGGTGAGAAAGCCATTTAAATTTGTGAATGCCATGGCGGAATTCCCAAGCTTTAAGCAGCTAGTAGAAGACTTCTAGGCTGGAATAAAAGATTTGTTTCATTCAACATCTGCTATGTTTCGCTTCTCAAAGAAGTTGAAAGCCCTAAAACCTTTTCTCCGTGACCTACAGAGAAAAGAAATAGGTGACATAACCCGTCGAACAAAGGAGGCCTACGAGGACTTATGTGAAAAACAGAAACTTACTCTTCTGAATCCAACCAGTGTGGCAGTCCATGTAGAAGCAGAGGCGCATGGCAAGTGGACTCGCCTTGCAGACATTGAGGAGAAATACCTAAGGCATAAATCTAAGCTCCATTGGATGCAAGTGGGCGATAAAAACAACAAGGTGTATCACCGAGCAGCAAAAGTCCGGCAAACGCAAAACACAATAAGAGAAATTCAATGCACAAATGGCCAAGTTGCAACAAATGCCAAGGACATCAAAAGCGAGGCAGAATCATACTTTCGAGAATTTCTAAAAGCAACACCAGATGATTTTACGGGAGTCTCGGTACAGCCCCTTAGCGATTTACTTAACTTTAGTTGCTCGCAAGTTGATCAAAGTTGGTTGATAAGGGAAGTAACTGATGAGGAGATAAAGAATGTCATCTTTTCTATGCCAAACGACAAATCCCTAGGGCCAGATGGATTTACAAGCGATTTCTTCAAGGGAGCTTGGCACGTGATTGGTAAAGACTTTACGGTTGCGGTTCAATCATTCTTCATGTTTGGCTTCCTCCCTAAAGGTATAAACACAACTATTCTGGCTCTTATTCCTAAGAAAGATGATGCAAAAGAAATGAAAGACTTCCGACCTATATCGTGTTGCAATGTTCTCTACAAGGTGGTGTCAAAGATTCTCGCCAATCGTCTAAAAGAAATTCTACTGATATATCATGGTTTTTACCCCTTTTAGGCCATGATATAGGTCCGTTTTATAGAGTCTTTCTACTATTTCGTAGTGTTTTAGAGTATTTTACAGGTTTTAGCACGTTTGGAGCATAATTGGAGCTTTCTGGAGCATTTTGGAGCATTTTGGAGCAAAACAGAAGTTCGTGTAGCTGAGTACCGGATTTGAGGCCTCAGTATCGATCGACACTAACTAGTGTCGGTCGATACTCACTGAAGCACGAGTCGCGACTTTAAATGAAGATTTGAAGAACTTCCCACCGATGGATTGAGCTCACATTTGGGCACAAGACAGATCTTTGGATTAGCTTTCATATGGAAGTGGTTTGAGGTCATTCCAACGGTGCGATCAAAAGTTATGCCAGTTTTCGTGAAGACAGTCCAATCTGGCGAGCAGTGACTAGTGTCGGTCGACACTACCTTAGTGTCGGTCGATACTAACTACATGAAAACAGGAAACTCGACTTTTTACAAGTCTTGAGAGTTTTCACCTTGGTCCAGAAGTCTTTAATAATTACAAGAAGCCCCAAAACGTGTTTTAGCATTATAATTAGGTTTTTCAGCCACTTTTGTTGGCTAGGCTTGATTTTACTTTGGTTTTGGAGAGATTTCTGAGAGAGCAAAATCTGAACCTCTTGTTTTACTCTTCTATCTTATTTTATTTGATGATCTATTCAATCGTGTTGATGTTTTCAATCATCATGTCTGAGTAGATTCCTTGTTAGGTTCAGGGTTGTCATAAGGGTTTTCTCTGAATGTTATGTTGAATTGATTGATTAGGATTCACCATCTGAATTAAGTTCTTCGCCTTAGGTTGTTCCCATAGCTAATTCTAGGTTGACGAATCTAGAACTTAGATCTTAGGATAATTGGTTAGGCACGAGAGTGCGATTAATTACCTGACAGAACCTAGGTGAGCAAAATAACTATTCGCAAAGAGATTTGGTTTAGTTGTTTTGTGAACAAATCAAACCTGAAATAAAAGCTGGTTTAGACTTTAGGATTCGCAAAGAGATTTGGAATTCTAGGATTTAGACTTAGATAGTTTTCGCAACGAGAGTTGGTTAGCTATACTTTAGTGATTTGAGTTCAAGAACCGCGCTAAATCTGAATCCTGTTAGTTAGTTTATCTACATTCATTGAATTCCTGAGAAATACCCTGAGCCTATCTTCTTTCCCATTGATTCACAACTTATTTACTTTACGCACTGCTTTAATTTACATCTTTCTGGTTTAGCTTGATTCTAATCTACATAATCTATTGTGTGAATTCTGGAGTTCTTGTGTTCGACCCCTAACTATACTACGACAACTGCTTTAGTACTTTTAGGGTATTAATTTGAGCATATCATCTACCAAAATTTGTTGCGGAAAACTAGTCCGCGTTTGTCAAAAACACATTGCTGATCGAGAACCTGCTTCTAGCTTCTGAGCTAGTCAAAGATTACCACAAGCCATCGATATCATCTCGGAGTGCCTTGAAGATAGACATTGCCAAAGCTTTTGACTCAGTCCAATGGTCTTTCCTAGCGAACACTTTACTAGCTTTGGATTTTCCACCAATGTTTATTCATTGGATCCATCTATGTGTGTCAACAGCTTCTTTTTCAGTTCAGATTAACGGAGAATTGGCAGGCTTCTTCAAAAGCGAAAGAGGGCTACGACAAGGATGTGCTCTCTCACCGTATCTGTTTGTTATCTGCATGAATGTCCTCTCAAAAATGTTAGATAAGGCGGTTGTTGAAAGGAAGTTAGGGTATCACCCTCGGTGTAAAAGTATCTTACTTACACACTTGTGTTTCGCTGACGATCTCATGGTCTTCACGGATGGTAAATTGAGATCAATGGAAGGGATTATATCAGTCTTCGATGAGTTCGGAAAGATCTCGGGTCTAAAGATAAGTCTCGCAAAATCAACGGCTTATCTTGTTGGAGTTACAGAGACAAATAGAGAAGAGGTCGTAAACACTTTCTCCTTCGCGGTCGGCCAGCTTCCAATTAGGTACCTCGGTCTGCCCTTATTGACGAAGAGAATGACACCAACGGACTACGCTCCTCTAATTGAGAGTATAAGATCAAAAATCAGATCATGGACAGCCAGAATTCTTTCTTTCGCAGGAAGGTTACAGCTAATAAGTTATGTTCTCGCAGGAATTATAAATTTCTGGATTTTGGTATTTCATCTTCCACAAGGATGCCTCGATGAAATCAATAGCATATGCTCCGCTTTTTATGGTATGGCCCGGATCTTTCAACTCGCAAGGCCAAAATATCATGGGATGATGTGTGTCGACCGAAGAGCGAAGGCGGCTTAGGTCTTAAACTGTTGAAAGAAGTTAACACAGTCTGCATTTTGAAGCTCATTTGGCGACTAATATCGGGAAAGTCATCCTTATGGGTCTCTTGGATCCAAAACCAACTTATAAGACAAGGTTCGTTCTGGGCAGTGCGAGATAATACTACAACGGGTTCCTGGATTTGGAGGAAAACTTTGAAATACCGTGAGAGGGCAAAGCCATTCCACAAGACAGAGATAAGAAATGGTGAGACAGCGTCTTTCTGGTTTAATAATTGGAGCCCCCTCGGTTGCCTTTTTGACAGGATTGGCCCGAGAGGTTTCATAGATTTCGGAATCTCTATTCACGACAGGGTAGCAAGTGTAATGGCGAGACACATGAGACGCATGCACCGCCTTCCACTACTAAACCAGGTTGAAGAACTCATTGTTTATACTCGAGCTCATTTACATTTAAATGAAGAAGACAAACACCTATGGCGACTTAAGGAAGGGATTTTTAAGATGAAATTCTCGACAAAATCAACTTGGAACCAGATCAGACCTACGACTCCTATACTACAATGGACTCGGGGAGTATGGTTTACGCACGCCACACCAAAACACTCTTCCATGACTTGGCTGGCAGAGCATGACCGCCTATCAACGGGTGATCGCACTCTTTGTTGGCAACAAAACGCGTCCACAGCGTGTATCCTATGCCAAGATCCCATGGAAACACGTAACCATCGCTTTTTTACTTGTCAATACTCCGCAAAGATATGGTCTAATCTTGTCCGAGGAGTTCTCCAAACAAGTTTCACGGTGGACTGGAATTCACTAACTCAAATCATCACACAATCCCACCACAATCAAATGACGGTGTTCGTTACGAGATATCTGTTCCAAGCGACCATCCACGCAATTTGGAGAGAAAGAAACCAACGAAAGCATGGGGAAAAACCATCACAGCAACTCGACTAATCAAAATTTTAGACAAGACGATGAGGAACCACTTATGGTCAAAGAACGGGTGACAAACGATTCAAGGAGGGCTTGATGTACTGGTTTGCATCTAGGCCCAGAAGCTGAAGAACTCCCAATGCTCTTTTCTCCTTTTCATAATAATTCTACTTTCTAAATACTTTTGAACATTCGGCAGAATGTTGCATTTCATTGTAAAAACGTTGTTTTTTTGGACTGAATAAATTTTAAATTCAAAAAAAAAAAAAAGATATGGACTTTCTTGTAATTCGTTAAGTACCTTTGTTCAATTTGGTAATTACCTTTGTAGAGATTTCTAATGTGGGTCTAATTGTTTATAGTCGTGCCTAACCCTTAACTAAGGCCCATTATTTTGATTAACCTAACAAAAAACGTGAAAACAGACTTCCCTATACACACGTTACCTTGTTACAAGGATATCATATGTGTGGTCTAGAATAAACGGTCATTATCATAGACTTTTTAGACTGAGAGGTTCACATCTCCATAAAAGAAAAAAAAAATCTGGCTCTTTGGCTCATAATCAGAAATGGCTAAGACAGGGGAAAGCTTGAGAGACAAACCTAGATGGAATCTTGGAGGAATGACCGCTCTAGTCACCGGTGGCTCCAAAGGCATAGGGTCAGTCTCAAACCTTAATTACTAGTTCAATATTGAATCTGAGCTCTCATTTCAATCATAAATTTATATGAATCTTTTGATGGCGTTTCAATGTTTAATCAACAAAACTCCTGTAGTTTAGCACACAAAAAAAAACTCCTGAAAAGAGAAAGGCTTAATGATGTATAAACTCTCTTCTTCATTTTTTGTTTGAATTGAATGATGTATAAACTCATATTGGCTGTGTGATATGAATAGTGAAGCTGTGGTGGAGGAACTAGCCATGTTGGGGGCGAGAGTCCACACATGTGCCAGAGACGAAACTCAGCTTCAAGAACGCTTACGTGAGTGGCAAACAAAAGGGTTTCAGGTCACCACTTCTGTTTGTGACGTTTCTTCTCGTGACCAACGAGAGAAACTCATGGAAACCGTTTCCTCTGTTTTCCAAGGAAAACTCAACATCCTTGTAAGTTTATGCATAAGCTTCTCCTCCTCGAACTTGGATCCAATCCACAAGTACCAAATCATGTTGTGTTTGGTTTGTTTGGCACCGGTGTATATAGGTAAGCAATGTGGGAAAGGGTGTAGTAAAGCCGACCATAGAGTGTACATCAGAAGAATTCTCGTTTATCATGGCTACAAATCTGGAGTCAACTTTTCATCTATCACAGCTCGCACACCCTTTGTTGAAAGCCTCTGGTTCAGGGAACATTGTGCTCATGTCTTCCGTTGCTGGGGTTGTGAATTTGAATCTTGCATCCATCTATGGAGCAACCAAAGGTATACACATATATGCATGATCAAACAATTAAAGGATCCTTTGCTTCTATTGAGACTTACACAAATGTGTGCATTCCAGGAGCCATGAATCAGCTAGCGAGAAATTTAGCGTGCGAGTGGGCGAGTGATAACATAAGGGTTAACTCTGTTTGTCCATGGTTCATCACAACTCCTTCAACTAAAGATGTAAGGCATAGAACAAAACAACAACAAAAAGTTCCTCGTAATACTATGGCAAAATAATGGTTTTGAAGTATTTTGTGATGAATTTTTGTTTATGTGAAAATGTTTCAGTTTCTCAGTGGTAAAGATGTGAAAGAAAAGGTGGAGAGTGTGACACCAATGGGGCGTGTTGGAGAGGCAAATGAAGTGTCATCCCTTGTGGCATTTCTGTGTCTTCCTGCAGCTTCTTATATTACTGGTCAGACAATCTGCGTTGATGGAGGTTTCACTATTAGCGGGTTCTCTTTCCCTTAAACAAATATATGTGTTCTTAATTTTATGTGATTAGTGGTTAAACTGCCAAATTGTTTAATAGAACAGAGATGTGTTTATTCTATATAGCCTTGTATTATATATATATAAAAAACAGAGTTTAATAGAACAAAGATGAAACGAAATAATTTACAATATGCTATGATATTATCAACCATCTAGTTCCGGGTCCACAAAAATATTCGAACTTTGGTTCTGATCTTCAAAAATTTTATAAAAAAAATTATCTAGTTTAATCTTTTTGGGTACTTAACTCTATCGAATAAAAATGTAAACTATGAAATCGTTAGCTCTAGAGGAGAACGATGAGAATTCAAATTGCGTGAAGCTTAACTTTTTGTCTCGTGCAAAACTTAAACTCGACGAGATGCAGATTGCAGACACAATTCAAATACATTTTCAATTCGATATATATATATATTTATTAAGTTGTTCATACTGCCATCACAACATAGTTGATTACATGTAGCCCTTTCAAAAACATTGTGCAAAAGTAACACTTTAATTTGTGTATTGTATATGCGTTTGACATTTCAATATTATCTATGTATAGTAATGCGCGACTCAACGTGTACAGTACTGATATCACTG
This sequence comes from Eutrema heterophyllum, assembly GCA_002933915.1. NCBI lineage: Eukaryota > Viridiplantae > Streptophyta > Magnoliopsida > Brassicales > Brassicaceae > Eutrema > Eutrema heterophyllum. Next base: position 207,298 of record PKMM01021225.1, read on the forward strand.
TATTTTACCACTTCGAGTTTCATATTTTCTTTCGTTTTTTTTTGTGTTTCGTATAGTTTCTATTACGTATCTATTACATTTAGGTCCAAATCGAGTCACATTGCATTTAGGATGTCCTATGTCGTTTTTGTGTTCTTTTTGGCTTGCTGAAGCCGTTCTTAGGTGTTCGGAACTGATTTGGATGAGCGTAAACGGAAGGAGACGATCGAAGCTCGACGAGGAACCGCAAGGATCGAAGGAGGAACGAGGGGACCGTAATTTACAAGTGCGATCGGTTATAACCGATCGATGAAAACGATCCCACGACAAATGCACAGACGATCGGTTACTAACCGATCGATATACCCGATGGCTGGAAAAATACACAGGCGATCGGTTATAACCGATCGCCATAACCGATCAAGAATGGCTGCGGATTTTTAGCTTGACTTTGGGGTCCAAACCTTTTTGTAATATATTGTAGACTTATTGTGCTTTCTTAGCAACTACACACTGACGAAAAACTCTGTTTCTTTTCACTATTCTAGAGCTCTTATCTTCTCCTCTCTTGTATTTGTATGAAAGATTCAAGATCCACTCCACCTTAGTGAAGATTTTCTCACTTTTCTTCTACCAATCTTCTTATTTTAGCTATGTCTTGCTTTTGTTCGGTTTTGTTTTGTGATTTAGTTATGAGTGAGTAGTTTTATTATGGATTGTGGGAATGGTTGATTTAGAGGGATAGATGATGATCTCTTGATGTTTAGAACAAGATTAAAGAAGTTCTCATGTTTAGAAGTGGTCTTAAGGCTAGGGTTGAACTAGCTACTCAATTTCTAGAACATAGATAAATTACACTTGAGAGAGGTTAGTAATTGTCTAGAAGATTTCTAATCATGTTTTTGATGCTTAGCAAGATGAGAATCATGACTAAGGATCATTAATTGGCTAAAGAGGATTTGTGTTTTATGCTTGTTGATAATTTTGTAGCAATTGAGAGATTAGCTAATTTGAATTATCAATGAAGGGTTTAGCATCATGAGAATGAGTTAAACTACTTATATGTGTCCTTTGCCATAGAATTCAGCTCATTGAGTGATTAGAAACATCATTAGTGAGTCATCGAATACTCATAATCGAATACCGTTCCCTACGATCCATACCTTTATCTTCGTGTTTAAAATCGATTTAGTGTCTTGATTTCTTTAAATCTGTGCTTCTTAACTAGCTTGTAATCATTTTAATTGTTCTGTATGATTTTATTTTCTGTCCTTTATTTTTAGTTTTTACCGTAATTAGTTCTTAGAATGAAAACCAACAAAAATTGTTTAGCTTAGCTTAAGTAGTTTCTTGTATTCTTACTGTGCTGTTCTTTCTCTCCGTGGATTCGATCCCTAAGTACTCAACGATAAACCGTTATGATTGCGGTAGTCCACACATTAGGGTAATTGATGTGTTGAAAAACGACTAATCAATTTGGCGCCGTTGCCGGGGAGATAGCAATAGCCATTAGGATTTGGATTCTATCTAAGTCTAAGTATTTTTCTTTGCTTTGTTACTAAACTACTCTGTTTTGTTTGCTCTGCTTTTGAAGGTGTATGCACACAAGAAGTCGAGGGCAAGAGAACTTGCAACCGCTTGTGCTAGATATTCGAAGGCACGAAAGAGATAATCAAAGAGCAACCAGAGAACGTGCTGAGCACGTAAGGCGTTCAGGCATGGATGCTCAGCGTAATGATCCTCCTCACCTAGGAGAGAACCAACCGCCACCACCACTAGACGAAGTCCAAGGAGTGGGCTTAGACCCGAGGCAGCCAATCCATCCTCCTAGACAGCCACAAAGGATTGGTGCCTTCGATGAACCCACTACACAAGGGGTTCTAACTGGGATAAGGCCGCCACCATTTGCGAACAACAACTTTGAGATCAAGTCTAGCCTCATAAACATGGTGCAAAACTCGAGATTCTTGGGCATGCCGCTGGAAAACCCGATCGAGCACATTGATCAGTTCGATCGTCTTTGTGGGACGGTGAAGATAAATGGGGTCTCAGAGGATGTTGTTAAGTTGACTCTCTTCCCATTCTCTTTGGGAGACAAGGCTGCTCAGTGGGAGAAGAGTGTGGTTACCGCAACCATACCGACTTGGGAGGAGTGCAAGAAGCAATTCTTTGCAAAATTTTTCTCAAGACAAAAGACGGCGAAATTGAGAAACGATATCACTAGCTTCAAGCAAGGGAGCAACGAGTCGTTCTATGAGGCATGGGAACGGCTGAAGGGGTACACGAGGGCCTGCCCTCACCACGGAGTATCCAAAGAAGCACTTCTCGGGATCCTACACCGAGGAGTCCTTGAAAAATACCAACTGGCCTTGAACACGGCGAGCAACGGAAGTTTTGCCAGCCAAGACGTTATCAATGGGGAAATTCTAGTTGAGAATTTGGCGCAAAGTGACCAAGGCTACGGTGGTGACTATGACAGAACGGTGAGAGATGCAAAGTATGACGATCAAAGGTTCAAAGACTTGAGCGATAAGTTAGACAAGGTTCTACTTGCGAACCAAAGATCAGTTAACTATGTGGGCGAGTATGGAGGCCAGCGAGGGTACCAAGATGTAGTACAAGAGGAGAATGAAGAGCTTCAAGACGAAGTGAATTACATTGGTAATCAAGGAGGGTACCAAGGGAACCGGGGAGGGTTCAATCAAAATTATCGGAATCATCCCAACTTGTCTTATAGAAGCAACAACGTGGAGAACCCCCAAGACCAGACCTACCCTCCTCAGAACCAGCAAGGATTCCAACCCAAAACATTCAACCAAGGAGGCTTCAAATCTAACCAAGGCGGATTTCAAGGAAACCAAGGAAATTTTCAACCCAATCAACCAAACCAAAGGAACTACAACTCAAACTACCAGCCGAGCTATCAACCGAGGCCAAGCAACTTCCCAAACCAAGGGAACATACCGAACAAGGAGGCGCAAATTGACGTGCAAAGTATGCTCCAACAAATTTTGGAAGGGCAAGCTAAGGGGCAAGTTGAACTTACCAAGAAGATGGTAGATATCAACAACAAGGTCGACGGTGTATACATGGATCTGAATGCCAAATTTGAGCACCTGTCAAAACATGTTAAGGGCTTGGACAACCAGATTGCTCAAGTTGCCTCGACATCGAAGGTACCGAGCGGGGTGTTGCCCGGGAAACCCGAAGTCAATCCAAAAGAGTATTGCCAAGCAATCACATTAAGGAGTGGAACTGAGCTACCAACGAGGGAGCAAGTCGTTGTAGAGGTTGAGGAACCAAGACAAGACGGACTTGAAGAAGTTGGTGAAGATTTGAAAGAACAGAGCCCTGGATCGGTTACACCGATCGGTTACAAACCGATCCAGATTGATATGACCGATCGGTTATCAAAACGCGATCTGTTACGACACGAAATCGGCCAGTCCAGATCGGTTACTCCGATCGGTTATAAACCGATCAGCAACCAAGGATCGGTTACTAACCGATCGGGAAGACCGATCCCAGTCCAGAATGACGGAAACTATGCTCCGAATGATCAAATCTCCAAGGATCAGGCGAAGGGGAATGAAGGGGAATTACCTGGAATCATCAAAAAGAAAGTAGATTTCATACTTCCACCGTACGAGCCAAAAATTCCATTTCCGGGAAGATTCAAAAGGCAAATCATGGACAAACAATTCGAGAAGTTCAAGAAGATCATGAAAACGGTTCAAGTTACTATACCGTTTGCTGATCTTATGCTCGAGTGCCCAACATACAACAAGCTACTCAAGGACGTTATGACAAAGAGAAGGCAACTTGAAGATGCTATGGTAGTGATCAACCATGAGTGTAGCGCGATAATTCAAAACAACTTGCCTAAGAAGCTTAAGGATCCAGGCAGCTTCACGCTACCGTGCTCATTGGGACCCCTGTCCTTTGGGAGATGTCTAGTCGATCTTGGTGCCAGCGTGAGTCTCATGCCACTGACGGTTTCTAAGAAGCTTGGGTACACTAACTTCAAGAAGACGAGAATTTCGCTAATCCTGGCGGATAGAACGATCCGGTTTCCAATTGGGATTCTCGAAGACTTGCCATTGAAAGTTGGGAGCTGCATTATCCCAACTGATTTCGTGGTGCTGGAAATGGATGAGGAGCCATCAGATCCCATAATCTTGGGAAGACCTTTCTTAGCAACCGCGGGCGCCATCATTGACGTACGTAATGGCATGATCGATCTACACTTGGGAGATCTCGTTATGAAATTCAACATAATGGAGGTTATGAAGAGGCCAACCATAGACGGAAGTGTTTTCTACATCGAGACCTTAGACGAGATGGTTGATGAGTACTTGGCTGAGTTGAGCATGGGAGATGCCCTAGAAGTAGCCCTTACACGAAACAGCGAGGAGAGCGACCTTATGAACGAGGAGGCGATCGATTATGAGAACATTCTCGATTCTCATTTGCCATGGGCGACAGAGGCATACTTCTCGGAGTTAGGGGAGAACGTAGCTGTCAAGGAGAAAGAAAACACTAGCAATGGTAAGTCTAGTGTGGAGAATGATTGGAGCGAACTTGACGCTCCACAACTTCAGCTCAAACCGTTGCCCAACGGTCTAAGGTACGCGTTTCTTGGGACGAACTCCTCATACCCGGTTATAATAAATGATGCATTGAGCGAGGAAGAAACATCTATGCTTTTGAATGAATTGAAAAAGTATAGGAGAGCTATAGGCTATTCTCTGAATGACATAAAAGGAATTTCTCCGTCCCTGTGCATGCATAGAATTCATTTAGAGGATGAGTCTAAAACTTCAATTGAACACCAAAGAAGGTTAAACCCAAACCTAAAAGAGGTAGTCAAGAAGGAAATTTTGAAACTGCTTGAAGCGGGAGTAATTTATCCAATCTCGGATAGTACTTGGATCTCCCCAATTCATGTAGTTCCAAAGAAAGGGGGAATGACCGTAATCAAAAATGAAAAAGACCAATTGATCTCAACTAGAACCATCACAGGCCATCGAGTTTGCATTGACTATAGGAAACTGAATTCTTCAACTAGGAAAGATCATTTTCCTTTGCCATTCATTGATCAAATGCTTGAAAGACTAGCAAATCATTCATATTATTGCTTCCTCGATGGTTACTCGGGTTTCTTTCAAATACCAATACACCCGAGTGACCAAGAGAAGACGACTTTCACTTGCCCATACGGTACCTTTGCTTATCGAAGGATGCCGTTTGGGTTGTGTAATGCACCCGCGACTTTCCAAAGGTGTATGATGTCTATCTTCTCCGATTACACCGAGGATATAATGGAAGTCTTTATGGATGATTTTTCCGTATATGGCTCTTCGTTTGGTGGTTGTCTTTCTAATTTGTGCAGGGTGCTAAAAAGGTGCGAGGACACGAATCTCGTTCTGAATTGGGAAAAATGCCACTTCATGGTGAAAGACGGGATCGTTCTCGGGCATCGCATTTCTGAAAACGGGATCGAGGTCGACAAGGCAAAGATAGAGGTTATGGCAACTTTGGAACCTCCATCAACGGTCAAGGGAATCAGAAGCTTCTTGGGGCATGCTGGGTTCTATAGGAGATTCATAAAAGACTTCTCAAAAATTGCAAGGCCGCTCACGAGGCTCTTATGCAAGGACGTCGATTTTATCTTTGATGACGAATGCCATGAAGCTTTTGTGAAGTTGAAGAACGCCTTGGTGAGTGCACCCATTGTGCAGCCACCGGATTGGAGTTTGCCATTTGAAGTGATGTGCGATGCAAGTGATTACGCTGTTGGGGCCGTACTGGGACAAAAGAAAGATAAAAAGCTCCATGTGATCTATTACGCGAGTCGGACTCTAGACGATGCGCAAGTGAGATATGCAACAACGGAGAAAGAACTCTTGGCGATTGTCTATTCGTTCGAGAAGTTCCGATCCTACCTGGTGGGTTCGAAAACCATTGTGCACACCGACCATGCTGCGTTGAGATACTTGTTGGCAAAGAAAGACGCCAAACCGAGATTGTTGAGGTGGATTCTTCTTCTACAAGAATTCGACCTAGAAATCAAAGACAAAAAGGGGATTGAAAATGGCGTAGCGGATCATCTATCAAGGATGAGAAATGAAGAGATAATCCCCATCGATGACTCATTGCCCGAGGAGCAAGTGAACCTGATCCGAGCTTTGTACAAGGCGGAATTTATGATGAAAGAAATTTTGTTGATGAACACCATGGAGGTTAGCTTGCCTTGGTATGCAGATTTTGTCAACTTCTTGACAATCGAAAAGGAACCACCAAATCTCCAAGGGTACTCAAAGAAGAAGTTTTACAAAGATGTCCGACATTACTTTTGGGACGAGCCATATCTCTATAGGCGTTGCAACGATGGGCTCTATAGGAGGTGCATTTCAGAAGAGGAGACTTCCGGGGTTCTGTTTTGTTGTCACGGATCGGATTATGGAGGACACTTTGCGACGTTCAAGACGGTCCAAAAAGCTTTACAAGCGGGACTCTGGTGGCCTACGATGTTTAAGGATGCTTATGATTTCATATCTAAATGTGATGCATGCCAGAGGAAGGGCAACATAAGCAAGAGGAACGAGATGCCTCAAAACCCGATTCTCGAAGTCGAAGTGTTTGACGTATGGGGAATAGATTTTATGGGACCATTCCCGTCCTCGTATGGCAACCAATACATTCTTGTAGCGGTTGACTATGTATCGAAATGGGTGGAAGCCATAGCAAGTCCAACAAATGATGCTAAGGTCGTGGTGAAACTGTTTAAGAGCATCATATTTCCAAGGTTCGGAGTTCCACGTGTGGTCATAAGCGATGGAGGAAGCCACTTCATCAACAAAGTATTCGAGGGGCTTTTGAAGAGGCATGGCGTCAAGCATAAGGTAGCTACACCTTATCATCCCCAAACATCTGGCCAAGTTGAGGTATCAAACCGTCAAATTAAGGGAATTCTGGAGAAAACTGTGGGAAAAACGAAGAAAGATTGGTCCACCAAGCTAGACGACGCTCTATGGGCATATCGAACGGCTTACAAAACTCCAATTGGAACAACTCCGTTCAACTTGCTTTACGGGAAATCTTGCCACCTTCCGCTGGAGATGGAATACAAGGCGTTGTGGGCGACCAAACTACTCAACTTTGACATCAAAACTGCCTCCGAGAAGCGTTTAGTACAATTGGAGGAGCTTGAGGAAACCCGACAAAGAGCTTATGAGAGCTCAAGGATTTACAAAGAAAGGACAAAGACCTTCCACGACAAAAAAATCCTTAAGCGAGAATTCAAAACTGGGGACCAGGTCCTGCTGTTCAACTCGAGGTTGAGGTTGTTTCCCGGGAAATTGAAACCAAGATGGTCGGGACCGTTTACGATCAAAGAAGTCCACCCCTACGGAACGATAGTGCTTTGGGACAAGTCTGGGGGAGATTTCACGGTGAACGGTCAGCGTTGCAAGCCGTACTTGGCAAATGTCACGATTGAGGAACGAGCCACTCTTCCTCTTTCCGACCCCCAAAACGCATGAGGCGTCAACAAAGTCGAGCTTAACGACTTAAAACAAGCGCACTTGGGAGGCAATCCCATGTTATCCTCTGTATATATGTCTACATGTGTGATTTAAGTTTGATTTTATCTATGTTTTTGTGTGTTTTTAGTGTTACAAGACGTCGGGATTCGCAGAAGAAGGTCCGGGATCATAACAGAGAAATCACAAAAACCGGACAAGCTGGATCGGTTATCCGGATCGGTTATAACCGATCAAGATTTGACGAAATCGGTTATCCGGATCGGGTATCAAAACGCGATCTGTTACGAACGAAAAATCGTCTGAAGAAATCGGTTATACGGATCGGTTATAACCGATCAAGATTTGAATGGATCGGTTATCCGGATCGGTTATAACCGATCGACAACCCAGGTAAGTGTTTTCTCGTTAACACTTCCGCGACTGTCTCTCTCTCCCTCACTTGTCACTTTCGAAAAAAAAAAAAAAAAAAATTATAATATAGAACCGAGAGAACTCTCTCGATTCTCAATCAATTTCTCTCGGATTTTCACCGATTTCACTCATTTTTCGAACACAATCCTCATACCTATTACTTTCGACCAACCCACTCCATCAACAACAAGGTATGCTCCCTATTTGCACCATTTTTCATGAAAATCAAGGTTTTTTTTCTAATTTTGGGAAATCTTAATATTTCTTGATTTAAGGTCGAAAATCGCTTGATTATGGTTGGGTTAGGGTCGATTAGGCTAGGAGTAGTGGAATCATGGACCAATTACGAGTTTTTATGGTGAAATTTCGTGGTATGAACCCTAGGTGTTCTTGGCGTGAATAGTGCCGATTTTCCGGGTTTGATTTCCAATTTCAAATTTTGTGTTTGTGCGATTTTGATTTGGGGGATTTATTTAGACCGCACTGATCATTACAAACACTTGGACTTACTTGACTCAAACTTTGGGAAATTTGGTATTTGTGAAATTGTGTAAATTGGTGAAATCTTGAAATTTTTGTGAATGACAATCTCAATTCTTGGTGCGATAGCTTGTTTACTTGATTCTAAATTGCCGTGTTCTTAATCTCTGCATGTATTTTGTAGAAATGGCGACTAAAACGAGAAGAGCAACGAGCAGGAGAACAGCGGAAACACGGGAACGACAAGCTGTCGTATGGACGGAAACGGAGAAGAAAGCACTCAAGGGATTTGAGAGGTTCAAGATGAACTCCACGCGGTTCCCGGATCAAGCGTTGTTAGAGACTATGGGTTTATTGGAAGACGTGAGCGCGCTCTTAGACTCGATCGGCTTGGGCATCTTAACGAGAATGGAAGCGCCAACATTTGAGGTTCCGGTCCGGCACTTATTGGCAACCGTGACGGTTGACTACAAGGATCCTAAAGAGAAACGGGCGCAAGACGGGACACTTAAGTTCAAGGTGGATGACAACGAATTTGCGTTGTCCATCTTCGATGTGTGTGACGCGTACGGGTTTGCGAAGAAGACCCAAGTCCAGTTTCCGGTGTTGTATGCTGGGAATATAGTGTGGCAAAGTATTGCGGAAGGCTTTTACTCGAGCCACAACGCGAAGACGACTTTGGTAAGAAACCCGGTACTCCGATATGTTTGCAAGCTGCTAGCAAACACTTTCTACGCGAGGAATGAAACGGGAGCTGTGAAATTAGATGAGCTGTGTTTCGTCTACCAAGGGATCAAGGGTTTGTTGAGAGATGGCGACGGAGATCCCATTGACGACGAATTGGGAGATAATGTGAACTACGGGAGTCTCCTAGCGACGCGACTTGTGAGTTTCAGGTCTTGGGCTAAGACGGCGAAGAAGCCGCATCTATGGTTAGGAGGGTTCCTTACACCGCTCCTCGAAAAGGCGGGGGTCGACCTACGTCGCTATTCACCGAACCGAGACCGCAACTACATCGACCGAACCTACCTCATCAAGAACTGGTTCCTAAAGGGAGGAAGTGACAACGTGTACAAGCTGTACGATGCAAGCAAGAAGACGCGAACCTTCAAGCTTCCCAACACTGCGCGGACTACCCTATTGGGGGTGGACAACGTTGAATTCAGATTGAGAGAGGACGAGTATCTTGATGCCATCGTCCGGGACGAAGACGAGCAGCAACAACCCGCCGAAGAAGAAGACAACCAACTTGATGATGAGACGGGCGACGATCTATATGGGGACACCACCGACACACTTCCCGAGATCGACTTCACCCCAAAGACCAAGAGGGAGAAGACTGTCCACCTAGCCTACAAAGTGCAAATGCGGATCAACAAAGTGCAACGGAAGATCAACGAGATGCACAAGAAGCTAATAGCGAAGCTCTTCCGCAAGGTCAAGAAGCTCCAACCGCCCAACTACGTCTCTTCGGACGATGAAGACAACGATGAAGCCGGCGAGGAGATGGACGATGACCCTTCTCATCACACCGAGGCCCACGACGCAGGACCAAGCACTTCCACCTACACCTGAAGTGAAGACAAAGCGGGACAAAACTTTGTGAGCTATCCAACTTTTGAACATCTTTCTCTTTTGAGTTTTTATTTCATTATGTACTTTTGTTATCTCTCAAACTTGTGATACACCGGGACGGTGTAAATCAAGTCCGGGGGGAATGCTAATCTGTGTTTTATTTGCTTTTGAATCTTATTTTCGTTTTTTTTTGGTTTTTGAGTCTTATTTTCGTTTTTTTTTACTTGCATAAAAAAAAAAGCGAAAATCATTTTTAGAATTTTGGATTTGATTTTTCACTCTTCATTGATAATAGGATTGAGTCTAGAAACTTGTAGAATTGCACTCATTTGCATAGGGGACAATGATTAAACACATGAACTTTAAAAACATTGCCCTTGATAAACATGTTATGATGTATAAACCGCTTTGAAAAATCGGAAATTTCATGTTTTGATCTCTTGGCTTGCTTGTCTTTGGTTAGGATGAAACTTGCTGTGATTTGATTCCAACTCTATTTACTTGAACCTAACTTGAACATTAATTGTCTCGCCTAAGGAATCGAAATGCATTCTCATGGTCTTAATATAGATACTCGAATTTTCTTATCCCCTTTGCCACTCTTGTGCTAATTCGAGTAGCTATCCTCATTTTTAGGATAGTTCCCCACCCCATCACCTAAACCAATTGTTTCAAACCCTTGTTATTTGTGAGTGAGGCCTTTTTCTTGAAAATGCATACAATTGAAAAATCTTGTAAGAGAAAGGAACGACAGGGCTTATCTTCTTTAGATGAATGACTCGGGAACTGGGAAATAAAATGGTTAGGATAAGCTGGATTGAATGGTGAGTGAAGTGAGGATGGGGGGGAGAGGAAATCGGTTAAAGGCTAAAAGAAATAATCTAAGGTGTGAAAAGAAAGCAGAAAAGAAAGCGAGAAACTCTAGGAAATGACCGTGTATCCAACGTTGTCTACACTCTCGTTCAATAAATAAATCAATAAAAGAAAAAGAGAACAAGAGTTTAGACTAAGAAGAGAAATTCCCCTAGAGTGTTAACAAAATAAGAAGAAATGAGGCCATAAACAATGAGTATCTAGCAAAAAGAGCTACGGGTTTTATTTACGGGATGAGCAACTGTGAGGCAATGAGCTTAAGACGAGATATTAGAAAGTTAGGATAGGATGGAAGATAATCTTTGGTACATCTTTGTTCCATTCCTTCCTTGCTTTTTCGAATTGCCATGCATTACGTTTTTGAGAGTAAGTCACCCGAGAAATTTGAACCTCCTCATGCATTATGCTTTCAATGCCTTTCTCACCAAAGCCGATTGAGAATGTGTTAGATTCCCTTATGAGAGACCGCACTTGAAAAGATTTAAATGAATGTTAAAGAGTTGGTTGATAAGAATGCTTGTAGATTCTGAAATCTTAGGCATTTGAGTAAAAGATTCGAGTTGCGATAGGCATGGAGAAGTTCGTAAGAATAGAAGCGATTTTTGCGTTATGACATGTTTACCTAAGGACCTTGCGTTGAAAGTTTCGTGTGTTTCCTTTCGGATATGAGTCCCCGTCTTCAAACCTCTCTTCTTGGCTTACTTTGTTTTGTTCGCTTGAGGACAAGCAAAAGGCAAGTCCGGGGGAGTTGATATCACTGTATTTTACCACTTCGAGTCTCATATTTTCTTTCGTTTTTTTTGTGTTTCGTATAGTTTCTATTACGTATCTATTACATTTAGGTCCAAATCGAGTCACATTGCATTTAGGATGTCCTAGGTCGTTTTTGTGTTCTTTTTGGCTTGCTGAAGCCGTTCTCAGGTGTTCGGAACTGATTTGGATGAGCGTAAACGGAAGGAGACGATCGAAGCTCGACGAGGAACCGCAAGGATCGAAGGAGGAACGAGGGGACCGTAATTTACAAGTGCGATCGGTTATAACCGATCGATGAAAACGATCCCACGACAAATGCACAGACGATCGGTTACTAACCGATCGATATACCCGATGGCTGGAAAAATACACAGGCGATCGGTTATAACCGATCGCCATAACCGATCAAGAATGGCTGCGGATTTTTAGCTTGACTTTGGGGTCCAAACCTTTTTGTAATATATTGTAGACTTATTGTGCTTTCTTAGCAACTACACACTGACGAAAAACTCTGTTTCTTTTCACTATTCTAGAGCTCTTATCTTCTCCTCTCTTGTATTTGTATGAAAGATTCAAGATCCACTCCACCTTAGTGAAGATTTTCTCACTTTTCTTCTACCAATCTTCTTATTTTAGCTATGTCTTGCTTTTGTTCGGTTTTGTTTTGTGATTTAGTTATGAGTGAGTAGTTTTATTATGGATTGTGGGAATGGTTGATTTAGAGGGATAGATGATGATCTCTTGATGTTTAGAACAAGATTAAAGAAGTTCTCATGTTTAGAAGTGGTCTTAAGGCTAGGGTTGAACTAGCTACTCAATTTCTAGAACATAGATAAATTACACTTGAGAGAGGTTAGTAATTGTCTAGAAGATTTCTAATCATGTTTTTGATGCTTAGCAAGATGAGAATCATGACTAAGGATCATTAATTGGCTAAAGAGGATTTGTGTTTTATGCTTGTTGATAATTTTGTAGCAATTGAGAGATTAGCTAATTTGAATTATCAATGAAGGGTTTAGCATCATGAGAATGAGTTAAACTACTTATATGTGTCCTTTGCCATAGAATTCAGCTCATTGAGTGATTAGAAACATCATTAGTGAGTCATCGAATACTCATAATCGAATACCGTTCCCTACGATCCATACCTTTATCTTCGTGTTTAAAATCGATTTAGTGTCTTGATTTCTTTAAATCTGTGCTCCTTAACTAGCTTGTAATCATTTTAATTGTTCTGTATGATTTTATTTTCTGTCCTTTATTTTTAGTTTTTACCGTAATTAGTTCTTAGAATGAAAACCAACAAAAATTGTTTAGCTTAGCTTAAGTAGTTTCTTGTATTCTTACTGTGCTGTTCTTTCTCTCCGTGGATTCGATCCCTAAGTACTCAACGATAAACCGTTATGATTGCGGTAGTCCACACATTAGGGTAATTGATGTGTTGAAAAACGACTAATCAAGTACACAGACCAATAAGAACCATGGACAAAATCGTTATTTGACATGCAAAAGTGCTAACTTATGGATGACACATTGGGTAAATGCTAAAAAATTAATAGTTTTATAAATAAGTGTTATATTTTGCAATATTATCTTCCAATAATAATAATAAAAATTGAGTTATAAGTTTATCTGTCATGCATCCTATATATTAAGGTTTTCTTTGTTAACGTGTCTACTGTCTCTAGTAACAACCATATAATTATCGGCACTAAGCTTGTTAGGTTTGGAAAGTAAACATAATTTATATCGAAACTTAGTAAGGGGGAAAGCTCTTCTTGACGCGGAAGAACGAAACAATCGTGGCGCGAAAGGAAGTTCTTTTGATCTGTGCTGTCTCAATTTATTTGGACCACGAATCTCGTACTTGTTCGTGACTCTTAGAGCATTTCCATTGATAAGATACTTGAAAGAATATCTCAACTAATATAATGTTAATATTTTTTATATAGTTTTAATTTATATAATTAAATTTTAATTTATAAGAAAAAGTTAAATCAATTATAGAAGACATGTGTGAAATGGGAATCTCAAGATTATTTTGAAAGTTTCTCAAATGAGATACTCTTGTCATTTTCTCTCTTCATTTTTTTTTTTTTAATTAAAATTTTTATTGTGAGAACCTCTTTGAGATATTCAGTGGAGATGCTCTAAGATTCACGTTTCTTAATAAAAGCTTTTAAAAGAAAATAAAAAAGATCAGTAAATGAATAAAATTTGTGGAAGCCCGTTAGGTCCAATAGTTGATCAATAGTTCATTAATGTTTATACACAACGAGGTATGAAATTCGATTTCTCGAGAATACAAATTAATCGAAGCAAATTTACAGAAAATTTTCATCGTGATGCAAGTAGAGCCGTTTGTCGTGGTTCAACACATATCCATTACAAACATGGTGCATGTAGAACCGTCTATCGTGGATTCTGGTAATTGGATAGAATTGTTCACTCGTCTATATAATTGTACTCATAATTTATACAACAAAAATAATAAAATTTAAAATAATTTCTGAAGAGGCAGAGTTTGTGTATAACATAGGGAGAGTGGAGCAACGTGTAGTGACATTATCGTTTCAATTAAATGGTTTATGAGTCTTTCTTTTCCGGCAAGTAACCTAAACAAGACTCAATTTTTTTGTTTTTTTCGAAAATCGGAGAAACAGAACAAAATCTCGTTGAAGAGATCGATTTTTTTTGGAGGGATATGGCGGATATATGTTACGAAGTGGTGACTGACGCATCGTCTTCTTCGGCGTATGAATCGAGGCCGTTAACTTTAGGGCGGATGCAGAGGTTCCCGATGGACCAGACGGTGGTGCAGGAAGATTGGAAGAAGAATTGTAAGCTAGCTACAAGTTGCTCGTTAATTTCTCCAAGCTCTCAGGAGAAATTTTCCGGGAGAAAATCACTTGAAGCGGAAAGGGTCAGAGAAGATGAAGATATCAACGTCGACGTCTCCAGCGAGTCTCCGATGACGGAGGTAAGCCCGAGATACGGCGTTTCTTCGGTGCGTGGTAGAAGAAGAGAAATGGAAGATGCGGTGGCGTTACATCCTTCGTTTTCTTCTCGGAAGAATTCGGAATATTCTCAACACTACTTTGGTGTGTAGGTCATGGTTGTTCCCACGTACGACGTCGTTTTCTTGTTCTCTCCTTTTTTATCAAAATTTGATATTTTCAGTTTTTAGCTGATGGATGCGACACAGTTTTCTTTTTCCAGGTTGCAGCTAGGTGTAGAGAGAGGCTTCACAAGCTGGTGCAAGAGGAGCTAAACTCGGATGGGGAGGAAGAAGAATGGAAAAAGACGATGGAGCGTAGCTTCACGCGGATGGATAAAGAGGTTATGCTATGGAGTACTGAATCCGTCGTGACTGCGAATTGTAAGTGTGAGCTTCAAACGCCGGATTGTGATGCTGTTGGATCAACCGCCGTTGTCTCAGTCATTACGCCGGATAAGATCGTCGTCGCTAATTGCGGTGATTCCAGAGCGGTTCTCTGCCGAAATGGAAAACCAGTGCCACTATCGACCGATCACAAGGTCAGTCTCAAACAAAATTTCGATAAGTCTTCACCTAAAACCAAAATTCTGAATGTGTTCTTTTGTATGAAAACACAGCCTGATCGTCCAGATGAATTGGACCGAATCGAAGGAGCTGGAGGACGAGTCATATACTGGGACTGCCCGAGAGTTCTAGGGGTCTTAGCAATGTCACGAGCCATAGGAGACGACTATTTGAAACCTTACGTTAGTTGCGAGCCTGAGGTAACCGTGACAGACCGGAGGGACGACGATTGCCTCATACTAGCCAGCGACGGTTTATGGGATGTGGTGTCAAACGAGACCGCCTGCTTGGTGGCGCGTATGTGTCTCCGTGGTGGTCGGAGACGGCGAGGTAGTCAAGATTTGGCGGTGGATTCGATCTCGAGCAAAGCTTGTATGGAAGCGTCGGTATTGCTGACGAAGCTGGCGTTGGAAAGGCACAGTAGTGACAACGTGAGTGTCGTTGTGATTGATCTCAGAAGAAAGGGACACGTAATTGGACACTAATCCTCTGCAACTTCACTGCTTTAACTCTTTTTTATTTTTCTTGGGAAGTTTTCTTTTCGGTTGTTTCTTGAAAAGCGTGGTGGTTTTTTCTGACACACACGACACGAATGTCCAAGTTAACCCGGTTTTTTTTTTTATATAAAAGGGTTAACAGGGATGGTTAGGTTTTTTTTCTTCTCAACCCTAATCAATCCTCTTTTCGTGTCATGATTAATTAGTCAAAGAAAATGAAATCATAAAAGTCAAAGACATGAGATCGGATTCTAGGGACTAAAATGCAATTTCAAGCACTAGCAGTGTAATCTAAAGATTAAGACAAACAGTAAGAAAGCAGCAACAGTGCAATAGAAACGAGGGCCTGGAAGATTCAACATCGAACTAACTATAGATGATTAGACGCTTCAGAGTTCAGACCAACAGATTTGAATTTACAACCCAAAGTGTTGCAAATAATGTTGTTCTTATGACTAAAGTTTTAATTCAAGAAAATCTTAAAGAGGCAAAACAGAAGAAAGGAGGATTTTTGAGAGTACGACCTCTCTCCTCGGAAACCAACTTTCCCGTTTGCTTGTTGTCAGGCTTCTTTTATGGCCTTCAGTTTTCTGTAACCCTTGTCGGTACCAAAGATCCTGAAGTAACACAAAGAAACAATTTTTTACATGCCTGTAGTGTCGGAATAAAGTTAGTTTTAAGTAAGAAACAGAGTTCAGATATTTTTTTACCAGTCCATGTAGACAAAAGTTGATGAGTAGTTCCCAGACTTTGTGTAGAGCAACCGATGATGGTAGTCATGGAAGTCAGCACTGTAAGCAAAATTTTGTAGATCCATGTTAATGATCTGTTAGAATTGATTTCTTTCTCCTTCAAGGAGGCTATATGTTTGATCTTACCCGCCGTACAGAGGAAGAAAATTCGAGGGGCTCCATGGGAAATGATAACCACAATGTGCCTCAACTGTCTCAATAACTCTGAGCATCATCCACAACCAGAGGGTGATCAGATGAGGCCCGGTGAGAGCCGGACCAATGATGGTAGCAAAACCCAGGAACAGAATCTCAGCTGGATGAGCATATTCTGATGTCAAACCAAACGGTGTGGCGTATCTGTAAGTAAGTAAATACCATTAGATCATTTATCGCCAATAGGGACCGTAAAATGGACTTGCAGTGTCAAGCACGAAAAAAGATGGCGAGTACTGAAGCTTACTCATGATGCACACTATGCACGTTCTTGTACAGCCATTTTGTATGCAAGATACGGTGACCCCAATAGAATACAAAATCCTCAATGATGAAGTAGAATAAGATCTGGGCAGACACCACTTTCCTGCAGGGGAAATCACCAAAGATGGTTTCATAAACCAGATCAAACGTAACTCAGGTTCTTCTCATGCAGCTCGACACTGACATTTTATATATATTGCCAATTGGAAGAGTTTAACATCAGAACCCAAAGGGAAAAAAAAAAAAGCTTCAGTACTAAAGAACCTGATAATACCAGGACGGCAGAGGAAAACTGCTCTGCATGCCCATGAACTTGAAGACAGGGTAAGACCCCAGCATGAGGGGCAAGTTTACGAAAAGATGGTAACACAATAGTTGAGTAATGCATTTTCCTTGGGCTTCAGGGGTGTTACTTTTTGTCTGCATAAGACCAAACAAGAGTAACTGTTTAATATAAAAGGGAAGCTAAAACAGTAATCACATTGACGGTCACTCACACAAAGCTACAAGTGTACATTGAAGACCCTCGAATCATGAGAAGAAGAAGAGGCAAAACCTGAATTTTGTAATTGCTCAGAAAACCCGTCCTTTCTAGGAAAATGAAAGGGAGACCAGACAAGAAGAAGACACTTTCATGGAGGATAAAACTCCCGATGCACGCCAGTTGAAAGTCGCTGAAATGTGTAATAAGGTACTGCATTACCACGGAAAACAAAAAACAGAGGGAGGTCAATGGTAGCTATAACTTTCGAGCTTAAGAGCCAAACATGATTGCCATAGCGAGATAAACTCAAAAGGAGCTCTAGATAGACAAAATGTGTTCCGTTCAAAGTTAAATTATCCCCAAATGCACCATTCATCCAGTCACTCATCACAGAGAAGACATTCAAGGACGAAACTATTGCATATAAGCTCGCATCACAGTCACAGATCCTCTGAGCTAGAAACGTGCACATAAAAACATTTAGATGCCAAACGTAAACTAAATAGCACAAATTGAGATCACATTCGAAATCTTTGTCCATCATCTGGAACAAGCACAGTCAAATCCAGATCTGAAACCACAAGGCAATCGACACGAAACCAATTTAACACACGGCACCACAACAAACAAACAAAAATTCATCGAGCACGGCATATACTTAGCGTACACACATTTGTATCATAATATGTAAACTGAAAAGTTGGCAAAAACGGAGAAAAACACGATGAAATCGCCGGGAGGAATATCAAACGAAACAAAAATCGGTGGGAATCGTAAAACAAAGGGACGAGATGAAGGAAGAAGGAGATGGAGAAAGAACCTGCCAACCGGATTCTACGAGGGAATCCATGGATAGAGAGAGAGAGCGAAGGAGATACCCACGACGGATCTCTGCGGCGGAGAAGAAAACAAAATCTTAGACGCAGAGAGAGAGAGAGAGGCCACAACAACTCTGTAACAAGAGGAGGAATCTGGAGTCACCTGCTGATTTGTTTGTATCTGATACCAAATTTTATATTCATCATCTCTTTTGTCTTCTTTCAATCACACGTGCACACGGATTTTTCATTTTTATCCTTAATTACACAGACTTGTTTTTTTTTCTTTCATTTTTATCCTCAATTACTCAGATATTTTTCCTTAAGCACCATATAATCTTATGTGACAATTGGCACCACAAAAGCTGGTGATTTTGGGTTTATGGTTTTTTTTATCAAATAAGAATCTGCGAGCTATGGTGAAAGAGGTTCCCATAATAAGTACAAGGGTACAAATGAGAATCTAATAGTATTCAGAACACACATTTTAGACAAATATGGAGACCTGAGTTGTGCTACTCTGTTCGAGACAGTCTATTTGTTTGCTAAATGCTCTATTATCAGAACCACAAAGGTCGCAATGGAGAAGTTTCCTGCCTCTAGAATCCTCTCGCCAGTGTACAGCTGCAGCAAATTATCATTTATACCAAAAGATAATCTCAAAAGAAGAGCCACGAAAGAACATCATTTCTGTGATTTGATTACACAAAAAAAAAAAAAAAAGCAAGGGTAGCTTAGAGATTATTCATGTTTTCAATCTCACTTTCTTGAAGTTTTGTAAAAGGGATACCTAACATGAACTACACAAACCAAGAGCGAAAATACGGTGAACAAAGCTAAACCAAGAAGTGTTTACACACATGTGGTGCTACCATAACATGTAATAAAAAGGTTTTTTTTTACCTTTTGGAGACTTCTACATTTAAAAACATGGTGATAAAATGGATAACTGTTGTCATAGGAACGATGATCTCTTATCCGACGGCTTTAGAATTTGGAATGAGCACATTAAGCTCTCGTCAATGCTCATCATTGCGCCAGCATTGTCGAATTCCCCACAGTAGTTTGGAGCTGAAAACACCGTAACAAGCTGTCTTTCTGCGAAGAACTCATACCCATCTTCAACAACCTAAAAGATGAGAGTCGACAACACTCAGGTTAAGCTTGCACAGTTTTGCTAAATAAACTCAACGACAGAGATAACTCAAGCACAAACCTGGTGTGCGCGACAGATAAGGTCCATGTCATTCTTTTCTAAAAATTCTGCAACTTTGTCAGCTCCAAAAGTGTATGAAACACCACGATCGTTCATTCCCCAGCCTTTGACGTCTCCACTAGGATCCGACCAAAGTAAATCACATACCAAGCCCGAGTCCGGAATATCCATTGGGCGTGAAATATTCCTGATCTGGTCCAAACTTGTCAACTCTGGGGAAATCCCACCATGCATACATAGTATTCTGTCATCAATTAAGGCGGCCACAGGAAGACAGTTAAAGCAATCGGTGAATATTTTCCAGAGCCTGACATTGAACCTGCGTTTGCACTCGTCATAGAACCCGTAAATACGATTAATGGAGGCACATTCGTGGTTCCCTCTCAACAAGAAGAAGTTCTCAGGGTACTTGATTTTGTAAGCTAGGAGAAGGCATATTGTTTCCAAGCTTTGCTTGCCACGGTCGACGTAATCACCTAAGAACAAGTAATTGGCTTCGGGAGGGAAGCCTCCATACTCAAAAAGCCTCAATAGATCTGAATACTGCCCATGAATATCACCTGTAAAAGTAAGAGACGAGATAAGAAAGACAAAAACGAACCATTACATCCAAGAAAACAACTAGTAAAAGATATGGCATATGGAGGGAAACAAAAACCAACCCGTGCGGCTCAGAAGATATACATGATGGAGACCAACTAATGCAGGCCAAATAAATCTAAAAACTGAAAACTTTCCCTTTCTTTTTAAAAAGAGTTATCTTTCAGCATCTAATAAAGAGTGGCGAATGAAAATCCGCAAGCTTAGTCAAGCTTTTGCAGGAAACGATACATGAGAAACAATCAAAACCCACAACTTAACTAGTCAACATTAATATGAAGGAATCTAACACATTATAAGAACCAGTCCAAACTCTTAAACCTATCTAAGACTTGCAGTATTAAAATCTCACTTTTTTACCATCCATACGCTTGATTTTATCGTTCAGACAATCAATCTTCACCAATTTCACAAACCATATCTAACCGGATGCAAAATATCAATTTCCTTAGTCACTTATTGGTCCAAAACAACAATTATGCTCGAACTCACAACCTAAAAAACCACCGAGTGTGACTTACTTACAACTTGCAAAGAGTTCAAAGATTCTCTCTTTCGAGATGAACATAGAGTTCTAATACTTTCAATTCAAGACTACTGAACAAATCTACGCTTGATGAAACTAAAAGATACCTTTACCTCAACATGCACCAAAATTAGAACCGAAATTAACCTCCTTTCAGAACATTTCGCGACTAGAATCCAATCAAAACAGAAAGTGAACAAAAAAAAAAAACCAAAAGAACACTTTTTTGAGCAAAAAATCTGACCGCAGATCTTGATGGGAGCTTCGAGTTCGAGCAGATTGGGCTGTTGGAGAAAGATTTCTTTGGAGACAGCACAGAGCTGACGGATTTCACCTTCGCTGAGGTGAACTTGCTTCCCCGATCCAGGCCTCGTGTTCCTAAACTCCACCAAACGGCGAATAATATCGTCCAGAACCGCCGGTTCCATAGCTCGCTTCTGCTCCTGCTCCTGCGCGGGCTTCTCCGCCATCTCCGATCACTGCGAACCTTTAAAAAGGTACCGAGGTTTCAAGCGTGGAGCTCTTTGCCTTGGCGTTCGAGCCGCGAGGAGGAGAGGAGACGAGAAGAGACGACCGGTGTTGTAAGATGAGTCAGTTTGATTTGATTGATTGGTCCAAATTTTATTTAATTATTACAAGTATAACTTTTTATTATTACGAGAACGGGGGTGTTTGAATTGACCTGATGGGCCTTTATATACGTTTAATTGGGCATCATAATTGGGCTTTATTTTAGAGCAATTCCAAGGCTAACACTATATATTTGGTGTTGAAATACCACCAAATTTGATGTTTTGGTGTTCCATTTTTTTTCATCTCCGACCATAATATCAAATATCACACGAAAAATAATATTCTCTATTATTATATTATTAAATTTAAGATTCTTTTTATTTTTTAGTAGTTTTGATAAATACCAATTATTCTTATAAATGATTCATTATAAGTTAAATATAAGATTACAATCGATAAATTAAAAATAATGAAAAATAAATTACATCGCATTAATTCTCAGAATTAGTATATTCGGACCATAAATATTCAATTAATACATTTCGAGGTTCAATATGAGCTTCATGGTCCTTGATTTGCCTATGTCGAACTAAGAATTCTTGAAATCGAGCATCATCGCCACCTTCTCAACTTCTGCAGTTAGGACTTCGGTTTGTTTTTTAATTGTTGCATCAACATCCCATTCATCCTCTATTATCATATTATGCATGCATTATGATATAAGTTGGCATCTCATTATCAAGATCAAATTCAATAAAAACAAGTAACATGTTCAAGGACAACAACTTCAAGGTGACCCAAAGATCAACAAGTAACATGTTCAAGGACAAAAACAAGTAACATTATCTCGAAGAGTCATTCTCTTACACTAAAGATCACCCAGTGACCAACAAGATTTTACCCAGTACTATAATTATCTTAGCGAAAATAGTTTTCCCGGATATTAAATTTATCGTTTAAATTTATGTCCTTAAAAATTATCGTGTTGCATTAAGTTCTTATGTGTTTTTTTAGTTTTAATTTTGTAATTTTATGTTTCCAGTGTTTAATTGGACATTCTTATGTATTTTAAATCTTAATCAATTTGCGCATTAATTTATATATTTTGTGTAAATTAATATTTCATATGTATTACAATTAAACTTGCATATTATTATAAATGAAAAAGTACAAAAATAGTAATGGTATATTTAATTTTTGGTTATAAATTTAATCAATTAATAAACAACAAATTAACCATATTATTTAATAAAAAACAAAAACAAAAAATTTAATGTTTGGTGTTATGAATAATGCCACACCAAATATGGTGTGACACTTTTCATAAAACACCAAAAAAACAATTATGCCGTTGAAGATGCCGTTCGGTTGGAGCTTGATACACGCCAAATTTAGCGTTATGGCATCCGATTGGAATTGCTCTTAGAAGGTTCGGTTATGCAATTTCCCACAATTTTAGCATTTCTGAGTAACTAGATTAGGACCCGCATATAAACGAAAAAGAAACTATAAACAAAAAAATATTTTATAATCCGTGAAAAAAACTATAAACAAAAAATTAGAAACATAATTAGACCTCCTGTGAAAATAAATAGGATCGACGAGCTATTTCCCCATAAGAATTATCATATAGCACTATTTCCCCACAAAATTTAGGTCTTTATCTAAATCCTCACGGTTTGTAAGTTCTATTCTTATTTCCCCGTGGAAACAAAGTTAAAGCCCTATTTTCCGGTAGATTCAAAAAATCTCGATTAATATCTTTAAACAACTCGAAAACCAGTTTTACGTAACAGTAAACCGATTAAGCCCCGATTAAAACTAGTTACCCATAAAATCCAACCCGGCATTAGTTATTATCCCACCCGACCCAAGTTTTTTTTTTTTAAGACCGGCAACGCGAAACCACATATAGAAAAACTTAACAATAATTTATTCATTTTGATTCTCCTATTTTTTATTCTATGTTGTCACATATTCTCAAATATATAATTTTTCATATATATTCTTATTTGAATTAGATTTATTTTGTATTATTTAAACACTCATATATTTATTTTTTCATACATAACCATAAAGATTTTTTTAACTTTCTTATAAGAATATCTATTTTCTATTTTTTTGTTTAGTAACTTTATCATTTAGAATTAGGATTCGGTCATAAATTTTTCAAATTTTTAAATTTTATTTTCTTAAAAAATATAATTTGGGCTTTTAGGATAAATTTACATTTTTTTTTCCTTTTTGTTTAGTAAATTTACCTTTTAGGATTAAGAATGAATTATAAAAAAAATATTTTATTGTTAACTAAATTAGGACCCGCATATATTAGGATTTACAATTTAATATTTTATAACCCGTGAAATAAAACTAAAAACGAAAAAATAAAAAAGAAAATTAAATCACCCATGAAAATAAATAATATACAAATTTTAAAAAAAAAATTCAATAAAATAAATATATACATTGAAGGTAAAATTTGGTGGAACAGATACAATAAATAACCTTTGGAAACGATTATTGGACTTTTGATTTTTTGGTATGTAATTGACATATTACCAAATTGTTTATATAGAGGTGAGAAATTTGATTATTTTTTTTCTCTTAGGATTAGTAATTCATTATTTAATTTCTTTAATCTAAATAGAAAACTAAGTAATTTGTTTTTACTTTTTTTATTAACCTTTGCCTTTTAGGATAAATTTAAATCTTTAATTTTTGTTTTTTGTTTAGTAACTTTACCTTTTAGGATTATGAATCGGTTATTAATTTTTCTGAATTTGTAAGTTTTCCTTTTTTATTTAATCGGTTAGTAATCGATTTTAATTTTTTCCATTATTAATTTTTGTTTTTTTTTTATTAACTTTGAATTTTAGGATAAATTTACATTTTCAATTTTCCATTTTTGTTTAGTAACTTTACCTTTTACGATTACAAATCAATTATAAATTTAGTAAGTGTTTTTAGAATATGATCGATTGATTTGACACGTGTCGCGATCTGTGTTTAAAATAGCGCGCTTTTTTGGCGCTGTAGCACACATAGCGCATAGCGCAGAGGAAAACGCTATAGAACCCTATAGCATGGCGATCCTTTGTAGCGCGCGCTATATGCGCTATTTGGTCAAAACGAAGGCGCGCCTTGCGACATGGCGAGGGCTATTAGCTCTTGACATTAAACATGGTTAGTTTGTGGGTATTTATGTAATTTAAAAGTGATTTTTTTAGTTATATAGTAACGATCATAACCCTAATTTGGTATTTCAAGCGTCACAAAGAAACTTAAGCGTATTCAAGAGTATACGTTCTCTATGTTCAGGACCTTCAGGTTTGTTCTCTCATCTCTTTTCTCTTCTCTTAACTCAGTTATCTTCTCTTCATTGAGTTTCTAAGTGTTTACTCCATCTCTTCAATCTGTTTTCTTCTGCCTCTGTATTGAATCTTCTATTTAGTTACTTTTACTTCATTTTGGTACTTTCTCTTTATGTTTTCTGAAGACTTGACTTGGTTGTTTCTTTTTTTTTTTTTGTTCGAACAATGACTTGGTTGTTTCATGTTTTGGTTTTCATGGATTTTTATGATTTGGTTTTTCGGATCTTATTGTGAGGAATTTGGTTTTGGTTTTCAATTTAATAAAGAATGTCTGCTTCTCATGCATTTAGAATCGAAAAACAAGGTTTGAAGACAAAAATCTGTGTAGCGCGCGCCATATGGGCTATAGCGCATAGTGCATAGCGCAGGCCTCCTCGCCACGGTGCGCTATGAGCTATTTAAAACACATGTCGCGATCAGGTAAGTTAGCAACTTTGAAACGTTCAATTTTATATAATAAGATATTATGTATCAAAATATAATTGTAAATCTTTTTTACACGTGCCAAAATCTAATCGATTAACTTGACACGTGTCACGATCAAATGAGTTAGCAACTTTGAAATATTCAGCTTTATATAATAAAAAGATGTTTTGGTCATTATGATATGCAAATTAGTTTCGGTTACGAAATCCCTAAGTTATCTAAAAATTAGTTTCGGTTTGGGCACGAACTGGCGCAGCCTAACCGTAACAAAGTTCAAAGTTTGTTGATTTGATTGAATAGCCGAACAAAGAACAAACTCAAAGATCGTTAATTCGAAAGAATAGCCAAAATTCAAGAGAGATCTAACCTCCTCGTTTAAGGAATTGGGGGGCTACATGTGGGGGTGAAAAACCCGGCCCAGTAAAATAGGCCTAATAAACCAATGGTAAAGATCCGACGAAGTCAAATGTGCAGGCGAGATGACGAGTCGAGCTGAAATGCCCACTGGGGCAAAGTTTACTGATGCAGGAACTCAAAGACGTGATCCTTTGATTGACAAAGTAAAGGATGGGCGAAGGGTGATTGAGCTTGCGTTTTCAGATGGTTATGGAGTTTCAGCAACGTCCAATGAGAGAGATCTTCCTCTATATCTTGAAGGTGAAGTGTTACTGGATTTGAGGATAAATCCTTTTGAACCCGGAGGGAATGATGAGGGAGCAAGCGTGCAAAACAAGGCAGCAACACAAAGAGTTAAAAATAACAATGGGCTGGCTATTACTTTACTGATTTTGGACAAGTCAAGCAACAAAAACGTGGGCAACAACTTCATGGACTTATTTTCGTGGCTTAAATATTATTGGAGTGTTTTAGAGCCCAAAAGAAGCATGCCAAGAGTCAAGACAGCACTTAATTCAGTCTTCTTTTGTATTTTCTATGCATTTTGGAATCTGTTTTTATTTATCGTTGTTGACCAGTCTTTGGGCACGAATTTGACTTGTATTTCCTCTTTATAATGAGGCTTATTATTATGAAATAAAGCAGACTTGGAGTGTCTCAAATTTGAAGTGTCTTTGTGACCCCTTGTGATCTGTTGATCATTTTCCTTTATCCTTTGGTTTTGGGAGAGCCATTGGTGGTGGATTTAGAGCGTCTTTATCACTTTGTATGGTGGCAACTTTATCAAAGTGTGGTGTTAGCTCGAGCGGGTTTCTTTATCACTTATGGTGCTTCGGCTTTACGAGTTGTGGTGATCTATCCCTATCCCGTATCTTCTTATCTATTCGGTTACGTTCTGATTGTTCTCAGGAGTTTCGCAGCTTAAACACGCATTAAGTTGGTGCCAAAGCTGTCATGTTTTCAATCTCATCTTATTTCACTCCGTTTTCATCCGCTACACGCATCAAAGTGGTATCAGAGCGAATCCAGGTTGCTGGAGTGAAGGTTATCATATTTCCTCTGTTTTATATCATTTATCATGGATATGCCTAGAGGAATGACTCTCGACCAAGCATACGTTGAGCGTATTGGCAGAGAGATGGCGGATCTAAGACAACAAATGCAAGAGATGGTTATGGCCATCAACGCACAAAATCAGCCTAGAAGACGAAAGGTCGTGAAAGGTATATTATCTAATAATGGAAGTAATGAAGGAAGTTGAAGTTCTTCTCATGGTTCTGATTCTGATCGTGGAGAACGTGGAAGGAGAAGAGACAACCGTCCACAACAGAAACATCGTTATTTGGTTTCAAATTAGATTTTCCAGATTTTGATGGTAATCTCAGTTCGGATGACTTTCTTATTTGGTTAAGATCTATGGAGAGGGTGTTTGACTATAAAGCATATGATGATGAGAAGAAATTTAAAGTGGCGACTTTGAGGCTGAAAGGTTACGCAAATTTTTGGTGGAGCAATCTGAAGTTGCAACGTGTGAGAGAATGAAAGACTCGTATTAAGTCTTAGGAGAAGTTGAAGAGACTTTTTAAGAGGAGATTCTTACCAACATATTTTAAGCAAGAGCCATATCCAAAGTTTTACACTAGTCATTATGATTCTGGTTATTCTTTGAACCCGAAGATGGTTCTTAAAGATGAAGCAAGCAGTAGCAACAAGAAGTTGAATCCAAAGGCTAAAGGAGCACCTACATATTTTAATATGAAGAAGATGTCTTCAAAAAGCCAAGGATTTGTACATTTGCAAGTTGAGTGTCCTAATCAAAGGGTCATCAGTATTCATGAGATCAAAGACAAAGTGAAGCAAGATTTTCTTGATTTGAAAGTGGCGGGTCAAAAAGTTTCTAAGAAAGATGAAGAGCTTGGTGAGAAATCTGGTCGTGAAGATGTGATAGCAATTCAAGAGGGTATGCATCCAGTTTCTATTTTGGAAGAAGAGAAGCAAGAGAAGGTATCAAAACAAGTTATGGCTTCATTCTCTATTGAAAAAGATGATGATGGAGCTCATGCACTCTCAAGAAGGTATTCCTTGTTTTCTAGACCTGATCCATACATTCTAGATTTTGGATTGCTGGAGGAACTAGATTATGATGATAAGGAGCTTTGCACATTGCAAAAAGTGTATGAATTACATGAATTGCTTTTGAAGGGAAACAAGTTAAGTGATATGGAATTAGGTGTGAAGGATTCGAAGCACATATGGTTGTACAATTGCTGGAAGTTGGGAAATCTTGGTTCTGATCTAAAGTTACTTCCTCATCCAAAGAGATCAGAAGAAATGGATTTTATTTTTGGAGATTCAACATTTCAAAAGCCAGAGAAGTGTGCCAAGCTTTTGTTATTTGAGGTTCTGGAATTAAGCACAAGGAAGCAATATCCAGATTTGAAGCAAAACAAAGAGAATCAGTTTCTAGATTTTGGGCATAAAAGAAAAGAGCATGGGGAATTCAAGATGTTCGTGGAGAATGAAGATGCATCTATGTTTTCTTTTCATAATTCTTTGTTTCTTCGAGATCATAAGCTGCAGGATTTGAGGGAAAATCCTCTCCAACCCCAGAAGTTTGATGCAGGAGCAGGAGCTCAAAGACGTGATCCTTTGATTGACAAAGTAAAGAATGGGCGAAGGGTGATTGAGCTTGCGTTTTCAGATGGTTATGGAGTTTCAGCAACGTCCAATGAGAGAGATCTTCCTCTATATCTTGAAGGTGAAGTGTTACTGGATTTGAGGATAAATCCTTTTGAACCCGGAGGGAATGATGCGGGAGCAAGCGTGCAAAACAAGGCAGCAACACAAAGAGTTAAAAAGAACAATGGGCTGGCTATTACTTTGCTGATTTTGGACAAGTCAAGCAACAAAAACGTGGGCAACAACTTCATGGGCTTATTTTCGTGGCTTAAATATTATTGGAGTGTTTTAGAGCCCAAAAGAAGCATGCCAAGAGTCAAGACAGCACTTAATTCAGTCTTCTTTTGTATTTTCTATGCATTTTGGAATCTGTTTTTATTTATCGTTGTTGACCAGTCTTTGGGCACGAATTTGACTTGTATTTCCTCTTTATAATGAGGCTTATTATCATGAAATAAAGCAGACTTGGAGTGTCTCAAATTTGAAGTGTCTTTGTGACCCCTTGTGATCTGTTGATCATTTTCCTTTATCCTTTGGTTTTGGGAGAGCCATTGGTGGTGGATTTAGAGCGTCTTTATCACTTTGTATGGTGGCAACTTTATCAAAGTGTGGTGTTAGCTCGAGCGGGTTTCTTTATCACCTATGGTGCTTCGGCTTTACGAGTTGTGGTGATCTATCCCTATCCCGTATCTTCTTATCTATTCGGTTACGTTCTGATTGTTCTCAGGAGTTTCGCAGCTTAAACACGCATTAAGTTGGTGCCAAAGCTGTCATGTTTTCAGTCTCATCTTATTTCACTCCGTTTGCATCCGCTACATGCATCATTTACGGTTAAAGGGGATTAAAAGCAGTTCCGTTAGTCAACCCCGACGAGACCAAAGACTCATTCAAACCGGTGAATGAAAGCGCTTGGACGTAACGGCCGGATCTTCCGTATTAAAGACCATTCATGGCGAATCAGGCGGAGTAAACGGTAATGTTAAACACGATCTCGGAGTATAAACCAAGGATGGGGGCAAAGAGCAAAACAACCTCTTCTTCCCACAACTAGTACTACACACTCAAATATTTAGCAATTCTTTGTTCTTGTTCTTGTAAAATCATTCTTGAGATTGAAATACTAAATCCGGTTTACTCTGCAAAAACCTTTTTCAAATCGCTTTTTGATCCGTTTTGGTCTTCTCGAACAACTAACTTTCTGTTTATTGCTCGATAATCCTTCGGCCCTTTTGTTATTTAAGATAAACCAAAGTCTTCCGTTTATTTCTATTTACAAATTTTGACCGTCGTAATTCCAGCAACAACACCCACACCCGTACTGAAGAAAAATAAAAAGATTAAAAGAATGAAAAGATTATTACATAGACAAAATGAGAAATTGATTTAACCTTATATATATATATATATCGAATAATATGTCGATTTAAAAAAAAGTCAAATATGATAAAAAAAAAAAAATTAAATTAATTCAAATGGAAATATGAAAAATATATTATCAAGTTTTTATAATACCTCAATTTATGAAAAATAGTGGTGCATGAAAAGAACTCAAAAAATTTGTACTTATACCACCAGCTTGAAAGAATTTCTTTACCTCCACGTTCTTTTTTTCTTTGATTTCTAATTTAGTTTTAATTTTTTTATTAATGCCTATACACCATGTCTGAGATTTGATTCCTAGATATGCATGATTCCTAGATATGCAGTTATTGGGAGCAAACTTACTGAAAATCTATAATGTCGTACAGATGGAGTCGTTTGTCCTAGATTCATATGTTAAGGGTATATTTTTTTATCATGTGCATTGTGTGGGTAGAACCAACCTATTGTAAATATTTGTAGTGCTAGTAAAAAATTTCGTTGTGAAATCGTCCGTGGAATAGTTGTCCATCGTGTTTCCAAGTGCTACATTGACTTAGTTTCGCTCGTCTTGATTGAGATCATCATTTGCAATAGAAAAAAACTCAACACTTGATATTAAGAAAACTCGATCGAGTCAGCATCTACAACCAAACTAATTAATAGAAAAAGACTCAACATTTCATCTAGAGGACCATCTCACCAACTATTGTTAAAATATTTGTTCATAAATTACTAATAAACTACAAATAATTTAATTAATGATTTAATTAATAATTTAATTTTTGTAAAACCGAAAAAGGAAAAAAAATTATTATCTTGAAGATGTTAAACACTTGAGATGTTTTAGGCTACAACACAAAATTTTACATTTGATTTGTTTATTCTGACCAACGTTTATTATTTAAATTATTTTCATGCACACATTAAAATTATGTAAGGTTAGTAGAAATTAAAACTATTTTGATATATAAATTTGGTTTATATAGGGAAATCCGAAATCAAACAATATTTATTACAACAACAAAAAAACACTATATATATATATATATATATGTACGCTTAATGTCTCTAATAAGAATCATTCAGTCTCATGTTCTTTAAAGGCTAATCTGGCCGGTAAGAAAAAAGTGAAGAGAAGAAGAAGAATCAGAAGAAAACGAAAATGGCCTCTCAATCTCAGGTTTTGGTGGAAGAGAAATCGAGTGTTAGAATTTTGACACTAAACAGGCCAAAGCAGCTGAATGCTCTGTGCTTCGACATGGTATTTAATCTTTCCCTTGTTGTTTCTTCTCCCTTTCGTGCACTCGCTACCTATTAATTGGCTTGAATCAATCTTCTCTATAGATCTCTCGTTTGCTGCAACTGTTCGCTGCATATGAGGAGGACCCTAGTGTGAAACTTGTCATCTTAAAGGTAATCACTATCCTTAATATGTCTTCCGTTTGCACCAACAGTGATTCAGTGAATAGCTTTGCCACAGGGTCAGGGAAGAGCTTTTTGTGCTGGTGGAGATGTTAACGCTATTGTTCGTGACATCAAAAAAGGTATATCGTTATCACCCTCCTATCTTTCTCTTTCTTTTGCTTACTTTCAGCTTCTACGCACTCTTTCTCTATTTTCGTGGACTAGGGAAATGGAGACTCGGTGCCGATTTCTTCTCAAAAGAATACACGCTGTACTATGTTATGGCCACGAATAGCAAACCTCAGGTATGCCAGGCTGGGAAAAATATCGGGATCCGACCTGTCCAAAGATAGGACATGCAGATTTTCGGATCTGAGTATTTTGATTTAAGGATTCGGATATCCGGAACCGTCCGGTCTGGATCCGTTTTTATATATAATTTAATAATAAATATATTCGTACAAGAGATACTATATTTATATTATATCATAAACAGAAGAATACGTTAAAATATATTTTTAAAGAAATTTGAGTATTTTTTAGAATGTTCGTAATAAATATGTTATTTGCGATTGTTATTTTAATATATTTTTGCATACTGTTTTGAAATTATAGGTTTCAATTTTGAATGGTATTGTCATGGGAGGCGGAGCTGGTGTCTCCATCCACGGTCGATTTCGTATTGCAACTGAGAACACGGTACATATTCTTTTCTTAAACATGTCCATGGACGAAAAATAGATCGTGCGCTATGAAATATGCTCATATCTTTTGAGTTTTCTTTCCAAGGTTTTTGCCATGCCTGAGACAGAACTGGGGCTCTTTCCAGATGCAGGCGCCTCCTACTTCTTGTCAAGGCTCCCTGGATTTTTTGGTAACAAAAGTCATTTGGTTTTGCATGTCCACAGGAGTTTGGGCCTATCTCCCTCTCTCAATATCCTTCATGTCTTATTGTTCAGGAGAGTATGTTGGCCTCACTGGAGCTAGGCTAGATGGCGCCGAAATGCTTGCTTGTGGTCTTGCAACTCATTTCGTGCCTTCAACGGTATGAACTTTACTTTGCTTACGTTACGTCTAGGTATTAATGCTGTTGACTTGAAAAAATACTAGTATAATTGGTCCACTTAGGCCTATTGATCTCACTATATAATTTCGATACTCATACATTTCATTCAATAGCAATTTTTTTAAAAACAATTATTTTATGATCCATTTTGCATGATGACTTTGTATCTTTCTTAATTTAATAAAATTTAGATGTTAAAAAAAAAAAAAAACAGTTAGTGGATCCGCCACGGCTTGCACTATAGTTATATGTCTTTAGAACAGGCTTGTTCATGGTGCTTATTTTCTCCGGCTTGATGGTTTGCGTTGACTGTTTTATCTTATATGTCGATGACCAAACTTGCGGTCTAAATTTTGTTTTTTTAGTGTCTTTGTCTCCTACCACATTCTGAATTATTTTTACACTTAAGAGTTTTTTTTTTAATAGCACTATTTGCTTCCCCAAGGATTTTTGCTTAGTAAGGTTAATCCTTGTCGCAGAGGTTGACTGCATTAGAAGCAGATCTTTGCAGAGTTAGTTCAAGTGATCAAACCTTTGCCTCAACAATTCTTAATGCATACACTCAGAAACCGCACCTGAAACAGCGTAGTGCTTACCACAGGCAAGTGTATATATGTTGAATTTATCTCTTTTACTCTTTTCTTATACTATAGTTTGCCCAAAATCTGTTGTCATGCCAACATCGCAAGTAGTGGCGGACGCAGGTAAGGAGGGGATGTGGCATGTGCCTTATTCTAATTTATTTAAATACCATTAATTACAATATGTGTCATATACTAAATAAATTTCTGGATTAATTCGTCCATGATCGCAAGCATTCTAAGTCATGTGCTAAAAACAAATTTCTCTGTAATTTATCATGATAACATTACATGTTTTATAAATGTCAACGTTGAATTGGTTACGGCTTTCAACCTCTCTTTACATGATCCAATTCTCAGTATTGGTTACGATATTCAATGGAAAATTTGTGTCAGTTGTTCCTTATCTTTCCGTTTGTTTCTTTACGCAGGCTAGATGTTATTGATAGGTGCTTCTCGAGGAGAACAGTCGAAGAAATTATATCAGCACTTGTAAGTTTCTCATTAATATATGTTACCTTGCACAGTCAACCCTAAATTTTAGAAGGCCACAAACTAGAAAAGAAATTGAGCTTACTGTATTAAGTTTTTGAAAAAGCTTTTTTATAATTTTACCACACTTTTTGAAATTTAAGAGCCGCATTTTTATTATAAAAAAGAAGACCGCAAACATGGACTTGTTCTGTTTGGGCTCGGAGTCAGGCCTGTTAACTTGCGATCCTGAGTTACCATTGACAATGCACTCTACCATCATATATATTTGTTGGTTAGGAGAGAGAGGCTACTCAGGAACCAAATGATTGGATCTCAACTACCATTGGGGCATTGAAGAAGGCTTCACCAGCAAGCCTTAAAATCTTTCTTAGATCGGTTAGTTTTTGCAGATGCATCACAAAGCATGCAATGATGATATGGGAAAGAGAAGCTGACCGTGTGTATAAATTTCAGATAAGAGAAGGACGATTCCAAAGTGTGGGGCAGTGTCTTATCCGTGAGTACAGAATGGTGTGTCATGTGATGAAGGGAGAAATAAGCAAAGATTTTGTGGAGGTTTTGTCACCTTTCCCGATTGTGTATATCTTCCTCCTTAAACTGTCCTTGTTGTAGACATAATTACAACATTGTGTGTCTTACTTACGCAGGGGTGCAGAGCCATATTGATAGACAAGGATAGGAGCCCAAAGGTTTAACAAAATATCTCCATTTATTATTTGTGGTTATGTCATATTGTTGATATAGTGACTTACAATGAAATTACAGTGGAAGCCATGTCGACTGGAGGAGATGAAGGATAGCATGGTAGAGAAGTACTTCAAGAGAGTGGAGGAAGAGGAAGGATGGGAGGATCTAAAGCTTCTACAAAGGAAGAACTTGCCTTCTTTATTGATCTCAAATCTGTGAAGTGGAGAAGGTGATGGAGCTGATGCAATCGTTCATCTGTTGGTGCTCATCTTGCATCGCGTCGGCGCTAGCCTTTAAATCCTTGATTGTTTCCTTGGTGGTAATCATGCGCACATAGTTGATCCAAAGTACTTACCTCGTTTTTACTAATCGATTGTTTCTCTGTTTTTTTTTATTTTAAGTATTCAGTTATTGTTCAATAATGAGAGTGGTTTTTCTTATGTTTTGGGACCTATCACTCCACTTTCCGACTTCCTTGCTTGTAAGAATTACGATACCAACTTTCTTTGCTTCCTTTGTTTCATGTTTCCTAATAAAAAAAAACAAAAGAAATAATAAACAGTCTTAATTTGTCATTACTCATAAGTGTTTTATCTTACGTGTTGATTGGGACCGCATCAGTGATATCAGAGCTTCTATTTCACTTTTGATCCAAAACACTTTGGTATAAAAACAAACTTTTTTTTTTTTTGTCTTTGATCCAGACCACTTTGTGATATCAAAAACATATATCTCAGTTTTGAGCCAGACTACATACCGTGGCCGTGTCAAAACTCTTATAAAAATATATCTAGATTTTTTCATCTTTTATTCGAGTTTGTTGATCGAGACCACGAATTATGATATCAACATCCTTAATTATTTGTTTGTTCGGTTTATGGATCGGGACAACGAATCACGGTATCACCATATGTTTTTCTTCCTTCGTTTTTAGTTATCCCTTGCTTACTTTTTTTTTTTTATTTAAAACACACCTCTTTATTTTTGGGTTCATTCCCAAAAAACCTCATACTAGTTGAAACTGGACTTGGCTTATATATTAAACCATATTTGTTAAAACTTCCAATTTAAGACTTGGATTGATATCCCAACAAACTGTGAAAATGTGAAAGTGGGAGATAAGCTTCTAAGCATTAGAAGGACCAAGTCTCTAGATATTAACAAAAAGCAAATAAACGAGTAAAATAAATACTCAAAGTCTTTAACATCTATTTCCCAATCAAAGTATTTTCGATTTGATATTTTGGTCTGGTTCGACGCTAACGATATCATCAGAAGCACTGTGGTTTAGGTCTGAAAAAATAAAATAAATGTGAAAGCTTGTGTTGAATCGGCTTTCATATATAATGCAAAAGAGGAAAACATAAAAACAATATATATTATTGTATTGAGAGATGACACCAAATCAGATTGTCATGATCCATGGATGATCGAATGGCTAAGGTTTGGTCAGAAGTTGGGGGATTCGGGTAATGGTCGAGTGGAACAGTTCTAGATCAGATGAAATGATGAGATTAATCAGCTAAGACTATAATGTTCAAATTTCAAAAGACTTAGCCAAATACTCGATAAAGGGTGAATGATCGAGGAAATTGGGTTCCATCAGCTCAAACTAGTTGGTCGAGCTGAATTGAGCTAGAAAAATTGAGCTAACCAGCACGGTCAGTTACCGTGTAACTCATCATAATAGAACATTGGATCATGTAATCTTTCAAAGAAAAACATTTTTCCGAAAAAACATATATACTACTATCTATACCAAATTATATTTTGTATTGCAGATGAGATGATATAACATACATGTTAGCCACATTTTAGCATTTTAATTTATCTCCAGTGGTTGTGATTATAAGAGTTTGAACTCTCAAATTTATATAGGATGTGATTGTATAACTACTCTTATTGTTTGAGTAAAGGTTTACCTCCCGTGAACCGGTCGCATGTAATCAATTAAAAGACTAAAAGGAGAATATGATCAACAATTGCGGCACATAAGAAGATGGTAGTCAGTCAATGACGAAAAAAGGCGGCATGCATAATGTGTTTTTTTCCGAGTTGTTTTATATGTTTATATATTGTTAGTAGTTTTAAGTTATTTTATTTAATTATTATTATCTGTATATTTTAATATTTTCTAATAATTTAATATTCAAATCATTATGATGTCACTAATTGGAGATGAAGTCTTTGTTTATTGATGAGACACGATTCTCAACTCAATTGACGATGAAGTCTTTGTTTTTTTGTTTTTTTTTTGGTCGGACCCAGTGTTATCCCTAATTTTTGGTGGCCTAAAGCAATATGAAAAATGGGGTCTTTGGATATTTTTCAGAAACTTTTAAATTTTGTTTTATTATTGCAACATTTTTTTGATATGAATATATCTTGTTTCATATAGAAAAAAATGGATTTGGTGTATTAAAAATAAGTTTCTACTATTTTTTGGAAAACAAAAATCTATTTAATCTTGAAGTTGGTGCTGTAATTTTTTTTTAGGAAAATTATTTTACAAAAGTGATAAAATAGAATCAATAAAAATCATTTAAAAAAGAAAAAATGAATTACTGTGTTTGAACAATGAAAGAGGATTATATTTAATCATAATAATTTAGTTGATAATAATTGATAGTTAAAAATAAAATAAACATGACTATACTCATCAAAACAGACTAAATTTTTTTATAAGAAAAAGCTAAGAAAGTATGAAAAAAATTACGTATAAAAGGAATCATCTATAACTATTAAGTTATTGCATGCAAACTAAACTATGTGGAATGTCTATGTGGGCTTCCACCACTTGGGTTCGATTCGGGTTGGCCACCGGGACTTTCACATGGTCTCTCCAACCCCAAGATTAGTCGGTGATGTTGGACGATGTGTGGTCCATCAGTGTCGGAGATTCCGGTCCTTTGCAGAGGGCGATGCGGAGTCTCCACTGGTCGGAGATCACGGTCCCTCAGATCCGGATTATCTGAGTTATCAAAAATAAATAAATAAATAAATAAATAAAATATGTGGCTCTAAAAAGTGTTTAATATAATTGTGCCCTAAAGCTAAAGCTTCATGTGCTTTATGCCCGGGCCGGGCATGGTTAGACCAATACTCCTTTATTGCTTAAGTTTCCAAATAAGTTTCTAGAGGCAAAAGAGCTCTTTTTGCAATAGAATCAACCAAAACATTCTTGGAATAAAATGGAAAGAGATTCTAGAAAAATAACCAGCTAAATCTCGGATATCACGAAGGAGTCCAAAGAGGTCGTTACGATCTTCTCCTTTGTTTAGAAGCGATACTATACTTTGGGAATCAGAGTAAACGTGAACCTCTTTGTATCCTCACTCATAAGCTTGCGTCAACGCTCCTTGCATTGCCCAAGTCTCTGATGCTAGAGCCGATGGAGTGTTTCTTCCGCAGGCGGCTGAATTACTCAAAAATACGTCCGCATCAAAGCGGAATTTCCATCCAAAATCTCCATTAAGAGACGACGAGTTCCATGCCGCATCAACGTAACAAAGAATCCCTAAGAGGTGTTCTGTTTCGTGGTAGATCAACTGACTCGTACTTCTCGGGTTCGGTCGCTCCAATTGGGCTTCTTGCCATATCCTCGCATATGTGACAGCTTTAGATAAAGTGTGGACAACTGAGAAATCTCGGTTCTCAAAAATCATATGATTTCGAGCAATCCATAAGTTCCACAAGATCCAAGCATAGAGATCAGCATTTACCACACCCATACGTAGGAGGAAGATTTACGAAACTTCTGGCTTATTTGAGAAAGAGTGGGATAACAAGATCTTGATCAAAGTTTCGAATTTGAATAGGAGTGAGGTCCCAAACCTGTTGAGCGAAAGGACAGAGGAGGAGAACGTGATCCATACTTTCGATTTGACCGCATCTCCTGCATCTCACATCTGCATTCAACCCTCTACGTTCTAGTTGCTCACCGACAAAAAGCGCTCCTGCCATTACTTTCCAGAGAAAGTTTTGAATTTTTGGAGTAGTTTTTACTCACCAAACATTCTTTTGCCAATTGAAATCTGGTAGATGGTGAGTAGCTGAGGCCGTAGTCACTTTGCCGTATCATGTCTTAGTCGAGTAAATTCCGTTCTTAACATGAAGCCAAACCAGATTGTCACGCCTGTTCTTTGCCGGAGTTAGTCGTCTAATCTGGTGCTCATAAGCTTGGAGGTGGATTCTGATCAAATCCCAATTCCATTGGTGATTAGCGATGCTGATGAGGTCTGAAACACAAAGGTGTTGATTTGTGGCAGTAGGTGGTCCCAATGGTTTCAATGGAAAGTCCGTAGATAACCATGGATCTGACCATACGCTGATTTCCTCTCCGCTTCCTATTAATCAGCCAAGACCTTCCTGAAGAACTCTTCTTCCTGCGATGATAATCCTCCAACCGTGAAAAGGATTTGAAGGGAGTGAACACTCCATAAAAAAGGAATTGTGACAATATTTGCCCAAGAGAACACGAGAGAACAACGAGTTGGGTGCTTTGAGCACTCACCGACTTAGTTTCGCCAGCACAGAGTCATTAAATGCTTCAATCTCTTGAAAGCCAAGACCTTTAGCATTCTTAATTCGGGAGAGTAAGTCGATCTCACGCAATCCAACTCATTTTTCTTTGGTCATGGCTTGTCGTCCCACTAGAATCGAGTGAGAATGGATTGAATTCTTCTGCAAAGCGAGAGGGGAAGCTTGAAACAAGACATCGTGTACGAATGCATATACGAGAGAACCGATTTGAGCATAATTTGTTTTCCGGCAGTCGATAAAAAATGAGTCGACCAACCGTGGGATTATTTAACTATTAAGTATTAGTTTGTGCAAATAAGAGAAAGAGAGAATAAAAAGAATAAAAAATATTTTGACCCTATATTTTTGTGAATCTAAACATTTTGTAAAGAAATTCGGGGAGCTAAACATTTGATTAATGTTAATTATATTATATCCTTAAATAGAAATATGTTGAATTTTAAATAAAAATAATGAAATATGACTAAAAAGGAAAATCAATCTTCTAAATTTAGGACTAAACCTCTACTTTTATCTAGAGGCTTATGTCTAATTAAAAAAAAATATTCTGTTTTTTTTTCCAACATTTGCTTCATTGACTATTTCTTTCCTTTTCTTATGTGTGGTCTTTTAGTAATAGTTAGTCACTTAATGATAGCTAGTTACTTTACAACAATAGCTAGTTACTTATTCTTACATAGTGGGATCTTAGTAGAGATCTCGATCAAAGCAACAAGAACATAAGAACACATTCCTTTAGGAAATTTTATCTCTGTCTTTATTCATTATCTTTTCTTGTTAATATATGAAACAAAGGAGAAGGAATCATCGATTCCTAAAATTTGTGGAAATGGAGATGAGATAGTGCTCCTAAAAACTTAGGAGGAAAACTTTCTCTTATTTTCATATACAAATTATTAAAACTTGATTTTTAATTGAGAATTGTGTCTTAAAAGTTCTTGTAAAAAAGACACACACACAAGTCTCGGCTCAAGCCTGTGGCTGATATGTGAAACCATTGATAGTGAGACCTCCATCAACACATATGGTCTGACCAGTAATATATGAAGCTGCAGGTAGACACAGAAAAGCCGTAAGTGATGCAACCTCTTTTGGCTCTCCAGCGCGACCAAGTGGAGTTCGACTAAACAAACTCTTCTTGTAACCGGCGTCTCCGAGAAGCTGATTATTCACAAGATTTTAAGATACAAGAATCAGAAGTGCATGATATTAATTGGAAATTTTTATAGAAAAAAATAGTTGGAGGGTGTCACTGATTACAGGTTCAACCATAGCAGTTTGGATAAAATTAGGAGCAACAGAGTTGGCTCTTATGCCGTCTCGTGCCCATTCACACGCCAAATTTCTTGCTAGTTGATTCATAGCTCCTACACACACATAATAAACAAATAAAATAATAATAAAAATAAAATAAACTACGAGACATGTATTAGGAATCACAAAGAAAATTAGATCTACAAATTAAGCTTTTATAGACATGAATTAGATCAGGACAATCTATTAATCGTTGGAAGTAGCTTTTGGAGAAAGATTTATGTCCCATCAAGATAAATAAATACCTTTAAATTAGTTTTTTGTGTGTATCATACAAGTAAATATATCTCTTTATATATGTTAGATCATAAAGTTACGTCAGGAATCTCATATATGTGTCAGTCTAATCAACTTATAAACGTAACTCAACATCAAATTCATTTTACCAAAACATCATTTGAAAACTATACACGTAATTGAAATTCTCCTAATCAAATATATAAAGTTGTATTTACATTATGAAACATATATATATATATATGAAGCCATAATA
This sequence comes from Eutrema heterophyllum, assembly GCA_002933915.1. Classification (NCBI taxonomy): domain Eukaryota; kingdom Viridiplantae; phylum Streptophyta; class Magnoliopsida; order Brassicales; family Brassicaceae; genus Eutrema; species Eutrema heterophyllum. The sequence goes on from PKMM01021225.1 coordinate 247,159, forward strand.
CTATTGCGTCTAGTATAATTGTAAATCTCTCTATTGATTAGTCAGTCTATGTACCTTTGGTTAAACCATAGATGGATCCACAGTCCATTGATACAACCCCTCCAACAGAGGAAATGAAGACGATGCTTCCAAATCCAGAACCCTTTAGGAGAGGATGTGAAAGCTGGCTAAGATGATAAGCAGATTCCAAGTTTGTTGAAATATGGAACGAGAAATCGTCTGCCACATATTCTGTTGTTGGCTTTGTGCGAAGCCCTCCAACATTGTTCACCTATGTTGAGCAAAAAAGAATAACAAAAATCGTACTATATATGTCACTATTTTAATTTATTTTATTTTTGTCGAAATATATGTCACTAATTATTAGGTATATTTACTATGAGAATATGCTTAGCTTCTTTAAATTAAGATTAACTTACAAGAATGTTCAGCTTGCCACCAAACATCGTTGAAACGGTCTGCATAAGTGTTTCTCTCTCTGGACGAGAGGATACATCACAGATTGAACCACTCACTTGAAACCCTTTCTTTTCCCATTCCCTTAAACTTTGATTGAGCAGTGTTTCAGATATGTCGCATACATGGATTCTAGCTTCAAAACCGGCTAGCTCCTCTACTATGGCATGCCTAAATCAATCCACAACGAAAAAACAAAACAAAAATTAGCAGAAAAATGGGTAAAGGGTATGATATAGCTAGAGAGTAGAAAAACGAACCCGATTCCGCTGGCTCCACCAGTTACAAGAGCAGTCATACCTTGAAGACTCCATCTTTTATCCATATTTTGTTTGCATGTGATTGTGAGTAGTAATGAATAGAGATGCCACATAACATATATATAGAGGCAAAGTAGATCAAATATACGTAGCTAATGACGTTTCGGAGAGTGGAAACATGAGAGAAATTAAGGTATAATGGCACAAACTATGAGAGAAATTAGCTAAATGGCAATTGGGTTTAAATTAAGTAAATGCAAAAATGGAAAATGAATAGATTAATACCGGTTTTTAGTTTGTACCATTCATTCAAAATGAATAGTTTAATACCGGTTTTTAGTTTGTACCATTCATTCAAATGTTATGAGCCGGTCCTGGATCCGATGTCCGTATATTTCTCCAAGTCCGAAACCAGAACATGTGAATGTTGAAATTTCAAAATTACTGAAATCATATCATCTATCTATTATATAAAAGAAGAACAGCTCTCTTTTGTGCATGCCAATTCATTATATGAAAATATGACATGAGTACCACCATTATTGTAAAGATAAAAACCACATAATAACCATTTAGCATAAATCATAAAAGCATAACTACGTCATCAATTTTAGATTTTATTAGCTTACGTATTATTGTCTCACATTTTCAATTATTTACCCGTCAAATGAAATAAATTGAATGAATGAAATTATGATGAGTTCAGAACAACCAAAAGCCAAAACCAAAGAAGAGCCAAACCATAAGCCACGAGTGGTCCAATACCGAGCCTAGGACATAACCGCCATAGAACAAAAAACAGAGAAAAATTAAGACAGAGAGTCACTACATCTTGTCAAAGAGATTTTTGAAGCCAACGAAGAACATCTTGAGCGACATATGAGGTAGAGTCGAGGATCAGCCACCACACTTCTAGCAATTTTTTTATTTTTTTTTTGTTAACAAACTTCTAGCAATTTCAAAGGCACCTCTGCTGCATTTTCATCTTCTTTTTCGCAAAGGTTTATTGGTACTCTCAGTTCAATTATAAATTTTGCCATGTTTTTGCAAAAAAAACTCTTCTCGAACATTTATATTTTCTTTATTAAAAATTAAACTTTAACGTGTCTATTTATGATAATTTATATATATATTTGTAACCTTTATAACTGAGCCAAAAAATAGTACCAAATTCATCAATATTATATTTGACAGTTTACAATCAAAAAGATAGAAAAAGACTTAACACTTGTTCACACCCAAATCATTTTTTTAAAAACACTTGTTTTTAAAGAAAAACATTGATTTGGGTGTGAACTTTTTCAAATTAATAACGAGTAACTTAATAATTTTGCATATGTGCATTGATTTGGTTGACTTTTCTTTTTCAATAATTGGTTTGACTTTGATTTCTATAGCTGTATATTTTTTTCTTGGGATTTTAGGTCAAATGACCCAAAAAGATTGAAATTAAGTAAATAACAAGATAAAAAAAAGTGGCCATGCTATTCTATGTATTTTGTGAAATATATACCATTAATTGGACCCTTCTTCTCTCAAGCTCCAATGCCTGATTTTTTCTTTTATTATTACATAAATAAAATTTTCTACCCCTTCATCTTTATTAATTTTCAATTTTTTGAAAAACAATGATTGAAATTCAAAACTATATTGGAAAAAAACATAGGTTTTGTTTGTTGTATCACATGTTTTGAATTTATTTCTTAGAAAATAGATATGTAATGTTAAAATAAGAAAATGTCGTTATATAGAACACAATAAAATAGAACGCAATCCCAGCATGTACTATATATTTCGATGATAAATCGAATAACACATTACTCATGCTACTTTCAATACTATTTTTTGTGCTAGATATAGATTCATACTATATAGAATGCAATTGCATTTTATTCTATATATTTATATGTTAAATAGAATCACACATATTTAATTCATTTATCCAATTTTCGCGAAAACTGTTTTTGTTTTAACTTCAAACATTTACATATAGTAAACATCGCATATACTTTGTTTATATTTTAAAATGTCTACAAAATACATAAATATCTAAAAAGTTGTATATGCATGTGATTGTTAAATAAGAAACTGATGTTCTATATCGAATGCAATCGTTTTCTATTCTGTAAATTGATGTAGTAGTCCTATATAAAACTTGAAATAGTGTACCAATTCAATTATAGATCGTGACTAGATCGAGTCTTTTTTTATTAGTTTGGTTGTAGTCTTATAGATCCTGACTAAATCGTGTCTTTTACTCCGATTTATGTCTTGTAACTATCTAACTTATTATAGTTGTTAGAAAGTGCTGATTATATTTTAATAACTGAAATGTAACTAGTAGTTAGTTAATAACTGAAATCAAAGAACAAGTAGCAAAATAATAAGCGCACTAGGGCTGAACGTACAATGGAGAGTAAAGGATATATTTATAGTCGTCAATCCCAACCATACAATATTTATAGATAACACCAAATAACATTTTATTTCTAGATAATACCAAAAATAAATAAAAAACTGCGGCCACCACGAAACGTAAACACACTAACAACACAAACCCTAGGGTTTTCGAGTAAATGGACCAAAACTAAAAATAACTAAAATCGAAACGGGCCTAAACCCAATAAGATACGACCCCAAAAATCCTTAACAATATTGTTGGTATACAACCCAATAAAATTTTCTCGGGCTGCTGCATGACAAATGAACCTATTCAAACGGTCCACAGCCCAATCCAGATCACAACAAAGGGTAATATCGTAATTTCAACACATAGCGATATAATTCAATATAAAGGTGATGTGGCGATTTTTACTTAGGGACAAGAAGATAATTAGCCACGCTGAGAATGAATGAGATGCCTCCAAAACTAAAAATCACCTCGTTTTTACTATGATGATGATGATGTGTTCGGTTCAATTGTACTCCAGTTTAGTTTTTGTAACCAACTCTTATTCCCGATTGGGACGATTTTAATAAAATAATATTAAAAAAAATTGTAAAAGTGGGAGATAAGCTCATCAACTTGAATCGATGTTTTGGTCATTATAATGTGTGATTTTTATATATTTGAGGTCATAATATGTTTTTTAAAGTATCAATAGTCTAGTGGTAGAAGAATTTTTATAGGAAGATAGAGTGAGGAGTTCAACTAGGCCAGCATTTCGTATATCGGAACGGAAAAATACGGATAAGAGACGGTAACGGATACTAGTTATACTATCGAAAGTATTCCCATAAAATAACGGGATGGAAAACTACGGGTAAGGGATGGAAACGGAAAATTTGGGATACAAAACTTATTACCCGATATATACCCAAAGGTTTACTAAACCGGGTAAGAATTGGGTAAGGGTTCGGGTAATTCAAGTAATTTGAGTATTATTAATTTTGGTTTATATGATTTTTAGTGTAGTAACTATTAGATATTGGAATCTTCTACCTGAAAAAACAATAACTTAATTATTAGAACATGAAACGGTAAGAGGAAGACGAAATTAACTTTCCATATGAAGGGTAAGAAAAAATGTATAGAAGGAGGCAAGACTTATACCTTGAGTTGGGTAACAGAGAAATTCGTCCAAATGGGTAACGAAAGAAAGGCAACAATTGAAAAATAGGTAACAGAGAGATTCGGGACAGAAACGAAATAAGGCAGGACGGATTATCCATCCCAAAATATCTAGGCTTCATCATGAAATGTTTACTCAAATATATATTTTAGTGGGCTACAAATTTTCTTTTTAGTTTTGGGCTTTAAAATTACTAGAATCGGCTCTGCATGCATGTGCTTATATGCAATAACATTGTTTTTGTTAAAAGCCACCAATCATCTAGTCTCTTACATATAGTTACATGCTTAGTGCTAAGTTGCTAACTATGCATTTTTATATATCACAAAAGAAATAAGTCTAAAAAAAACTACATCATCTAACCTAATATCAAATTATATCTATGTTAAAAATTTCGATCGATTTATTTAATGATAGAAAACAAAGAGACGAAAAAACACGCTTGATAGATCCAAGAAAATTAGGTGAATCAATCAATATTTTGAACAAGAAGAGTCAGTCGGTCCATTTTGTTCTCCTCGACGCCACCTTTGGTAAATACAATTATACAAATCCGAAATCAAATATATTCCCTAAAGGCACAAATATTTAGATTTATCGCCTTTTTCGTCGTTCCTCTATTAAAGAAAAAAATATTATTCGTTTTCACTTTTCACCCGTCACAAGCCACAGCGACTTATCTAAGATTCCACTTTCGTAAAAACAAAAAGAAAATTCCACATTTGACGACCAAGAAAAATAAAAATAAAAAATTCCACATTCCGTTAATATTTGGATACATCTATAAACTCTAAGCTCCATAATCTCCTCCCATATTTGCTGGATCATCGGTATTTTTTTTCTTTCTTTCTTTCTGTTTTTTGCCCGTAAATCTCTGTTCATTCGTAGGATTATTATGTCATTATCTCTAACCATAAGATAAAGATCATGAAATTCAAGATTTCCGAAGAAGACAGTACCGGAATTCATATTCGTTTTGCCTCTCCATCTGATTCTCAGGTTCGTTTTCTTGAGCAAAAAAAATGGTTTTAATTCAAATCCTTAATCATAAAAAAGTCCACAAGAAATATCAAAATGTTGTTTTCTTTCTCTAATGCGAGCCGTTGAAACGTATAAAACAGCTTATGGAATTGGAACAAATCCGCATTTCGAAACCCGGCGATGACGAAATCGAGTCACCATCGCAAACAGAGGAAACCAGAGGCGAGATTATTCCTCTGTCTTGCGCGTTTACGAGACAAGAACATTGCGTTTCCGAGTCGAGAGAACGCGAAGAATCGATCAGAAGACTAAGCAGCCTCATATTTCTTTACCTGATCGTCATGTCCGTACAGATCGTTGGAGGTTTCAAGGCCAATAGCCTCGCGGTGATGACTGACGCTGCGCATTTGCTGTCCGACGTGGCGGGTCTCTGCGTCTCTCTGTTAGCTATCAAGGTCTCGAGCTGGGAAGCCAATCAGAGAAACTCGTTTGGGTTTAAACGGCTCGAAGTTTTAGCAGCTTTCTTGTCTGTTCAGCTTATATGGCTTGTCTCTGGAGTCATAATCCATGAAGCTATTCAAAGACTTCTTAGCAGAAGCAGAGAGGTTAATGGTGAAATAATGTTTGGGATTTCGGCTTTCGGGTTTTTCATGAACTTGGTTATGGTCGTTTGGCTAGGACATAACCATAACCATCATCATCATCATCATCATAATCATTGTCACAAGGAGGAGGAAGAGGAAGAAGAGATGGATCCTTTAAAGGGTGGTTTTGAGGAGAAATCGTCGTCAAAGGAGATGAACATTAACATACAAGGAGCTTATCTTCACGCCATGGCGGATATGATTCAGTCACTTGGTGTTATGATCGGTGGAGGAATCATTTGGGTGAAACCGAAATGGGTTTTGGTTGATTTGATATGCACTCTTGTTTTCTCTGCCTTTGCTCTCTCTGCTACTCTACCAATGCTCAAGAACATATTTGGGATACTGATGGAGCGCGCGCCGCGCGATATGGACATAGAGAAGCTCGAAAGAGGGCTTAGGCGTATCAATGGAGTTAAGGTTGTTCATGATCTTCATGTATGGGAGATAACAGTTGGGAGAATCGTACTGTCGTGCCATGTCTTGCCCGAACCCGGAGCTAGTTCTAAAGAGATCATTTCTGATGTTAGAAATTTCTGTAGGAAAACTTGTGGGATTTATCATGTAACTGTGCAGGTTGAATCAGAGTAGCAAAAGAGGGAACAAGAAAGAGATTTTTAATTTTTTTATTGAATATAGAAGAACATGAAGTCTCAACACAACACATTCTAATTGCTAAACTTTCACATTTCAGACAAATTTCTTAGATAAACTCTCACACAACACAAGAACTGACAATGATGATATCTCTACAGACAAAACCAGATACAACAAGAAGGTCACAGTTCCCAATTATTTGTCTGAAATCTGGGAATTGATGATCTCATAGGGCTAAAGCAACTGAGATAAGAACAAAGGGAGATTCTTTGATTACTGAACTTATCATGGCGATTTGATTTTGTCCATGCGAGCTTTAATGTAACTGAGATATTCATCTTCTGGAGGGATACATTTCTTGATGACATCGATTTCCATCAAATTCTTGACCCATCTGTGAATCTCAGGGAACTTCTCCACCGGAACAACCTTGACTCCGACGATCTCTTCCGTCCTCATCAACCAAAACGCTACCAACGTCGCCACGATGTCCACGAACCCTAAGCTTCTCCCACCGAGAAAATCTTTCCCGACGAGCTCTTTCTCCAGAAACTTCAATAAATCCCTCGTCGCTTCCACCGCCGCGTCTCTCTCTTCCCCGATCTTCCCCACCACTTTCATCGCCGTCACATAAATCTGACATTTTCCCAATAACCGGTTTAACCCGGTTAGAATCCGAACCGGTTTTTGAAAATTAAAAATTTAGAAGTCATCATAATCATACCTGTTCATCGACGAATTTGGCCCAGAATCGAGCCATAGCTCTCTCGTACGGATCTTGAGTCAGAATTGGATTGTTTTGCCATGTATCATCGATATACTCAAGGATCACAAGTGATTCCGAGATTGGTTTACCATTATGAACAAGAACCGGAATCTTCTTGTGAACCGGGTTCAATTGGAGTAGCAAAGGGCTCTTGATGGTGATATCTTGCTCTGAGAACTCGTACGGAACACCTTTGAGTGTGAGAGCTATCTCAATCCGACGGCTGAAAGGACTCGCCCACATACCCAGAAGCTTGACTTCATCTGATCTCTCCGCCATTGAATATCTTTAGCTCACTAGACTTGCTTCTATTTTCTTGAGTTGAGCTTTTTTACTTATATATAGAGTTATGATTTTTTTTTTTTGTTGGAATGTTATTATTATTGACAACAAAAAAAAGATTGTTTACACGGTTTGGTACAGGTTTGAAAAAAAACAAACAACAAATAACAACAGCACTGCGATATTTTTATTTTGTAAGACCAAAAAAAGCAGAGCATCAAATGCAATATGATTGCGTCAACAAGTCAATATGATTGTAGCTAGAGGGTGAACAATCCGGTTTACTAATTGTTTTTTTTTTTGGTTCTGATTTTCTCGGTTTTATAGAAATTGAAAACCATTCGTAATTCGGTTTACGATAGATTCGGTTTGAAGCAATTTTAATTTAGTTTTAGTTGAAAAATAACTTAAAAGTAAAGGTGAAACTATTACGGGATCCGAGATTTGATCTAGGATTCGCTCCGATCCGTTCCGAAAATCTGGATATCCGAAAGGGTCGAATTTGGATCTGGATACGGATAATAAAATTATAAGGTTCGGATATCCGGATTCGGATCCTTTAAATATATTAAAATATCTATTTTATTAATAATGAAAATAAAAGAAAATATTTTTTTATAATAACAATTTTCTTTTTTTTTACAAAATATTATATAAAAATTTAATATCTAGTAAATATTAAAATTTAATATAAATATTAAAATTGATATTACTAGATATTTTAATATTAAAATTGATATCCGGATCCGGATATTAGTAAATAGACGGATATCCGAAGTTCGGATATCCAGAGGCAACAGATTCGGATAAGATAATTAAAACTCGGATCCGACAGATACATATCCGGATATCTTGAAATTTCTGGATATCCGGATCCGTCCCATCCCTGTTTAAATGCACACATATATAATCAAAAATATTAAATTTCGATTTATTGAATTTGTTTCTGTATGGTTACATCGAAAATCGTGTAGGTTCGGTTTTGATTTCGATTTTTCAGATTATAAATAATAAACCAAGCGGTTTTTATCAAATTTTGGTTTGACGTCACTGGTGACGAAACGGTACATTGAAACTTAAATGCTCATATTTTTTTTGTCCCACATCGGTAGGAAGAGGTTTGTGTTGGATGGTTTAAATAGAGGAGGCTTTGGTCAAACATGGCAACGGGGTGGGGCTCAGGAGACGAGTCTGCTTATTATTAACTAAACCCTGAACCTTCCCTCTTAACGATGGGAATCTAAACGATTGGGGGTGTTTGGCCGGCGTTTCCCCCGAAAAATAATTAAAAAACGTCGATGGTTACATAAGAGGTTCGTCTCCAAGTTGGACCATTGGGTTGGGTTTGGTTCGTTAGGTGGTTCTGCTGAAACTAGATTAGTGTCTGCGGTTAACCGTTTCCTCGCCTTCCCTCCCACCTCCAAATTTTGTTTTTATTAATTATACTTCTTTTTGTTATTTCTTTTTATGAATTGGGACATAATGAATACAAAATTTGTATTTTATCATTTTGTATCCTCTTTTTGGTTTTTTTTTTTAATTTTGAATTAAAATCTCATGAACATTGACAAAATGACCAACCTAATTTTAAAATTAAAAAATACCAAAAAAAAAGTTATTGAAGTTGTTAGACATTGGCCCAGTAGATCTCAGGCGCTGCATTTATTTATGTTATTGATTCTTGTTATTTACATAATACAATTATTTATGGCTGACTTTTCAATTGGGATTTACTAACTTTTTTTTTTTTAAGAAAGATTACTAACCTATTTTTGGATAATCGATCTATTTTCTCACAAAAACTATCACATCCATCTAAATATCTTCCAAACTATATAAAAGAAAGATTACTAATATTTTTCTTAATATTTGTTTTTCATAGAATGCTTTTATTGTTTCTTCACATAAGGGTGTCCGAAGTTTGAATGCTAGATTTAGAGGTTCCAGCACCTTCTAGCTATATCCAAATCCAAGACTTCAACAACGAAGCGGTTAGAAATTCATTACATTACAATGGCTTGGTTATTTATTACATGATCAACCGGTTTTTTGGTGGACCCAATTTTTTCATCAAAAAGAACAAGACTATAATGTTCTCTGAAGAGGTAATGAAAAATGAAACATTTGGTTGTATCAAAATATTTACGATCTCATAAGCTGAGATTCAACAGCAGCAGTCAGCACAATTTAAGTACACTAGCCCTTTGGTTAATTTTGTGTATGTACCAAGTTTGGTTGTTCTGATTGAGACTGATTATTATGGACCAGAGACTGAAATTTATGACATGGACTCACATATCGGGAAATCTTTAAACATGGCAGAGAATATGGGCTTGTATAGAGGAAAACTTGTGGTGGTATGAGTAGAAGGGAAATCTTATTGTTTGGTTGAATGGTTTTCAAGAGATATAGTTTTGTCTAGTCGTTCGACTTTTGCACGGGATCGGTTTAGCGAGGTCTTACAAAGATAAATGGCATTAATTAATCCATTTAAACTAATATATATATATATATATATATAGTTTTAAAACAATTAAAGATACTCTAAATTAAAAAATAAAGTTATTTTTTCAAATTCAAAGGAATAAATTATTCAAAGGAACCTTGCAGGTAAACTTCTACCAGATTTAGTGGAAGAAATCCTCCTTAGGGTTCCAGTCTGTTCTCTAGTTCGTCTCAAGCTTACATGTAGATAATGGAAATCACTTTTTAGTGATTGTAGATTTGTCTAGAAACAATTGAACATGGATTAAAAACAGTTTTTTCATACGAGGTTGTCTCAAGTGTGCATGGTGGATGTAGAGGCGGTTCAACCATCTTCTAGGCATATCCGAAGCCTGGATTTTCATAGAGAAACCATAAGAAGCTTAGCAGTTAGCATAGTGCAACAGTTGGATTCTCTAGAGCACAATTTCTCGAAGGATTGTTGTCTGGAACAGTGGTGAAACAAGATGAATTGACAGAGATAATATGTCTTTATACGTCTTGTCCTGCCTTGGACACGATGGCAACAATATGTACAAAGTATTGAAGTTCAATTTTGATTCTTTTGACCTAGACAGTGACTCTTACGAGCCATGAGCTGAGGTTTATGAATTTTCCTCAAACAGCTGGAGATCGATAGATATTACAGAAGATTGGACTGTGCCTAGACCAATTAAGGTTGTTTCAGTACAGGGGAATTGAATGCCTACTAGTTAGCTTCTTCAAATAAACTCTTTGTCCAGACTTTTGACTTCTCCACCAAAGCATTTACGCAAATTAGACTTCCGTTTGAAATCAGAAAAGGGATTTGAGCCTTATCCTTTTTTAGAGGCTCTTTTAGAGGAGGTGGAATTTCACTTATATACCAACATCACAGAGAACTGAAGACGGAAGTATGGATCACAAAGAGGGCCAGAGATCAAACTACAATTTGGGAGAAACTATTTGATGTCACAAGACATGATCAACCCATTTTGGTGGACACAATTTTTTCATCAAGAAGAACAAGATTGTAATGTTCTCTGAAGAGGTAATGGAAGATGAAACAATTGCTCGTATCAAAGTCTTTACGATCTCACAAGCTGGGATTCAACAGATGTAGATAGCAAAATTAAGGTACACTAACCCTTCGGTTAATTGTGTGTATGCACCAAGTTTGGTTGTCCTGATCGAGATTGGTTATTATGGACTAGAAACTGAAATTTATGACATGGACTCATATCTGAAAATCTTTAAAGATGGCAGAGAATATGGGCTTGTATAGAGAAAGACTTGTGATGATATCAGTAGAAGGGAAATCTTATTGGTTAGTTGAATGGTTTTCAAGAGATACAATTTTGTCCAATCGTTCGACTTTTTCGACTTTTGCACGGACCCCTTTTTAGGGAATGAGAACCGTAGGGATCAATTCCCTAGGGAAGGGAGAACAAGAACAAGAACAAGAACATAGGAAGAAGATATTTATTTTTTATAGACCACGGGAGAAGAGCTGGGCACCTAAGGGTTATTTTTTCTCCTTACGTTAAGGAGTCATTACTAATGAACCGCTAACTCGTGCCTGCCAGCCTCCTGGTTTCGGTTTAGCGAGGTGTTACAAAAGATAAATGGCATTAATTAATCAATTTAATCTAAAATTTATATATGTATTTTTTTAAACAATTAAAAGTACTAAAAATACTTTAAATTAAAAAAAATGAAGTTATTTTTCAAATTCAATGTAACAAATTATTTTGGGTTCAGAGTTAAGTTCTTAAAGTTTACAATTTATTTTTTAAGGTTAAAATATAGGATTTCGGTTTAAAGTTTAGTTTCCAAGGTTTAAATTTTATTTTATTTTGACGGAAAAATTTTAAACCAATTAAACTATTTAACGAAATATCACTTTCTGTAACGTTTTCACACACATAATACATACTATCTCATCTTATTACTTTATTACATACACCATTCTTCATGCACATTAGCATTTTGATAATTTATAGATATGCAATTCTCTATAGTTTTAACTATCTCTGAACATAATCTATATATTAAAATACAAGTTTTGAATCTCAGTACTCTGCTTTTCAATAGCAGAGAAGCGCCTTTTGACTCATTTCTCTCACTCTAGACCCTTTTCGAATCTCTTTCTCTCTTCCAACATCTTCCATGGCTGATGTTACTAGTTTGTTTGTTCAGTTCATATCGTACTTTTGTGATCGCAGAAACTCAATTCTTTGAATTTACTTCTGGTTCAGCTGACCTTTCAACTCGTTTCTTTGATTTCACTTCTGATTCGGCTTGATTCTTCGATCTACCTAATCTTAATGATAAGAATCATCATATACAGAGAAGGGGTTTAGATTTTCAATAATCAGTTTTACCTCTTAAAATTTTTTTGACAAGTTTTGATCACTCCCAAGCGAAACTCACGAGCTTCTCCATTGTATCTTAAACCATATATAGTATCTTAATCGAATTTAAACGAGGATTAGGATTTAGTCATTGGAACAAAAACAACTGAAGACATTATAAAACACTCTTTAATCAATCATGTTGCCGAACAATATTTTCACTTGATTAAAATATATTTTCCAAACAACATAATTCAATTCATCATAAACTTTTTTTTTTTTGAACAGTTCGTATTTAATTTTTTTGGGTTTTTTTTTAATACAAATATTAAGCTTAACCACAATCCCGGTTTGGGCCTGGTTAGGAGTCCTTACCGAAACAAAAAATTTGGTGTAAAACCCGAATCCTAAACCGAGGTAAAACCGGCTAAACCGGAACGATGAAACTCTATTCATCATAAACTTGTTTCCTCTAACTTTACCATCCACGAGCTTCTCCATTGTCGAACAAATCTTCTTCATCATTCTACATCACCCATCTCCTTTTTCTCAAGCTTTTACTCACAACTTTGAATTATTAGAGGACTCCTTTTATTATTTCATAATAACCATATGCTAATAAATTTCTATATGATTATTAGAAGACCCCTTTTATTATTTCAAATTTTAAAGAACTAGAAAATATCATAGGGAGATTTTGCGTCTAATTTTCATGAAAACCAAAGGTAAAGTTAGCTTATGTGTCCATGCATACTCCGCTCGTTGCTAGAAGATGAACGGCTTTGCAATTTTCCTGGTGTGGAAGAATTGTAGTTTCAATACAACTTGCAAGAAACCCGAAGAGAAACAACTTTGGTTTCGAGTACTTTTTTTTTGGGTTTAATACCAACACAATAAAGCAAATTGAGCAGTTGTTAAAAAGGAAATCTTGATTATAATAAAATGAGCTGAAAAACGGTGCAAACATTGTCGTAATTAAAACATTTGATCAAGATAGTAAAGATGCTTTGTCTTTTTTTAATTAAGCCGATTTGAGTTTTTCTCCCATATTGTTCATGTGTTCAATATGTTTCTCTCTTGGGGGAATACAATCCCTCACCATCTCAACCTCCTTCAGCTTCTTCACCCATTTGTTGTATTCAGGAAACATCTTCTCTGTAATAACTTCCACTCCCATTCCTTCCCAAGCTCTTTCCAGACAAAACGGGATCATACTTCCCGCGACTAAATCCAAGAATCCGACAGTCTTGCCACCGAAGTAATCATTTCCGGCGAGTTCCTTCTCGAGAACTTTAATCAGTTCTCTTGTCTTTTCGAGTAGAACCTCTCTTCCCTTCTCTGTTTTCGCCAGTGAGATAAACCCCACATTTACAATCTACAATATCAGAGATAATTAACAACGGTTTAGTAAGGATTAACAAAAGACAAATGGCATTGATTAACCCACTAATCTAATAGATATATAGTTTTTGAGCTCAAATGTTTAAAGTATATATTGAGGTTTTAGAAAATTGATGAACACATGTTGGATAAATTAATGATCACATCTAACTTTTTTGCTATTTAACCTGCGATTGAACTCCGCAACTCGAAATCACACCCAGCTTTTCAGATTGACAAAAAACAATAAGAGATGACTAGAAGATACTAATTTTAAAGCCATTTTTGAAACTTTTAACCAAGAAATTTCGGACCTTAGACTCGAAATCTCTTCAGGGTAGGGACCAAAGTAGGTTAAGTTTTATTACTTTTGAAGTATTAAATTATAACGATTAGTAAACTATTTTTTTTTAAGATTAAAAAATTGAAATAAATTAAGAGAATGTACTTGTTCATCAACGAGTTTAGCAAAGACTCGAGCCATGGATCTGTGGAAGGGATCCTGAGGAAGAATGGGATTGTGTTTCCAAGTCTCATCGATGTATTCAAGAATCACATGCGACTCGATAATGGTTTTACCATTGTGAACAAGAACAGGGATCTTCTTATGAATAGGATTAAGAGCAAGAAGCAAAGAGCTTTTGTTCTCCAGATCTTCCTCCAAGTAATCGTACGGTACGCCTTTGAGTTTGAGAGCCATCTCGATCCGACGGCTGAAAGGACTCGCCCATATCCCAAGCAACTTCACTTCCTCTTGCTTTCCCATTAGATCTCTTTTCTTTTTTCTCAGGTGGTTTTTGGAACTCCTGAATGAGCTCACTTTCTATTTATAGCCTTAGGGTTTTGATGGCGCTTGGGCATAAACGACGACGAATTTGCCCGGTAATGAGATGTAAAATATGAAAAGCCGAGATGGCAATGAGACATTGATGTCATAGGGGCACATGTATCACGGTCATTTTATGACATTTGATTATATTAATATAACTTTGGTACCATATTTTCTGGTAATGGGGTGCATACGCTTCATCTCTTTTCGTTTATAAAGTGTAAGTGACTAATTTGTCCAATTTAGTCAAATGTAAGAAAAATAATTAGCACCATCTACTATATGTTGTTATTATAATGAGAATCTTGGACACAAATATAAACAGTTTGAAGTAACTCTCTTTTCTTTATTTTATGAAATGACTTGAGATTTTAATTTATGCTTTGGATCTTTATTTCAGATAACACATTTTTCAGATACATGATACTTATGTATTCCGGGTGTGTAATTCAATTTTACTATTTTTTAACTCTTATAATATAAACTTCGTATTCGGAATATTTTGATGTATTCTGTATGCTTTTTGTGGAATGTTTGGATGTATTCTTCTTCTTTGTTACCAATATTGCAATGTGAACACGTGAACGATGTGGAACCCAACAAGACCAGCTTTTAACCCAACACTTTTTGTTCGACTCTTTCAAAAGTAACGCCACAAGCATCTTTAGCATGCGAGACCTCGTTATTCAAATACAAATCACATTTTATTCTAAAACTTAGCACTATTATAAATTAGACTATTATTTACAATTATTTTTCCAGTAAACTACTATTTACAATTTTAAGTACGTAGAAATACCATAAAGTGCTGTTATTAGTGTTTTATTTTTCAAAATACACACTTTTTTTAGGAAAATGTATAAAAAGCCTATACAACTCTTAGATTTTTGGAAGTCTTTCTATGTTTTCTTAATTTTTCTGTAAGTTTTTCGACAACTCTTAAGGTTTTTTAAATTCAGGAAGATATTCTACTTCTGTAAAACGTTTTTTTAATCATAGTTGAGCCACTATGCCCTTGAAATTGAAATTATCCAATTAAATATCATAGTTGCCTAGTTGGACTAAAGTAAGGGAAATGCAGATTTGTGAATTTGTAACCGCCTTACTCTCGTTCTAGGGTAACATACGAAATTGATATTCTAATAAGCGACTAAGTTTCCAGGACTTTGATAAGTGTACATTTTGCATGTGTTTAAGGTTTAGTTTCATAGGTTTTTAGTTCCAATTTGTATAGTTTTGAGATATTTTCATAGATTTAGGTCCAACTTGAATCTCATTGCATTTTAGATGTTCTAGGTTGTCTTTGCATTCTTTTTGGCTTGTTCGAGCCATTTTCAGGTGTACTTGGAGTCAGAGGAGTTGGAGGAGTGAGGATAGCCATTAAAAAGGTCATTGCGGAATACAAAGATGCAGGATCAGGTTGAGACATCATAAGTTTGGCATTGGATGAAGGACTTTCCACCAATGGATTGAGCTCATATTTTACCACAAGATAGATCCATGGATTAGATTTCATTTGGAAGTAGTTTGAGGCAATTTCAACGGTGCGATCAAAAGTTATGCCGAGTTTCTTGATGACAGTCCCGTCTGGTGAGCAGAAGAAGCATGTGGAGAAACATGACCAGATCGATCGATCCAAAGTTTTTGGATCCATCGATCCCAAACAACGCAAAATCTCCAGACCGACCAACACTGCCAGATCGATCGATCCTAAGTTTTTGGATCGATCGATCCCTTCCCAGAACGATCGATCCCTCACCGCGACCGAAACCACCCAAAGTGTTTTAAAGATCGACTCAGAAGAACGGTTTCCATTTGGATTTAGCTTCTGTAATATTCTTAAAAGTTGTAGATAATTGAGATAGCTTTCCAATGGAAGTGGTTTCAAGTCATTCCAAGTAGTGGTACAAGAGTTATGGCCGGTTTAGTGAAGACGTATCAAACCGAAAACCAGCCTCCGAAAACAGTGTAAAAACGTGTTTTTAACTATTCCACCTACTTTCTCTTTGCTTTTGTCGACCAGGACTCTATAATAACTGGTTTGGAGCCAGATGTATGTATGTTTTATTATTATTAGAGAGGTTTTCTTCAATTCTTTGTTTGTGTGTGTTCAACCCAAGATCTCTCTCTAGAGATTTTTGGGTTGATTCTTCATGTATAATCCACACTTTTGAAGAATTTTTCATATATATATATATACTTTGATTTCTTATTTCTTCTTCTTGAAGTTTCTTCTTCTTAAACTTGGGAAAGCTCAAGAACACCACTTGATGTTCTTGATGGATCTTCATGTTCATGCCATCAAAGAGAAGATTTCTTCATCCCTTTTGTATACTATGTCTTTTTGATTGTTTTTATGTTCTTAGTGTTCTTGAGAATAATAGATTATTTTTGGATCATGTTTAGGTTTGATTTGGTTGGTTGATGGTTAGATGATGATGATTTAGGTTAATCCTTGCTAGATTCTTCACTTAGGTTCATTCTCTATGCTAGATTTGCATGATAAACCAAAACCTAGAACTACATCTTAGATTAGGTAGGTGTTAGTTTGGCATGACAAACCAAGCTAGAACCACACCTTAGATTAGGTAGGTGCTAGTTTGGCATGACAAACCAAGCTAGAACTACACCCTAGATTAGTTAGATTTTTGGTCTCATCCCATGCTTTAGACATTATGTTCGTGTTCCATGTTCTAGAATGATGTCTAATGCTTCCAAATGATTCATTGTTTGATTGTAAACCATCTCATTGATAGTTTAGTTCGTGATCCAACACTTTTATCTTGAGTCTTATGTTTTGCTTTCTTGTCTTTTGTTATCTTTCTTTCATTTGTTTTTTTACATAAAAACCAAAAACATTTTGCTATAGCTCAGTTTGTTTCTCGTATCTTTGGTGTGTAATCTTTATTCTCTGTGGATTCGATTCTAAAGTGCTACATCGACGTACTGTTATGATTGCGATAGTGTGCACGTTAGTTATTAATTGATGTGGTAAAACACTTGAAATCAGACTTTCAACTCAAAATCAATTGGTAATGAGTGGATTGGCCCAAATCTCTTATAAATTACTCAAAATCTTTATCAACTTCCGATGTGGGATATTTTCACACGCCCCCTCGAGATAATGGCCCGTCTAATCAATAATCTCGACAATATCCCATCATAAGATTAATTTCGGGTTAGATCGGCCGGACTAATTCGGGTCGGACCGATTTTGGTTAAGATCGATCGGACTTCTTTCGATGGGCCAAATCGATTTTTGGTTCGAATTGGACAGCCTGTGTGAATTCTCATACCATGTTAAGTTTCATGGACTTTTAACTCAAAACCAATTGACAATGAGTGGATTGGTCCAATTTTCTTATAACAACTCAATATCTCTCCCAACTTCCAATATGAGATATTCTCACGGTATAACACGGTATAACAAACTTGTCGCAAAATCATTTTATATATGCAATAAATTTTCATATATAAGAGAGAAGACATGAATGGGAAGTACGGAACAGGGCGGGTAGAGACACAAAGCAGGACGGATCATCAAATGTTTCCATTCGCATAATTATGTGAGTATGTGACATATTTAATCAACAAAATACGCACTTGTAACAAAAACATTTTAAAATAATAATTTTTGCCTTTATTTATTTTCTCATAGTGGGTAAACTACTTTCAGTTAGGTGTGGTTATGCTTGTTTGCAATCAAGTTTTCTTTAAGGCTTTAACAATTTTGGAAAAAAATATTTGAGTTAATTGCATGGTGTGATACAAACTCTATTCGAAATAAAATAATTTCGGTTAGTTAAAATTTGATAACTATACTTATCCTGTTCAATTTTTGTTCCGTTTGTCATCAATTAATTGTTTTGCCTGATTTATTTGTTCCGCACGAACTATACTTATCCTGTTTGATCCCTCCTATCTATTTGATTTGCATCGCATAATCAGTTGTTACCATTCGAAACCATAATGAATGCAAATCTCTTCATATTTTGTAGTTGTTGATTTGTTAGCCAAAAGCTTTAGTGGGGACAAGAGGGACCAAAGTTTTCTCAACGACAGAACCAAAAAAAAAAACTATTTTAAAAAGAAATCTTTATTTATTAAAAAACGATAACAAAGCTTACAAACATTGAAACATTACAAATAAAATTAAAAACATATTGGATCAAAGCTGGACTAAACCATGATTTTGGTCTTCACAATTTAAGCAGATCTGATTCTCTCTCCCATATAATTCATGTGTTCGACATGTTTCTCTCTTGGAGGAATGCAATCCTTCACAAACTCAACCTTCTCCAGATTCTTCACCCATCTCTTGTATTCAGGAAACTTCTCCTCTGTAACCACTTCCAATCCAATTCCTTCCCAACCTCTCTCCAAACAAAACGGAATCATACTTCCGGCGACTAGATCCAAATATCCGACACTCTTGCCGCCGAAGAAATCTTTTCCGACAAGTTCCTTCTCTAGATACATAATCAGTTCTCTTGTCTGCTCAGCTAAAACTTCTCTTCCTTTCTCGTCTGCTTTTGCCATTGCTCCAAAACCCACGTTTATAATCTACAATGTCATCAGAGATAAGATAAGTTCAAATTAATTGGCCAATTCTATTAAATATATTCCTAGCTTATTAATTAAAATATTGAGATTCTCGAAATTTGTATAAATAATCAAAACTAATTTTTTATTATTTGACTTGCAATCAAATCCAAACAAACCCAGAATCACCTGGGTTTTTTTTCGTAATGGATAAAAAAATTAGAAGAAATAAATAAGAGATGATTATAAAAATTGGCAAATTTTGAAGAGTTTATTATATACCTGTTCATCACAGAGTCTAGCGAAGAATCGAGCCTTAGATCTCTCGTAAGGATCTTGAGGGAGAAGAGGATTGTGTTTCCAAGTCTCGTCGATGTATTCAAGAATCACTTGAGACTCGATAATGGTTTTACCATTGTGGACAAGAACAGGGACCTTCTTGTGGATAGGGTTAAGAGCAATAAGCAAAGGGCTTTTGTGCTCCAATATTTCTTCCACGTAATCGTACGGTATCCCTTTGAGTTTCAGAGCCATCTCGATCCGACGGCTGAAAGGGCTCGCCCATATCCCCAGAAGCTTCACTTCTTCTTTCTCAGCCATTACGTCTCTTCTCTCTTCTCTCTCTCTGTCTCTTTGAAATGGTTTTTGTGGTTTTGTGGACTAGTTAGAGCTTTTAACTTTGATTTATAGCCTTAGGGTTTAGATTGTATTGTCGCCCAAACGACGATGAGTTTTGCCGTTTTATGGCCGGCAATGATTTTAATTCGAAACATCTAGAAGGCAAAATTGATATCGACTTCTTCAATGACGCTCACTTTGGATTTTTTTTTACTTTTACTTTTATTTTTATAGTACTTTAATTTTCTTTAGTGTTGTATAACTTTGCTACTTTAGGATATTTTACCATAGTTGATTTTTTTCACTGAAATTATATTATTATCTCAAAAGGTATTATACAGTCGGATGATATGCATGCATTTCGTTGCGCTTTTAGAATGTAAATGTTGAATGTCAAAAGAAAAAAGAATGTAACTGTTGAAAAATCATAACAACCCTCCTTTTTTATATTAAATTATTTTGTTGAACTGTGTCAAAAAAAATCAAAAGCGTCCATTTGTCATTGGTGTTTGTTACTGACGGACAAGAAAACAAACAGTTCTATAATCAGATGTAAATAAAATGATTATCCCTAGTATATATGTTCTTTCTTTTTAAATTCTATTTGATGTTTTCTTTTGATAAATAAAATAGCAAAACGTAGCTCGAAAACTATCGATTTCGAGTCGGATTAAACCGACGTCGGTATGGTAAGTGAGATGAGATAAGTGACGTAATACATTCATGATATGTGTCGGTGAATATTTCTGTGTTCACAAGACTCACACAAGTCACACCAAGATAAGCATATAATATTTGTGCCGCAGCAAATAGGCCACGTATCCGTGGAAGTTTCCCTTTCTTTTGCCGAATAAATATGTTCACATTAACACATACTTTTTGTGGTGTTATGAAGACGGATAGTTTTGACATTTTTTTCTTTTTTTTTCTACTACTACTGCGGATACATATTATCTTTATTTAGTAGTAGATTGTTGATACAACAAGAATGACATACAAACATATACGTTTCTTACGCCGATTTGATTCGCTCTGCAACATTTTTCATGTGCTCAATTTGTTTCTCTCTATGAGGAATACATTCCCTCACGATCTCTATTTCATTCAACTTCTTAATCCATCTGTTTAGCTCAGGAAACTTTTCCTGTGGAATCATATCAATTCCCATACCTTCCCAACCACGAACTAGACAAAACGGAATCATACTTCCTGCAACCATGTCCAAGAATCCGATTGTCTTGCCGCCGAAGAAATCTTTTCCGGTGACTTCCTTTTCAAGAACGGTAATGAGTTCTCGAGCCTCCTCGATTGCAACCTCTATTCCCTTCTCTGCTTTTATCACAGACTTGAACCCTCCTGGTCCGACCTACACGATAGAAACCGTTCATCACAAAGTTAATATCTTATTTTGTATAGACGTTGTTGTAGATTTGTTGGGAAAACAGAAAATAATATATTTAAGGGTATATTAAAAAAGAATAAG
Organism: Eutrema heterophyllum; assembly: GCA_002933915.1. Classification (NCBI taxonomy): domain Eukaryota; kingdom Viridiplantae; phylum Streptophyta; class Magnoliopsida; order Brassicales; family Brassicaceae; genus Eutrema; species Eutrema heterophyllum. The sequence goes on from PKMM01021225.1 coordinate 268,386, forward strand.
GAAACAAAATTAATGTTATTTGAAAATTTGGGGAATGACATATTTCTTTTTATTTTGGTTATTACTACTATTTATTTTATTTTTTTGGGTCAGAGGTTATTAGTATTTTTTGGGAATGTTTTAATATTTTTTTATCCTATACATGTGAAAGCATGCATAGATTTCACAAATTTATTGTTGGTGAAAATTTATGAGGAATCATTTCACAACTCCGAACTTCGGTGGCTTTTTGTTTTAGAAATCACCTAATGTAATTAGTAAATAAAGGAGTTGGTATAAGAGTTACCTGTTCATCAACGAACTTGGCCCAGAAGAAAGCCATAGCTTTCTCGTAAGGATCTTGAGGAAGAATTGGATTGTTCTTCCATGTTTGGTCGATGTATTGGAGGATCAGATGTGACTCGGCTAATATGTTACCTTTGTGGACAAGAACCGGAACCTTCTTGTAAACCGGGTTTAGCTGGAGAAGCAAAGGGCTCTTGTCGACAATATCTTGCTCCAAGTACTCGTAAGGCACGCCTTTGAGTTTGAGAGCCATCTCGACCCTACGACTAAAAGGGCTTGCCCAAAACCCTAGAAGCTTCACATCATCTTCTTTCTCTGCCATTAGATCTCACTTGGTTTCTCTCTAGGCTCTAATTAACTCTTTTCTACTTCTTTGACTAGTTTTTTTGTGGTGTTGTTCTCGTGATTGAGTACTATATGAATACGATGAGGTGTCGAGAAATCAAAGGACCATTTTGCTTTCTCTTGGTGTTCACGATATTATGATATTTTATAGAAAAATCCAGAAATTTGAAAACTGTAAACACGTCACGCGACTCACGTGTTAATTGAACTTGTCCAAAAAGTCTAAAAGCTCCACATCCTCTTTGTTATTAACGCTCATAAACGATTTTTAATTGGGTTACAAATACCATTTGTAATCAATAATTATTTTGGTAGAATAATTCAAATTGGCCGTTACCTTCAGTTTTCTATTACTTTTACATCCGTTACCAACTAAATTATAAAACAACATATGTTATGATATATATGATCATATATCCAATACATTATCAATTTTTCTAGTAAAGAGATATCTTGATATTCATACAAAATATTTCTATTACCATTGCAGATACATATATCCCTCATCTTTATTTAGTAGATTGTTCATACAACTTATAAATAACGAAGCTATAAAAACATATAATTAACATCTCCATTCCAAAAACTATGATTGTTCTCTCAAGCCGATTTGATTCGCTCTGCAACATTTTTCATGTGCTCAATTTGTTTCTCTCTATGAGGAATACATTCCCTCACGATCTCTATTTCATTCAACTTCTTATTCCATCTGTTTAGCTCAGGAAACTTTTCCTCTGGAATCATATCAATTCCCATACCTTCCCAACCACGAACTAGACAAAACGGGAACATACAAACCGTTTCATCACAAAGTTGATTGGAATTAGAATATTTTGTTTTTCATTGATATTTTTGTGGAATCGTTGAAATATATATATAAACGGAATGGTATTTCAAAATAGAATAAGCAAAAAAAAAAAATAGTTTTATTGAAAAGTCGAGGAATGACATTTTTTTTTTAACTTTGGTTATTACATCCTTGGGAACTTATTGAACATAAATTGCAATTCTTCACAATTTATGATAGGTAAAAATTGTGCGGAGCCGTTTGGAAATTCCATAGCTTACCAATCTGATTCAAAATTCACTATTTAAAATGTAGAAATTTGATATCCAAGTAATTGGTGGTTCTATGTGTTAAAATCATTTCTAGAAATCACATATGCAATAATTAGTTAATTAAGGAATTGGTATTAGAGTTACCTGCTAATCAATAACCTTAGCTCAAAATAAAGCCATAGCTTTCTCGTAAGGATCTCGAGGAAGAATTGGATTGTTTGTCCATGTTTGGTCGATGTATTCGAGGATCATATGTGACTCGAGTAATATTTTACCTTTAGGGACAAGAACCGGAACCTTTTCGTAAACCGGGTTTAGCTCAAGAAGCAAATGGCTCTTGTTCATCAAATCTTGCTCCAAGTACTCGTAGGGCACGCCTTTAAGTTTAAGAGCCATCTCGACTCTATGGCTGAAAGGGCTTGCCTAAAAGCCTAGAAGCTTCACATCCTCTTCTCTCTCTGCCATTGGATCTCACTTGCTTTCGTTATTCTTTGACTAGTTTTTTTTTGGTCAAGATTCTTTGACTAGTTTTCCTGGTTTTGTTCTCGTGAATGAGTACTATATATATGAAAACGACGTCGTGGCAAGAAACAAAGGACCATTTTGCTTTGTCTTGGACCCATTCATGCATCATCGAAGGTTATCTAGAAGGTTTCTACATCATGGCTGACGTCATTCTTAAATTTGCTCTTCACTATTGGTGTGTACTAATCCTCACCCCTCAGTATTTCTTTCATTCAATGGAATTTTTGGTAGCATACATCTCAAAATATTTGGTCTATTACATAATCAAATTGTGTAGTTACTTAACTAATATTTATTTTATATAAATTCCACGTCATGCACGTGTTTATATATACAAGACCACTCATCAGCAAACATCTTTTGTATTAGATTACGTTACTAGATAACCAAGTATTCGGAAAACACATATTAAAACTCACCTTATCTGTCGAATTATTCATGACTTTGTAAAGTGGGATCCAAAACACCTTTAAAACCGGTCCAAAATGCTTAAATACGTAAACCGGTCCAAATTAATAATCAAAGCAAATGTTTGGCACCACATGATTCATTTGACTAAAGCAATGGATCGGGGCTTTAAGAAGTTGATAGTGGAATCAGATTCCAAGCAATTGATTCAGGCTCTATCGAAATGATCAAGTTTCTCAGAACTTCACGGTATATTTATTCTTCCTATTCGCTCTGTTTTTTGTTTATCCCTCTTGAGGCTACTTGTTTAGCAAATACAATGGCTAAACAGGCCTTAAGGATGTATTCAGGTCCAACTTAATGATATAAAAGAAGTGGTTTGAGTCTGACAAAACAAAAAAAAGTTCAAACAATTACCAAGTCAATAGATTTTTTGTTTGAGTAATTCAAATTGGTTCTTATTCAACGGTAATTCTTTTTTTTTTTCCAGCGGGTAGTTCAAATTAGTTACCATCTAAATTATGAAATAAAATATGTTATGATAGTCGGAAAAAAAATGTTATGATAGAAATATTTTCATATATCAGTAATGTTTTACTTAAGAGCCATCTAGACATTCTTACAAACCGTTTCTACTATCAATGCTGATAAATTTATTTAGTAAATCAATCATACAACTTTAGAATAACAAGGCAATACAAAATATAGTTAAAATCTCCGGATCAAAGAGTATCATGGCGTCTTCGAAGCCGCTTTGATTCGCTCTACAATTTTCATCATGTGCTCAATATGTTTCTCTCTATTAGGAATACATTCCCTCACGATCTTAATTTCTTTCAATTTGTTGATCCATATGTTTAGTTCTGGAAACTTCTTCTCTGGAATCATATCAATTCCCATACCTTCCCAACCCCGATTAAGACAAAACGGGATCATACTTCCTACGACCATGTCCAAGAATCCTATCGTCTCTCCGCCGAAGAAATCTTTTCCGGTGATTTCCTTCTCAAGAAACGCAATAAGTTCCTGAGCCTCCTTGATTGCAACATCAATTTTCTCTGATTTTACTAGAGACTTAAACCCTATTGATGTGACCTACACGGTAGCGATATACAGCAAAATTACAAATTTATTTAGATATAGTGTTTTGTGCATAGAACATTTTTAAAATATATAGCATGCTTATTATTAAATGTAAATTATCAATATAAATTGCAATTCCGTACAACAAAAATAACAATTGTTACGGCTAGCCAATTGGAGCGGGAATCTTGATTTCACTATTTAAAAAGTACTGAACTTTGGGGAAAAAAGATATTGAACTTCTAGCTAGTAACCGGTGGTTCTATGTGTTTATCATTTCTAGAAATCACATATGCAATTAGTTAACAAAGGAATTGGTTTTTAGATTTACTTGTTCATCGACGAATTTGGCCCAAAATCGAGACATGGCTTTCTCGTACGGATCTCGCGGTAGAATTGGATTTTGTGTCCATGTTTGGTCGATGTATTCGAGGATCAGATGTGACTCGGGTAATACTTTACCTTTGTGGACAAAAACCGGAACTTTCTTGTAAATTGGGTTTAGCTGGAGAAGCAAAGGGCTCTTGGCTACCAAGTAATCTTCGTCTATGTACTCGTAAGGCACGCCTTTGAGTTTGAGAGCCATCTCGACCCGACAACTGAAAGGGCTTGCCCAAGACCCTATAAGCTTCACACCTTCTTCTCTCTCCGCCATTGAATCTATCTCTCTCTGTCTCTCGCTTTTCTTTTTTTTCTTTTCTATCTAACTCCTCTGTTCTTCTTTGACTATCTATACTATCATGTAAATTATGCTTGGTTTTAAATAAAAAGGAAAAGACAAGAAAAGTCTCTATTAGTTTTAGGCTTTGACTGCAACAGTGTACATCTTGGTTTTATGAGAACATCTAGAAGCACAATGTACAGGGCCGGCTCTCTCTGCCATCTATCAATGTGTATCGTGAACTAATTAATTCGGGTAAACAACTTATTTCTCCCGAAAAAATATTACATAGTAACAAATCGACACGAATTTTCACCTTTGTTCTAAAATTAAAAACATATTTCTCCCCGATGTGAAAGTTCGAAACTTATATTTCGGGGAATGAAAGTTCGAAACCAAATTACACACATACCTTCGGTTTACTGTTTACCAATATAACTTTAACCAGTTAAACATAAAACTAAACCGATTTTGATCCGATTTTAACCGATTACGATCCGATTATAACTGATAAACCAAAATTAGCCCCACCCGATTACAACCCCTAAAATCGCAAATCGATTCTCATTTTTAAATCCTTAAAATCACGGTATTAAAAATCTCCCAACAATTTTTTTTTTTGCTACGAATCCTAAAATGAGAACGTCACTAGGGGATTGAGAAATTCAGAGGGAAGAGAGGTGGAAAATGGGTCGACGGTGGAGGATCCGACGAGAAAATCTGGTGGGTCGGGCGCCTCTGCTTCACTTCGAACTGGAGTCACCGGAGAAAGAGTAGCGGCTGAGATGGAGGCTTCCTCGGGGTGGAGTAACTGTCGGGGATGAAGGCTTTGTGGTTGCAGGAGGATCCGTCGGGGAAAGAGGATGAGTCTGAGGATGGAGGCTCTGTCGGGGAAAGATGGTGGGTCGGATGGTTCGGGTGGGTCATGGTCAGGCGCTGGCAACTGGCCGGAATCCATGGCGGAGGAAGAAACTGTTTTTTTTTATGCTCACATCTGAAACAAAACTTTTTTTTTCTTTTGTCGGTAAAATCTCACAAGCTTGAAACTTGAATAAGATGTGTACAATAAACTTAAATAAATTGCTCAATCTCGGTGTCAGAGATTAATCTTTTTTTTTTATAATATCCATCCAAAAACTGTAGAAACCAAATTAGAGTTTAAAAAGATGGGAATTTTGATTTGCAATTAACCCTTTCTTGTTCTCAATCGAAATAAAACAAGAAATAGTTATTGTTGTTGTTGTTGGTCTGCGTCGTCGGAGGAGGAAGAAGAAGAATTGGTGTATCTTGCTTTTGGAAAATCGATTTTAGAACAATCGAATTTGGAAAATCAATTTTTAGGGTTCTTCAATTTTCAAAATTGATTTGGGGATTTTTTGAGGGAACTAGGTATTTTACCCGGTTTCGGATCGGATTTCAGTTCGGATCGGGTTTTTAATTTGGTCGGGTTTTTAATTTGGTATAAGTGGTTTCGTACTAGGTTTAGATCGCAAACCATTAAAACTGACAACTATATGTAAATATGTTTCGAACTTTCGTATTGGAGAAAATACGTTTTTAACTTTTAAAATAGGAGAAATAGGACGAGGATGAAACTTCGCGTGAATATGTTATTATGTAATACTGGGGGAAAATATGTTGTTTACCCAATTAATTTAAAGGATTCAATACACATAATTTGACTAGAAACAAAGGGTAGATGCTTTTGCTTGGACAAATTAAGATACGGCAAAGATAAAATGTTTTTTTATCGTTTCAACTTAGGTAAAACATAGAAAGATGTCTAGGCTCTAATTAACTCTTTCCTTCTTCTTTGACTAGTTTTTTGTGGTGGTGTTCTCGTGATTGAGTACTATATGAATACGATGAGGTGTCGAGAAATAAAAGGACCATTTTGCTTTCTCTTGGTGTTCACGATATTATGATATTTTATAGAAAAATCCAGAAATTTGAAAACTTTAAACACGTCACGCGACTCACGTGTTAATTGAACTTGTCCAAAAAGCCTAAAACTCCACGTCTATACTATTAGACCATGATTATCGCAGGTTTTTAAGTGAGTTTTTTAAAAATATGTTGTATTAATTTAATATAAAGTGAATGAAAATCAAAAGAAATGTTTCTTAATTAAGAAACGCTAAGAAATGTTTCTTACGGAAACGTGTCCATCAGATACAATTTGGGGCAAAATAAAAATGGTTTCTCTCGTCATATTTTTTATCGACACAACTTCTTCTTCGTTCTCTCCGTCGAAGGCGACGACTATTCGCGTTCCTCTTCGGCATCGGCATCCCGCGACAGTTCCGGCGAGTCACGGCGACGAGAATCATCTCCGGTTACCTGATCTGAGCGGTGTGATGACGTCTGGGATCGGCAGAGGAGGTGGATCCTTGTCGGAGGTGTATAGTAGTGCGAAAAGGATTCTACTCAAGGCTCATGACGGAATCGAGAAGTTGGAAAGGTTTGAGTCCGGTGCTCCGATGGATTCTTCCGATCTGTCATCCGCCGTGAAAGGAGCCGAGGAAATCGAGAAGTTGGAAAGGTTTGAGTCCGGGTTATTTAAGCGTCGATTCGTCGGCAAGTCATCGACGGACGCCGTCTCGGACGGTGACGTTGGGCCATATACAGCCTCAGACTTATCGTACCGTCTTCTGCAATGATCGCGATTATAATTTACCCGTCCGCTTCAAGGTAGTGTTTTCCGGCATTTGGATTGCGCATTGGGATTTTTTTTTGCTATTTGGATTCATCGATTTGTTTTGGATTCTAATGAATTTGTGTTAATTGTTTTCAGGGTAATTCGATTTCTACAACAAAGTACAATGTTTTCACCTTTCTCCCCAAGGGTCTGTTTGAACAGGTGAATACGCCATGGTTAAAGGGTTGTTAACTTAAGAGTTAAGAGTTAAGAGTTAAGAGTTAGTCTTTCTTCAAATCCAACAAGTTTTATGGAGCCCTAGGATTTACTAGCCGAGAATTTGCTATGATGTGGGAGTGTCTTTGGTTATCTATGTCTCTGATGCACTAATGTTTCAAGGCTAGTGTGAATTTACCTATGGAATTAAGATCAAAATCGTAAACGAAGTTACATTTGCCAACACTTCAAACACCTCCATTTCCCCAAGGCTTAACAATGTGTTTCCTGACAGTTTAGGCGCATAGCAAACATATACTTTCTTGGAATTTCATGTCTTTCAATGACACCAATAAGGTATGTTAACTCCACTAGAAATTATAAATTTTGTCGATATTTTGAAGTTGCCTTGTGTTCTGGCTGGATGAAATGTTACTGATAGATTTATGCAGTTATTAACTAGATAGATTGTTTGTCCTGCAGCCCTGTGAGTCCAATAACAAATGTAGCTCCATTGTCTATGGTGCTTCTCGTATCTCTCATTAAAGAGGCTTTCGAAGACTGGGTGAGGGATAATTGTTTGTTCTTCTTTTGTTTTTTATTTGCAATAATATCTCATTTCTCCATATTTTGCTCCAAACTCCATATGGAGAAATCATATTTGCAGATAAAACAAGATGCATTTTTTCCAGCAGATATTCTTTTCCTTTCCAGCACTAATCCGGATGGTATCTGCTACGTTGAGGTGCTTCTTCTTTCACAGCCCCTTTCCAAAATATATTGCTTTCTCTTTGTCCAGGACAAAAGCTGTTATTCAAGAATGTTCTCTTACCTAGTGTACCATTCATTTGTTTATTTCTTGTGAGTGCAGACTGCAAATCTAGATGGAGAAACAAATTTAAAAATAAGAAAGGCCCTTGAAAGCTTCCGAATTTAAAGGTTAGCCTATGGCTTAACTTTACATAATCTTGATTGATTATTGCAAAAGACAAAAATGGTTTAGAGAATATACTAATCTCACTACAACCGATTCATCTTTTCTTTCATTCCTTCTTCTCTTTCTCTCTTCTATTCCCTTTTAATGGATGTGTCCTTTACATATCCATATTCTCAGCCGTCAAACTTTGTTGACTTGTTGAATAGTCAACAAGAAACTGGTATTGATGATTCCTTCAGTCCTTTCGAGCAAGTCCCTGTCTTCTCTTCTCAGCCTACACCTCAAGAGTGAAGAGAAAGAAAGCCTTGGACTCCCAGCGACGATGTCTTGCTCATCAGTTCGTGGCTCAACACCAGCAAAGACCCGATAGTTAGCACCGAGCAAAAAGGTGGAGCATTCTGGAAGAGGATAGCAGCCTACTATGCAGCAAGTCCAAATGCCGCATCACGTGAACTCCGTGAAGCTAGCCAGTGTAAGCAAAGGTGGCACAAGATCAACGATTTGGTGTGTAAATTCTGTGGTGCATACGAGGCCGCAACAAGGGAGAAGGCCAGCGGCCAGAACGAAAATGATGTGCTTAAGCTTGCATACCAAATATTCTTCAGTCATCACAAGAAAAAGTTTACTCTTGAACACGCATGGAAGGAGTTGAGGAATGACTAGAAATGGTGTGAGCTTTCAACCACCAAGACTGATGCATCCTCAAAAAGGAGAAGGAGTGCAGAGGGTTCACAATCGCCGGGTGCAGAGGAGCTGAAGAGTGTCGAAGATGGTGTTTCTAGCACACGTCCTCCTGGCGTGAAGGCGGCAAAAGCAACAGGGAAAAGAGAGAAGGCTGATGGCAACACTCTCTCTAAGTTTCAGAGGATGTGTGACATTAAGGAGAAGGATTTAGCAATGAAGGAGAGACAGTCCAAGATGGGAGTTTTAGAACGTCTCATTGCAAAATATGAACCTTTGTCTGAGTTTGAAGAAGCTTTAAAGAAAAAACTCATTGCTGAGATGTTGGCTAGTTAGTTTGTTTCAAGTTTCAATTTCAACATTATGTATTAGTTGTTATAATGTTTTTTTATCAGTTTGTGGTTTATCTTTTGCTTTTGGATAATGATATTTATGTATTTCGGGTATTAGTTATATGTGATATGCGTTTGCTTTTGATATGCTTTTGCTTTTGGATAATGATATGCGTTTGCTTTTGAGAATATGTTCTTGCTTTTGGATAATGATATGTGATATGCTTTTGGATAATGATATGCGTTTGTTTGTGTTTCAGGGAGGAGTTGGAGAACAACACAAGTCACATGCCATGTGTATGTCGGCACAAAATAACAAGAGAAGAGAAGGAATCTTCTATTTTATTTGCCACACGAGTCACATGCCATTTGTTTTTAAAGCTTTTGGGTTTTGTAGTTTTGCTATCTTTCATTTCAGACTATAAATCTTCTATTTTATTTGCCACCACAAATATGATTCATGACCCTTGTATTTAAAGTTTGTAAACCAACCAACACTTGCAGATTTCAAACGTTTATGAAAGTTGTTTTTTTAATATCTCTTCTTTCATTCACCTTGATCTATTCTTCTTTAATATCATAACATTTTGATCAAGTTTACTACACGATCTCTTTCTATTCACCTTCTTCTTCTTTTACTTTATTAAATCCACTAAAAAAAAAAATGGCTTCATCATCTAATAATGATTTGGAAGGATCAATTGATTTTGATCAATATTTTGAGAATATGTTCATTGACTATGGACAGCATGAGGAGGCAACGAAGTCAAGAAAAAAACGAGCTTTTATCGAAAGAGATCGGAAAGAAGGCCATATACGTTTATGGAACGATTATTTTAGTGAAACTGCAACATATCCTGCTAATCTATTCCGACGACGTTTTAGAATGAATAAGCCATTGTTCATGAAGATTGTTGATCGACTATCCAATGAAGTTCAATACTTTTGACAGAAGAAAGATGCTCTCGGAAGGCCTGGTCTTTCGGGACTTCAAAAATGTACAGCAGCAATCCGTCTCTTGGCATATGGCACTGCGGCTGATACACTTGACGAATACCTCCGGATCGGTGCAACTACTGCTCGCTCATGTTTAGAAAATTTTGTCGGAGGAATCATAAATTTGTTTGGCGATGAATACCTAAGAAGACCCACATCAGAGGACCTTCAACGCTTGCTTCATTTTGGAGAGCAACGCGGATTTCCCGGAATGGTAGGAAGCATCGACTGTATGCATTGGGAGTGGAAGAATTGCCCTACCGCATGGAAAGGGCAATATTCACGTGGTTCTGGCAAACCGACAATCGTTTTAGAGGCGGTAGCATCATATGATCTGTGGATATGGCATGCGTTTTTTGGACCTCCAGGTACTTTAAACGATATAAATGTTCTTGATTGCTCACCCGTTTTTGATGATATAATACAAGGTCGAGCTCCGCAAGTGAATTTCTCTGTCAACGAAAGAGAGTATAATTTGGCATACTATCTAACTGATGGTATTTATCCAAAATGAGCAACTTTTATCCAGTCTATTCCACTTCCACAAGGCCCAAAAGCATCTTTATTTGCTCTACATCAAGAAGCAGCCCGAAAAGATGTCGAGCGTGCTTTTGGAGTCTTGCAAGCTCGATTTTCCATTGTGAAAAATCCAGCTCTTTTTTGGGATAAAACAAAAATAGGAAAGATTATGAAAGCTTGTATCATACTACACAATATGATAGTAGAAGACGAAAGAGATGGATACACACACTTTGATATTTCAGAATTCCTACAAGAAGAAGGAAACAGAAGTTTAATTGTGGATCACACGTTTTCCACGGATATGCCTACAAATCTTCCCAATATGATGGGTGTTCGAACTAGAATTCGTGATAGACAACAACATCAACAATTGAAAGCCGATTTGGTTGAACATATATGGCAAAAATTTGGACATGATCAATATAACATTTGAAAATTTATGCCAAAACTTATATTTTACTTGTTTTAATGTTTTTGTATTAAGTTTTTTTTAATAAAATAATTATCTTTTTTAATAATAAAATATATATATATATATATATTTTTAAGAACTCCATAGAAGTTCTTGCATTGGAGATAAAAAATATTTGAGTCTCTTAACTAAGTCTCTTAATCAAGTTTAATATTTAAAAATTGATTAAGATACCCATTTGGGTTTCACCAATAATCATGCTCTTAAAGAAACACTTTTATTCTATGTATCCAAACATTCTATATTTTTTTAAAACAAAATTGTTTGAAAACCATTTTAACATTATCCCAATTTGTTGCAATATTCGTTAAAAATGTATTTTATTTTATATTTATATTTAATTCTGAAAATATAGATGTTAATTTATATTATTTTGCATTTTCTTAAATATAAGTTATATTACTTACAAAAATCACAAAAATCAGTTGTTATTATATTTTTACAAAAATAATAACCGGATATAGGTTAGATTACAATCTATATATTTTAACACTCATAAATATATAAATTGGTTTTGTGGTAATTTAAAGTCATATAATAACAAAGTTTACAATTAAGATTACATCGATATATATTTAACTAACTGATACTCCTATTATACTAAGATATACCATATGGTAATCTTATATAACTTTTTATAACAGTTTACTTTTTTTGTTATATAACAAAAGTTGCTATCATTTAATGTTACAAAAATCGCATAATCATGAATTTTTTCATTAAAATTTAAATCAAACTATTTTCGTTAGTATTTGATCTACATAACTTTTTTTATTCAATATAAATTTCACAAAAAATGTATAAAAAATTATTTCCCCGCAAACAACGCATATTGGAATCTAAATTTCACAAAAAAAATAATGTATAAAAATTATTGCCCCGCACACAACGCATATTAGAATCTAAATTTCGCATAGCACGGGTTAGAAATACAGTATAGACATCAAAATATATATTGAACAACAAATCAACGAAAATATTATATTCTCGCTAAAAACCTAAAAATCACAAAGTCAACATATTTAAACCAATAACACTTAAATTAGATCTTATTTCTCATTTCCATTTTGTATTTTTTTCAAAATTTAGTCTACAAAAAAACTTTACACATTTTGTATATTTCAAAATTTAATGTATAACAAATTTTACCTTGTGCGGACGTGCGGTTAGAATCTAGTCTATACTATTAAAATGGTATACATTTTGTAACCAAACGATGACACCTTTAAATTAGTCTATTCTTATCTTGGATAACTATTATTCTTGTTGCCAAACAGAATTTTTTTATAAAAAAAATCTACATAATATCTTTATTGTTAGATATGGATATTCTAATTAATTATAATATTTATAAATAATATTTCATCTCTATTTAATTGATTAGATTATTTAAAATATAATAACATTTTATTATTAAAATATACAAAATTATATATAAAAGCTAATAAAATCCGGTGTGGTATTATTTAGTCTTCTTTAATATTTTCCATAAATGAGCGTCCCATTAACCACTATAGAATATAAAAACTAAGATATTCAAATATATATTGCCAGTAATAATAATTTAATTAATCCTAAAAATACAAAATTAATAACTATAATTTACTCCTAAACTACTATTAACTTAATAATAGAAATATCCATAGATTTTAATATATAGATAGAAAAGCATGATTCATGACCAAATCACACACGTAACCAGCATATATATTTTTTTTAATGATATTAAAATATCCGTTTGACATTTTTTGCCATTATAAAATATAGAATACAATGATGAACAATAAAGTTTTCACAACTAAGAGTCACAAGAAGAGCTATCTTCTCGATTCGTTTTTTATAAAAATATACTCCATCCGTTTTAGAATATAAGTCGGTTAAGGTTATTTCACACATATTAAAATTTCTATTATCTATACTATTAAACAATATATTTAAGGTTATAATTTATATGAATAACTATACATGTTGCCAAACAGATTAATATTGATGTAATATTAATAAAAATGTTCATTTTAATTTATATTTCAATTAATTCTGAAAATTTAAATATTAATTTAGATTACTTTGGATTTCCTTAAATATATGTTAGATTACTTACCAAAAATCACAAAAATCAGTTGTTATTGTATCTTTATAAAAATAATAACTAGATATTAATTTAGATATTGTAATTTAAATAATATTTATACTATTAGAAAACTTTACTATGATTACCAATTTATATTTGAAATAAAAAAGATAATTCACATAAAGAAAATAATGGTCATATTTTAAATATAAAATATTTATGATGATTTGTAGGTGTAATTGATATGATATTTATGTTGATTATATAAAACATTTATCATTATACTTTATTCGCAAATTAATAACAAAACAATGGGTAAGAGTCTGGATGGATAATTTATGTATTAAAAAATATATTTAAAATAAAATATAGAACTGAAAATATATATAAAAAACGGATCGGAAAATTTAGGTGACTAAAATCACTAATTTTGAATCATACATGTCATACCAAAAATATATTTTTTTCATACAAAATAGAAAACATAAAAGCAAAAACAAAAAAAAATTTGCCGTATGCCCTCATTGTGGATTAAAATTTTAGAAAACTATATAATATATTTTATACCAAAAATAAAATTGTTAACACATCTCAAACTTTTACATCCACAAATACATTTTGTCGAAAAATAAAACTAAACATCAGAAAACAAAATTTAAAACTTACTCCCGTTCTAGAGCGGATTAAAAAAAGATTATGTCAACATAATGAACTTCCGTTCTAGGGGAGATTAGAAAAAACAAATTACATCTAAACACCTAAATAATAATGTGTCTCATATGACAAAAATTAAATATACAAAAAATTATATCTAAACACAAAAATAAACACAAATTATATTACAAAATTTGATAAACAAAAAAAAATCCCCGTGCGCCTTAAAATTTAGTCCTCTCTTTGTTATCAACGCTCATAAACGATTTTTAATTGGGTTACCAAATACCATTTGTAATCAATAATTAATTATTTTGTTAGAATAATTCAAATTGGCCGTTACCTTCTGTTTTCTATTACTTTTACATCCGTTACCAACTAAATTATAAAACAACATATATGTTATGATAGATATGATCATATATCCAATACATTATCAATTTTTCTAGTAAAGAGATATCTTGATATTCATACAAAATATTTCTATTACCATTGCAGATACATATATCCCTCATCTTTATTTAGTAGATAGTTCATACAACTTATAAATAACGAAGCTATAAAAACATATAATTAACATCTCCAGACCAAAAACTATGATTGTTGTCTCTTAAGCCGATTAGATTCGCTCTGCAACAGTTTTCATGTGCTCAATTTGTTTCTCTCTATGAGGAATACATTCCCTCACGACCTCTATTTCATTCAACTTCTTATTCCATCTGTTTAGCTCAGGAAACTTTTCCTCTGTAACCATATGAATCCCCATACCTTCCCAACCCGGAGCCAAACAAAACGTGATCATACTTCCTGCGACGTGAGATGAAGCCATAAGAATCAGAGAACACATTCGGTGATCTACTGCCCGAAGAGGCCTGGCTGGTTAGGCCGGCCTAGGACCACCAATTTTTTTAATTTTTTATGGGCTATATATTTTGTTTTAGATAAATAGTTTTAGGCCACAACTTAAAGTTCATGTTTTTCTTTAAAATATTGTATTTGTATCGCATAATTATTCATCTAAGAGCTACAAAAATTAGAAAATATATCGTTTTGTTAAATTATTTTCTAAAACTCTACTTATTTTTTGTGTCATGTTACTATTTTTTTCCTTTTTATCAATGGAGTTAAACTTATTAAAAAGAATAAATAGAATTTGCTGTTTTTTTACTACGAAATTTGTTATTTACAAAAGACTACATTTTTTTCTTGACTCGACCACTATTTTCATTGGACTGGGGCGCGCTGTGCCCGAACATACTGCAGCAACTAGTGCATCAAGAACAACAAGAGTTTCGGCTACAAATGCAGAGGTGACAACGCACCATCTTGTTGAGCCTAGAAATTGTGAAAAAATCCTCAGCAACTGAGAGGTGTGGAGTTGCGAGAACCTCCACTGCCTAATAAACAAATCTAGTGCTAAAGACCCAATATTGTTTTTTGAGAAGACATTTTCTATTTTTCCGGAGTACCACCCTGATTCATCAGATAACAAAACAAAAATAAAAACAGTAGAACACACTGACTTTCACTCTCCGTTTTTATATCGCCACGAACCAATTCATGGCTTTTCGGTGTGATTATATCAGACATGAAATTATTCCGTGGCTATACGCAAAAATGCTAGTAGTAAACCTTTTAAAGTATTAAGATATATCAAATATCATACAAAAGTTTCTACTATCAATACGGATACACATACACTCCATTTTCAATAACAAAACGATGCAAGCATATATATAGTAAAATTTTCTGAACCAAGAAATACGATGTTTTTGTCTTTTAGGCCTATTTGTACCGCTCTGCAACTTTCATCATGTGCGCAATTTGTTTCTCTCTGTGAGGAATACATTCCCTCACGATCTCAATTTCCTTCAACCTTTTGATCCATCTGTTTAATTCTGGGAACTTCTCCTCTGGAATCATATCAATTCCCATACCTTCCCAAAGCCGAGCCAAACAAAACGGGATTATACTTCCTGCGACCATGTCCACGAATCCGATTGTCATGCCACCGAAGAAATCTTTTCCAGTGACTTCCTTCTCAAGAAACGTAATAATTTCTCGAGCCTCTTCAATGGCAACCTCTCTTCCTTTCTCTGCTTTTACTAGAGACCTGAATCCTAGTGTTAGGATCTGCAAGTTTAGATCAATATATAAGAAAAATATATATATATATATATTTTACCTTGTATAGAATCTTGATTTAAATGTTTATCATTTAACCTACAAATCAATATAATGAATTAACATAATTTGTTGGATATACCTGCTCATCAACGAACTTGGCCCAGAATCGAGCCATGGCTTTCTCGTAAGGATCTTGAGGAAGAATTGGATTGCTCTTCCATGTTTTGTCGATGTATTCGAGGATTAGATGTGACTCGGGCAATATTTTACTTTTGTGGACAAGAACCGGAACCTTCTTGTGAATCGGGTTTAGCTCAAGAAGCAAAGGGCTCTTGTTGGGCAAGTCTTCCTCCAAGTATTCGTATGGTACGCCTTTGAGTTTGAGAGCCATCTCCACCCGACGACTGAAAGGGCTTGCCCAACACCCTAGAAGCTTCACTACTCCCTCCTTCTCCGCCATTCGATCTTTCTCGCTTTTTATTATCTAAATCCTCTGTTTCTCAAGTTATCTAGCTCCTCTGTTTTTTCTTTCAATAGTCTTTCTGTTTCGTTCGCTTGATTGATTACTAGTTTACTATATATAAATGAGGTTTTGGGAAGTGAAATTGAGGTTGTGGTTAATAAATAAAATACCATTTTTCCTTCTCTTGGAATCCAAGATATCTTAAAGATCAAAAGGATATGCACGTCATTGCTAACGTCACTCATCTTATTTTTTGAATAATTTACCAGCACTTAATTTCCACACAATTACGTCAAAAACTAAGCTTCTCTATATTATATTATTTGAGTCATTTAGAAAAATAAATTTTATTTTGTATGCTATTAAAAGTTAATAAAAATCTTAATATTTCATTAAAAGTAATATAGAGTAAATATAGCACTTAAAAAGGTATGGAGTATGGTACGTGTCATAAACCCAATCACATTTAATTATTTAAAAATTAACTATCAAAACAATTCACAAGTATAGCATATTAATCAATAATCATTATCTTTCAGTCTTTCACCACGTAAAGGTGTTGCAGATTTTCTCTACATCCTAACACTTTTCTTTGGTTTGATTTTAAGTCATGTTTTGGCTACACACAATTTTACTTTCTTGTTGTATTCTCTTAATGCATTTTAGAATAACTACAACATCAATAGGTATGATTCAAAGGTGTTAAATAGGTTACATTTTCACATTGTAGCCCAAAAATATGTTCTCTAACTGAGATCCCAAATATCGGTCGTTTACTTTACGATGCAAAACTATTTTCGACTTTAATTTATTGAACAAAATATTTTACTACTTCCACAGATATATCGTATCGCCCATCTTTATTTAGTAATTTGATTATACAACTTCTAAATAAATAAAGAGACGATACAAAGATATAGTTAACATCTCTAGATTAAAGAGTATTATGTTTGTCTTTTATAAGCCGATTTGATTCTCTCTGCATTTCTTTTCAAGTGCTCAATATGTTCCTCTCTTGGAGGTACACATTCCCTCACGATCTCAACCCCATTCAACGTCTTGATCCATCTGTTTAATTCTGGAAACTTCTCCTTTGGAATCATATCAATTCCCATAAATTCCCACGCTCGAACCCCACAATAGGGGATCATTGTTCCCACGACCATGTCCAAGAATCCGATGGTCTCACCGCCGAAGAAATCTTTTCCGGTGACTTCCTTCTCAAGAAACATAATGAGTTCTCTAGCCTCCTCGATTGCAACCTCTATTCCCTTCTCTGCTTTCACCAGAGACCTGAATCCAACTGGTGCGAGCTACAAGATATATAGAGCAAAATATATATAAGAAACCGTTTTTGTTACAAAAATTAATTAGAAATAGTATTAAAACTTATCATTTCTAGTAATTGGTGGTTCTATACTTCTATATATAGAACTTATCATTTCTGCTACAAACACCACCTATCCATTTAGTTAATAAAGGAATTGGTTTTTAGATTTACTTGTTCATCGACGAATTTGGCTAGAAATCGAGCCATGGCTTTGTCGTATGGATCTTGAGGAAAAATTGGATTGTTTGTCCATGTTTGGTCGATGTATTCGAGTATCAGATTTGACTCGAGGATTGGTTTACCTTTGTGGACAAGAACCGGGACCTTTTTGTGAACCGGGTTTAGCTGGAGAAGCAAAGGGCTCTTGTTGACAATATCTTGCTCCAAGTACTCGTAAGGTACGCCTTTGAGTTTGAGAGCCATCTCGACCCGACAGGTGAAAGGGCTTGCCCAAAACCCTAGAAGTTTCACGTCCTCTTCTTTCTCTGCCATTAGATCTCACTTGGTTTTTCTCTAGCTCTTTTCTTCTTCGTTGACTAGTTTCTTTGGTATTGTTATCGTGATTGGTTATTTATATGAAAACGACAAGGACCGTTTTACTTCTTTCGGTGGTCCACTGTCCAGTGATATTTTGAGATAAACCCAAAAATGGATAATATTAAACACGTCATGGCTCACGTCACTTGGACATTTTAGGAAGCGCATTTTAGTTTATTTTTGGATTACGGATTCGATTCAATTCCGGCTAGATCGGGTTTAGTGAAAACTAAAACTGGTATCTTACAGAATTCATTTCGGTACGCTGTTTCTTTTTTTATATATATATACATTACGTGCGCGGACGTGGTAAACATTTTTCTAATTTTTTGTATTGTCTGATATTATTATTATTTTTTTTTGTTCTAATGGAATTGTTTCTATTAGTTTAAAATCTGTTTATTTATTTTTTAGATTTTGTTTTAAAAAAATTCTTAAATTTATATTCATCTATATGTTTGTTTAGTTGATAGTACACTTTTTTGTTTTTCCTCTTTCGTGGTCAATTTTTGCAATCGGTTGGTTTGTTAGAGGGAATGTATTATCATTTTTAAGTCTTTAGAAGTGTGAGTATTTTTAAGTTGATCTTTGGGAGGAGCTCTTCTGCACTATTAGTATCTTCTGTGTTGGTGTGTTTTTTGTATTACACTAATTTTCAATTATTTAACAGCCATTTTATGGGGTTTACTCTCTGCTTATATAAGCGTTTCTTGTTTCAGGGATCATTAAAATTTTCATGAAGCTATACCCGGTGATGAAAGCTTATGAATGCAGGTTCCGTGTTTTCTTGCTTACATATTGCTATATTCTGATTTACGAGTTCAGAACATGGCAGTTCATAGAAGTAGCTATCTCACGGTTTCTGCTTGTACTTCTTTGCGCTGGTGTTAGTTTCGGTGTCAATATGTTTAGATGTCAATATGTTTTAGTCTTCATACGTAATGTTGTCCCTATATTTGAAGGTTGATATTTTGGAAGTTCTTTTTGGGGAGTGGGTTTATAAAATAGTGGATATATACTTAAGTGAACGCCGAGGAACGGAAATAAAAATGAGCAAAGCTAACTTTATATATATACAAGTTTTTTTAATTTATATTGATATTCTTATAATATTCATTAAAAGTATGTAACTTACTACATAATTCATAAATTATATTTGTGAATTAACATACAAGGTCCGTTTTTAACAGATTCAAAATTTTAAACCAATACCCTCTCATGACAGGTTGGGATGAATTAGGTTCAGTTTGCGTGATATTTTTATTTAAAACGATCTTTATAAGAAAACGAACACTATATTAAATTAGGTAATCATGATGCATTAAACTCTTAATGATCAAATATTATTACATACAATCTTTTACTCCTTCGGATGAAATATTTTAACCTTAATAGCTTGTTTATAAATATTTTAACCTTCAATTACAAGTAGGATAAGGTATATTACAAGCCGCTAAGATTTTGTGAGCACTTTCGGATGAAATATACCGACTAAACGATGGATCTTTTGTGTAACCACAGAAACATGACTCTAGTTCTTTCAGTTTTCCGCAACATTCCGTCGACGGTTTACTTCCGGTTTGTGCTGCTGGCACGCATGATTGAAGTTCTTTCACATCACATGCCACTTTCTCCTCTCCCACGACTGCTTTGGTCGGAGTCAAAGACGACACAACGACTATCACAAATGCGATGCATACTACTGTTGTGAACTTCATTTTATAACTAGCGACTCCCTCAAATTAATTCTATTTAATTCTTTATTTTTCTTGCAAACGGTTTGAGATGTTGATGTTGAGGTGTTGATGGTCAAGCTATTATATAGATGGATACTGGAGTAATGTTTGCAATAGGCAAATGTGCATTTAAGGTAGTGTACTTTGTCTTTTAATTAAAATTTTCATATCTATCTGACACATTATTTTGAATTTATTGTTAAAAGATATCAAATTTATAAGATATTGACATATGTATACACTTGTTAGATTGTGTTACATATGTTAGCAATTTCTCAAAATAAAACTAAATAATAAGAAGCTATAAAAATTTGCAAGTAATGTCATATATAGAAAGTGAAAATATTTAACTGAGGAAAAAAGTGAATAATTGAATATAATAAACTTAAAACCATCAATGCACATGTCTATATATATATATATATATATNATCATAATTATAAATCAAATGATATGGAAAGTAAAAATTAGCTGTAATTACTATGATATTTTCATATAATTAAATAAAAAATACTAAATATTTTGTAAATAGAAAATTGACTATATGAAATCTAAATAAAAGGATCTACTGATATGAATAGTAAGATAGCAAATTAAGCTTTAATTTATCTATTAGTGGCTTATCCGCGCTTCGCGCGGAATATGTTGTGTTTATTGACATTGTTAGAAGAAAACTCGATGATACCAAATATTTTCATTAAATTTTGTATTTTACAAAGTAAAGAAAAAATCAAATTTTAATATTTATAGCGTTTAATGGTTTTTATATCTACTTGATGTAATTACATATATATATATATATATACAATATTTAGAAAACAATTACATAATATATTAATCAAATCTTTAAAATCAAATTCGGTTTGTAAATATTTCTATAGGTTTATGATTTTCGAATATCCATAATCACATACCCAATTTATGATAGTTAGTCAAATCATTTCCACAAAAACATCATGCAGTTAATCATTTAATTATTTATGAGTATCTTAATTCTCTGACGTGTTTCGAATGTACTTGTTGATTCTAAAAATCACACAAGAGGCAAAACTGTAAGCTCAATCGAACGAATCTCGTTTTATTGATTTAACTCGGTGGAGATACAAGATTGCTAGATCGTAAAAAGATGACTCGCGAACTAAGGGATCAAAAGCTAAGGTCTTAGCTCTTGGTCTCTCGGGTCTCGTAGATGATTTTGGATGATCTGAATTGTGGCGAGAGCCTCCTTATTTATAAGGTTCTTAGTCGGTCTAAACAAGATGATTTCCTTTTTCTAGTTCTATCAGGAGAAGGAAATCTTCATTTTCTTCCTCCGAAATCGGGAAAGATTATGCAAATCTCGGAGGTCGGCGCGTTTGTCTGCGAGTTGGGCTTTAGACCGAGCTCGGCCCGTTGAATGTGATCATGGGCCTCCTTCATTTAGTTCGAACTGTCGTAAACCAGGATCAGTTGGGCCGGTCTCGGTTCAAACCGGGCTAAACCGGAGAGTGCTAAACTCACATCCAACAATAAGTCCCCCCCCCCGTTCGGCGAAGGAGTCCTTGAGTTCGGTGAAATTTATGGAGAATTCTTTAACTCGGTTGGAATTGAGATCAACATCTTGTCTTGATCGTCCAAGCTCGTATCCCTTGAAAGATTATCTCCCTTGGTAGACTTGATGTTGATCAAATACAAGGCTGATATCGCTTATGATTTCTGGTTTGGTTGTTTGGTTCTTGCACTGTGAATCCCGAACTTGATAATTCCTTGAGTTCGGCAAATTTTGAGCTCGGTGATTCTTCCTTGAGAAGACACGTCGCTTCAGTTTCTTTAACTGCTGCGGAAATCGAGAGATTTTGTCATGATTGTTTCTCTCTCCATATATCCCCTTCGTCTCTTCCGATTCTTTCACTTCTTTGCTCATAAAAGGTAATTTCTTTCTTCTTCCTTTCAGTTTTTGATTTTCCTCTAGGGTTTCTATTTATTTTCCGATTGAATCCGACGGTATTTACGGCCTGATTTCTCCGATTTGCTTAGCGATCTTTCGGTTTTTGTTATATTCTTCACATGTTCTTTGCGATTTCGTCTTCGCGGCTTTCTCTGCTTTTCGTGATTTCGTTTTTCGTTCTTCGCGACTTCATTTGCTTTTTCGAAGTTCTCTTTCTTCTAATTTTTTTTTTATTTTTCTTGCGATTCTCCTTGTCGAATGCTCCGATCTGGAGCCGAATCGCCGAACAATTCCGTCAACAACTACGAAAAGGGGCCCGAGAATCCTCCTCTTGTTTGGGGTTTGCTTTTTAGTTCAGTAAGTTCAGATTCTTCAGATACCGTTGTTTTAGTGATGGAAAATCAGGTAGATGAACCTAAGTTAGTTCGTCGCAACTCGCGTCGCACGGGAGCTCGTGTTGATGCCCAGCATGTAATCCAAGTTCATGTGCTTTGTGATAGAGATAGACGAGACCCAACCTCAACGTCAGTTTGTCGAGGAGATGAACTCGGCGATGAATGTTAATAGATTGCTGCCGATCGGGCGAGGAGTTGGTGTTGGCAATATTTTACCCGAGGTTGATGAGTCTCGGCTTGTTGACGAAGAGAGGTATCACCCGTCTCGGCGAGCTGGTAACGATGTAGCTAGACCAAGTAAGCCCCGAACTCGGGTTCATCCTCCCCATGTTGAAGCTCAAATTCAACATGATGCCGAATTTGCTGCCGAGGTTGAGAGGCAGTTGATTGTTGAACAAAAGGAGATGGATGCCGAGCAGATCCGTCGTGACGCGACTATTGCTTCTCAATTGGATGAGGAAGACACAATCTGTGCTCGGACAAAGATTGATGCACCGGGTCACAACACTGCCGAGGTCAATCCTTTATGAGGCAATGTTGAAGGAAATCCTCGAGCTGTGCTGACTCCCTTGATCGTTCGGCCGGCATTTATCGGGTCGACATGCTCTTCGATAGACAAAATCAGTGATATGGTTAAGTATCTCCATTTTCCGGGTAATGTGAAGTCACGAGGCCTAGTAGACATCAACGACCGTGGGATGCTACGGAGGGGTATATCTGTGTTTACGAGGATTGGTTCAAGGCATGCGGGCTCAACTTTCCTTTGCCCGACGTGCTACTTGCTTTCTGCAAAAGGCGGAATGTCGCGATTTGCCAGCTTTACCCGGCTAGCGTGGTTAACATAACATGGCTCCTCTCTATGGGAGCTGAGCTGGGCATTCCGGTTTCTACTCATATGTTTGAGGAGTTAACCTCGGTCAACATAGCTGAAGCCAAACCGTGGTATTTTTCAGCGAATATGAAGCCGAGCTATGACATAATCACCGGTCCAAAGCCAAGCAAGATTCAGGATTGAGAGACGAAAAGCTTTTTCGTCAAAGTTGAACCTTCTTCTGTGGCCACCCCGGGCATAAGTTATAGGAAAAAATGGAACCAAAATATTGGTAGTTATTTATCCTGTTTGTATCGAGATCGCGTGCTTTGCTCTTTTCTAATGTGCTTCTTTCTTTTGTAGTTCGGAATCCTACGTATAAAAAGGTATCCCAGCACTGGAAGGAGGTTGTTACGTTGTTTAGAGAATTGGGACAAACTCGCTGGCCGGAGATTCACCGTTGTTCTTCGGGATGATGCTCCTCCTGAGGTCATCCAAGTTGATGGGAATAATCCGGCGACTGCTGGAGAGAACAATGAGGCTGATCAACACTCCCAGATCAGCAATACTGAGGTTGATCTGACTACCAACCTTGAAGAGTTCGATCAGACTGCTGGGTCTGGTATGGTCGTCCGTATTGACGCGGTTCCTGCAGGCACCAATTTGGAGGCTTTTGAAGTCGTTCGTGATGGCGAGGATGCCGAGCCATCGAACCATTCCAGAAAAAGGAAAACTCCGCCAGGTCGGCCTAAAGGTGAGCCGGCTGGTTCCCAAGATCAGCCCGGGCGCAGGAGACAGACGAGGTTGCTCTTGTTACCAATGGTCCCGAGAATACTCCGGGTGAGACGACCAATCTGACTGTCGCTTTTGAGACCTCAAGGAACCGTAAGAAACGGAAGTCTCTTACCGAGGAGGAGGTTAATGATGTGTTCTTCAACTATAGGAAAGATACACCTTTGATCAATGATCCGGCGTCATGCGCCGAGCTCTATCGTCAATTCAAAGTCGGTATTCGCGGTCTTCTGCGGCTGGACGAGCTCATGGAGGTGGAGAAATATATGGACCTTGCTCGCTCCAAAGCTCGGGTAAGTTATTGATTCTTGGTTTCAGCTTTACTTGGTTGAATTCCTGTTGTCTTACTGTTTTTTCTTTCTCCAGGTTGAGGCGCAGTCGAACGATCTTATCCGGTCTTTGGTCCGTAAGTCAGAACTGGCGACTCGGGATGCTGAAGATGCCGAGAAGCTGAAAGGGGATCTGGCCGTGGTACAGACCAAAGTCGCCCAGCTCGAGGAGGGAGTTGTTGCGAAGGATCAAGAACTTGCCGCAAAGGATCAGGAGCTCGCTGCGAAGGATCAGGAGCTCAAAGCCCTGCGTGCTGAAAATGAGAAGGCGAAGGCCGAGGTGCTTGAGGCCAATGATTCACTTAGTCGCATGGCAGTTGAGAAACAGAAGGTTTCAAATTTTTTGGAGTCCGAGAAAAAGAGGCTCAAGGCTTCTCGATCCATGTGGGTGAATAAGGAAAGGGATCTCTGAAGGGAGTTGGTGTTCAAAGCAAACGCTCGCTTTGAGAAAATGAATGACTACATCGCTCGGCTTGAAGCGGCGAATGACAAACAGCTTATCTTTAGTCAGGTTACTGGTACTTTGAAGTGCCTGAATCAGCTGACGGAAGGTGGGACTCTTATTCCCCTGGTGACGCTTGATCATTATGTGGCAGAAGAGAAGAAGATGACAGACGAGATGCGGGCCTTAATCCTTGAAGAGCTTCAGGATGGGGACTTCAAGATATCGCAGATCTCGGATACCGGCATTCCCCCGGGTCCTCAGCTCGGTGCTGAAGGAACCGAAGTCCCGCCTAATGTTAATGAATGGGGATCGATGGACTCGAGTATGGGTCTAGGAATGTCCGAGGAGATCAGGGGGCGTGAATCTCCTTAAAATTCCTTTTTCCCTTTTTTTTTTTATGCCTTTTGTTGAATTGCCCATAGTGGCCTTCTTTGTTGTCATTCAAACTCTTTGCCCAAGGGGGGTGTTTGAAATTTTGCCCAAGGGGGGTGTTTGAAATTTTACCCAAGGGGCAACTTTCATCTGTAGCTAGTAACGAATTTTTCTTAATCAATTCTGATTGTTATGCAAACTTAGTTCGACTTCTAATTTACTTAGTCATTTGACTGTTATGCAAACTTAGTTTTGCTTCGATGCGAACTGAGGAGTTCGGCCTTTGGTTTTGTGGAAGCGAGTTTGTATGTAAGGTCGTAAAATGATGCGATCCTCTCGAATCCACCACGTACCAAATTGGTGCCGTACATAATACGGTCTTAGCCGGGGTACGTATGAACTAGGTTTTCGATCAACTCGAGATCGGCGATCACTGAGGATTGGCTTATTAACTTGCGATTGTTGAGAAATCAGCTTATAAAATTTGCGATTGTTGAGAAATCGGCTTAGTTTTGCGAGAATGTGTAGTTTGGCTTCACCCCGAGAGTTTAGCATGAGACTGCGAAGGTTTGCTCATCTCAAGATACTCCGGGTCCTCTAGATAGAATCCGAGTGTGCGAGGTGATTTGGATTATTTGGCTCGGATGGTCTGAGGACGAATTTTAATGCGGATCTTATTCCCGGCTTGGCGAGACGGATCTCGGCTTTATAATCATTTGCATCCCTAAGGAGTACTATCGATCGATATGGGAAACCGCGATGGTTTTAAATGCGGACTAAGGAGTTTGGCTTATGAGGCTGTGATAGCTCGGTTTTGATTTTACTTAGTCGTTTTAAACTGTAATGCCAATATAAAAGTTTAACTTTTAAAGGATACAAATTGAAGAGTTCGGCGAACTGCGGTAGCTCAGCTTTAATTTACTTTGTCGTTTTAGACTGTAATGCCAACTAAAAAGTTTGACTTTGAAAGGATACGAACTGAAGAGTTCGGCGAACTGCGGTAGCTCGGCTTTAAGATGGTAAAGACTTAATAAATTTTTATTAGAATTATAGCTGGACCCGTGATAGGTTGCCTACGTACCTCCGAAAGGGATCAAGCCATTTGTAGTTCACATAACATAAATGATGGTAGTAGCTCGGTGAGCTTTTTTTTTTTTTTTTTAAATGTCGTTTAGCCGGACTAGTAGTAGAACCGTTTGAGGTTCATGGAATTCCACGATATCGGGATTGGAGTTCCATCCATCTTCATAAGTTCGTAGACGCCGAGTTTGACGATGCGCATTATCTGGTAGGGTCCTTCCCAGGTAGCACCGAGTTTGTCGGCGTTCTTCTCTTTTGTGTTCTGGAAGACCTTGCGAAGGACGAGGTCGCAGTCTTCGAAGTGTCGGCCTCATACCTTTTTGTTTTAGTAACGAGCGGCTAAGTGCTGATAATTCTGGATTTGGAGTAAGGCTTGTCCGCGCTGTTCTTCGAGCGTGTCCAGATTGTTAAGGAGCATCTCGTTGTTGAGGTCGGGATTTGGAGTCAGCATTGTTCGACGTATGCCTGGAATATCGAGCTCAACTGGGCATAAAGCTTCAACTTCGTATGCTAAGGAAAAAGGTGATTGCCCAGTAGATCGGTGAGGTGTAGTGCGGTGGGACCAGAGAACTCCATCTAATTCATCTGCCCAAAATCCTTTCTTTGCATCAAGTCGCTTTTTGAGGCTGTCAATGATGGTTTTGTTGGTTGATTCGGTTTGACCATTTTCTGGTGGGTATCTCAGCGTGGAGAAACTTAGGCGAATTTTCCATTTAGCACAAAAATTGCCGAACAATGTCAAAATGAACTGAGGTTTGTTATCTGTGATGATCTTGTATGGTACTCCATGTTGACATATGATGTATTTCCAAACGAATTTCTTGACATCAAGAGCATGTATCTCGGTATAAGATTCAGCCTCAACCCATTTGGTAAAGAAGTCAGTCATGACCAAGATGAACTGGTTCTGGTTCGTAGAACGGCAGAGTGGGCCGATGATATATATTGCCCATCGCATGAAAGGGTAAGGAGCCGTCGAGGTGGTGAGCAGTTCGTTTGGGAGGTTTCTCATCGGGCCATGTCGTTGACAATTTTCACACTTGGCGGCGAATTTCTCGCAATCCGTTAACACTGTTGGCCACTAGTAGCTTGCCTTCTTTATCTTTAAGAGCAAAGAACGGCCTCCGGAGTGGTTTTCACCATCACCGTCATGTACCTTACTCATGACCTCATGAATATCCTAACCGACGACACATTTCAAAAGGACACCCGAAGCGCTCCACCAAAATAGCTCGCCATCGAGAACGATGTAATGGGCGGATCTCATTTTAAGTCGCTGAGCTGCCCATCTATCGGCTGGGACTGTTCCTTCGTAGATGTATTTTTAGATCTCGATAGTCTAATCTTCATGATCTTGTTCTTCTTCAGCCTCGATGTCCATAGGAGCATGAAGTCCTTCGGTACATCGCCGGCTTCATCCAACTGATCTCGTAAGTCTGGATCATTTGGGATGTGAAATTCAGGAGTCGTATTGTTCCTCGCTTTTCGTGGTTTGGAATTGATAGAAGGATGCGTCTCGTAGTCGCTCCTTTGTGTGGTCACATTGCAAGTCTCGGTTGGTTCAATGCTTGGTCGTGAGATGCTTTCGACCGGGATCGTACATCGGAGATGGGGGTCCGCGCTTGAGGGGAGAGCGACGAGAGCATCAGCTGGGGCATTTTCTCCGCGAGGTATCTTAGTAAAGTTGAAAGTTTGGAATTCGGCAGCCAGTTCCTTTACCACTTTTGAATATGCGTCCATGCGATCATTCTTCATGTTGTATTCGCCGCTGTACTGACTAGCGACAAGTTGTGAATCACAGAATGCTTGTATGTGTTTCATTCCGATTGCCTTGGCTAATCGCAGTCCGGCTAGAAGAGCTTCAAATTCGGCCTCTTTGTTTGATGCTTGGAATTCCAGCCGGAAGGATTGCTCCAGGATTTCGCCTTTCAAGGACTGCAGGCGTATGCCGACTCCTGAACCTCCGTGTGACAATGAGCCATCGACGTGAAGGAGGCAGTTTTCCGCACCTGGTAGTTCGGTGATTGTTAACTCTTATAGTAGTTCGATAAGGAAGTCGGCCAGAACTTGGGACTTGATGTTGGTCCTGCTTTTGAATTCTATGTCGTATTCGTTTAGCTCGATCGCCCAGTTGGCAGGTCTGCCGGACTGTGTTGGGCTGTGTACAATCGTTCGCAGAGGTTGATTGGTGAGGATTAAGATTGAATGAGACTGAAAGTAAGGATGGAGTTTTCGAGCCAAGATGATGACAGCGAGTGCGAGTTTCTCGAGTGTGGGGTATCTTGTTTCAGTGTCGTCCACAGACTTGCTGAGACGACGCTGATGTAGAAGATGGGTTTTTGTTCGCCTCGATCTTCCCGAGCTGATGTTGAGATCGTGATGTAGAGGTAGAGAATCTCTCCATCTTTGGGTTTTGCCAGGACAAGTGTTCAAAACCCACTTGGGTTTCGCGATGTAGATAAGTATTCCTTGAGTTGTTTGAATGCTTCTTCACACTTATCGTCCCATTCGAGGTCCTTGTTACCGCGGAGTAACTGGTAGAACGGTAGACATTTGTCTGTAAATCGGGAGATAAATCTATTGAGTGCGGCAATTCGGCCTGTTAACCTTTGGACTTCATGTTTAGTCGTTGGGGATGGGAGGTCGAGAATTGCCGATATCTGTTTAGGATTTGCTTCGATTCCCCTTTGAGTAACGATGTAGCCGAGGATCTCACCAGATGTGATTCCAAAATGTGCACTTAGTGGGATTGAGTTTCATGCCATATTGGTTAAGTATGTCAAAACATGTGTTGAGATGTCCGACGTGATCTTTGGCGATAAGAGATTTTACCAGCATATCATCAATGTAAACTTCCATTGTCCGGCCGAGCTGACTCGCGAACAGGCGATTGACGAGCCTTTAATAAGTTGCTCCGGCGTTTTTCAGGCCGTATGGCATGACTTTATAGCAATAGATACCCCGATCTGTGATGAAAAATGTCTTCTCGCGATCGTCGGGATGCATGAGTATATGATTGTAGCCGGAGAAGGCGTCCATGAAAGAGAGGAGCTCGTTGCCCGCAGTTGCCTCGACCAACCTATCTATATATGATAGTGGAAAACTATCTTTTGGGCATACTTTGTTGAGGTCGGTGAAATTGACGCACACCCTCCATTTGCCGTTCTTCTTCTTAACGACGACAGGGTTAGCCAGCCAGTCTGGGTACTTGACCTCGGTGATCGATCCTGCTCCGAGTAATCGTTCGACCTCGTCGTTTACTGCTTGAGCTTTTTCTGGGCCGAGCTTTCGTCTTTTCTGTTTGATTGGTTTGAAGGTCGGGTCGATAGTGAGTTCGTGACAAGTGATTTTTGGATCGATCCCGGGCATATCTTCGATGGACCACACGAAGGTTGAATAATTTTTCTTGAGGAAGCGATTGAGGTTGCGTTTGATATTCTCATCCAATTCGGCTCCCATGCCGACACATCAATCGGGACGTCGATGCTGACTTGTATGACCGACTCTCGCTTTGGTAAGTCATGATCGTTTTTCTTGTTTAGCAGGTCGGTTGGAGACGGGTGCGAACTGATCACGCAGGTTGCGAGGTGCCATTCTTAGTTTGTACTCTTTGATGGAACATAAACGGGACATTGATTGGTCCCCTCTAAGAGTGAAGATACCGTATGGTGTCGGGAACTTGACGTACTGGTGGTAAGTTGAGATGACGGTCGTCATTGCGAATAACCATGGCGTCCCGAGTATGACGTTGTAGATCGTTGGCTTGTTCAAAACTAAGAACTTTATTACTTTTACTGTTCCGCCGACATAGATCGGTATCTTGATTGTTCCTGCGTTCATGGTATGTTCTCCCGCGAATCCGGTCAGAGGTTCGATGTACGGCTTGATTTCCGAGTCTGGGACGTCCATGTCCTTCAATGTCTGTCTGAAGATGACATTGACCGAGCTGCCAGTATCCACAATAATCTTTCCACGGTAACGTCTCTGATGAGTAGCTCGACGACCAGCGGGTCGTTATGGGGCATGTGGAGTCCAACTGTGTCAGCCTCTGTGAAGGTTATGGGTATGCCTTCTTCCGGAACATGGTTGTTTCGATGTGCTGCAATTGCTTCACGACTGTGTTCCTTGATTGCCTGAACTGAGTAATTGCAAGACTCGATTGGGGTCATGATCATGTGGACCCTCTTTCGGGCTTTTGGGATAGTATGATCTTCGAGTTGGTCTTCACGATCTTGTTTTGGCAGTTCGGTATCGGCACCCTCCTTAGCTCGTTCGGGGTTATTATCCGTATTTTGCTTTTTGTTGTTGCTGCCATGGCGGAATCTGTTATTAGGTCGAGGGGCGGCCTAGGGCGAGATCTTGCCATTCTTATAACTTTGAAGTAGTAGGTCCCTGAGGTGGCGACATTCTTCAGTACTGTGGCCTTTTCTTTTTTGAAATTCGCAATACAGTTCGGGATTGCTTGTGGATTCCTTTGGATTGTCTAGTTGCTCATCCGGCCTGATCCAAGTATTTCATGGTTGTTGTGTAGGAATGGGGTTTACTTGGTGTATTGCAGGTCGTCGTTCAAATTGAGATCGCAGCTCGCAGGCTTCTTCCCTGAGCTTTTCCTTAGGTAAGGGTTGTCTCGAGAGAAAATATTGTTTGTCTTTGGCGGCCCCATCCTCTTCTTCCAGAATATACGTGTGCGATTTTTGCAAAGCGTCTTCCAGGGTCGGAGGTCGGTTGCGATGAATTTCTATACGTGTGCGATTTTTGGTATTGATACCAAGTTTCTTTATAGAGGGCTTCAATTTCGGCGTCGTCATCAATGGTGCAGTGGGTTACCACCGATTTGAATCGATCCATGAACTCTCGCAGCGGTTCGTTCGGTCCTTGCTCGAGGGTCTATAGTTCTGAGTTTTTGGTGTTTTTCTTAATAAACATGGTGAAACGTTTGAGGAACTTGGTTGTGAGCTCGGTGTAGTTTTTGATCGAGTTCGCGTTGAGTTGTGAGAATCAATCGAGCGCGGTTCCGCCGAGGTTCTCGACAAAGAGTTGGCACTTCGCGGCATCATGCTCCTCCTCGGTTTGGAATTTGAAGTGGTTCATCATGATGCCGAAAGAGGTCATGAGTGTCGGGGGTCCGAGTTGCCTTCGTACTGTGGGATCTTGATTCTTTCCAGACGTTGGACTGGGATGTCGAGAACCTGTTGAGTGAATGGGGTTTTCTGTGTCTCTTGGATCACACGATCGATTTCCGGTGCCGAGCTGATGGCTTGATGAAATTTGGACCTCATATCCTAAAGTTGGGCTTTGACGTTGTCAAGTTCGTGATCCATAGACGTTTGATCGTTGATGCGAGTTTCTTGATTACCAATTGATCCAGGGCCTGGAGGTCGGATGATGGTGTTTTGACGAGATTCGGAGAATATGTTTTGACGTAGATCGGCGAGCGTCTCTTCACTGGGTCGGAAGGGTGTTTGTCTGATCTCGGTGAGCTGATCACGGAATTATGTCTGGGTTGCGAGCAAAGAGTCGAACCTTTCGTTGTTTTTCTTGGCGAGTTCGGTTATCTGTGCTGATATAGCTTAGAAGAGGGCGTTCTGGTCCACTGGACCCGAGGTGGCGGTAAGGTTAACAGTTTCTGGCAGGACCAGTACTAGCGTACCGTCGCTTCCGTTAGGCGGAATCAGTATTGGCGTACCACTGCTCCCGTTAGGCGGGGTCTGACCTTCTGGGGGATTATCGCCGACTCCGTTATACTGGGTATCCAGTGTTGGATTGATTGGTAGTTCCACCATTGCCGAGCTTCAATCAACGAAATCCGAAAGTTTAATGTTTTGTTTTTTTTTAAAACAAAAATCAGTCCCCATAGACGGCGCCAATTGTTGATTCTGAAAATCACACAAGGGGTCAAACAGTAAACTCAATAGATTGAATCTCGTTTGATTGATTTAACTCGGTGGAGGTACAAGATTGCTAGATCGTAAAAAGATGACTCGCGAACTAAGGGATCAAAAGCTAAGGTCTTAGCTCTCGGTCTCTCGAGTCTCGTAGATGATTTTGGATGATCTGAATTGTGGCGACAACCTCCTTATTTATAAGGT
Organism: Eutrema heterophyllum; assembly: GCA_002933915.1. NCBI lineage: Eukaryota > Viridiplantae > Streptophyta > Magnoliopsida > Brassicales > Brassicaceae > Eutrema > Eutrema heterophyllum. Next base: position 300,704 of record PKMM01021225.1, read on the forward strand.
TCTGAGTCGGTCTAAACAGGATGATTTCCTTTTCCTAGTTCTATCAGGAGAAGAAATCTTCTTTTTCTTCCTCCGAAATCGGGAAAGATTCCGCAAATCTCGGAGGTCGGCGCGTTTGTCTGCGAGTTGGGCTTTAGACCGAGCTCGGCCCGTTGAATGTGATCATGGGCCTCCTTCACTTAGTTCGAATTGTCGTAAACTGTGATCAATTGGGCCGGTCTCGGTTCAAACCGGGCTAAACTCACCTCTAATAGTGCTCTCTCGTTGATGATGTGTCACAATTTTAAATTATGAGAAGAGATGATATTCTCCTTTACATATATACTAGATAAGTACTCACATATATGCGGATTTATAATTTATTATTTTATAACCCGTGAAAAAGAACTGAAAACAAAAAAATAGAAAACAAAATTAGATCACCTATAAAAATGTATAATACATAAATTTAGAAACGGATTTTCTGATGAAATAAATATATATCTTGAAGGAAAAATTTGGTAAAATAGATGGAGTAAACATCTTCACGTACGATTATTGGACTTTTAATTTTTTGGTGTGTGATTGGTATACTACCAAATTGTGTTATATATAGAGGTGGGAAATTAGAAAAACAATTTCTTTACAATTAATTTCATTAATCTAAATGAAAAAACTAAGAATTTTTTTCCATTTTTATATTAATTCTGTTTTTAGGATAAATTTAATATTTTTATTTTTTAGTATTTTAGATTTTAAGATTATGAACATTATTTGATTTTTCAAAATTTTTAAGTTTTTTTATTAATCGATATTAAATTTTTTTAACTTTGACCTGACACGTGTTGCGATGAGGTGAATTAACAATTTTGAAACATTCACCTTTATATAATAAGATTTCTTTATTCTAAACGGTTTTTCCTTTTTCAAAATTTTTGGCTTTTATTTTTTTCTTTTTTAAAATTGTTATCTATTGTTTAATTTTCTCATTCTAATATAAAATATGGCTTTTTCTTTTAAAAAAAATTTGCTTTTATTTATATTTTTTGTTTAATTTCCTTAAGATAAAAACAACTATTATTTTTTCTTTTTACCTTTTAGGATTAGGAATCGATTATAAATTTTATTTTTATTGTTAATATTATGTGTTAAAATATAATTGGAAATTTATCAAACATCTGTCAAAATATAATTGGAAATTTATTAAATACGTGTCAAAATCTGATCGTTTCACTTGACATGTGTTGCGATCATGGTAGTTACTAACTTTGAAACATTCTTCTTCGTGTACAAAAATTATAATTTTGTTACACCCAATTAGAAAAGCCTAAATAGTAACATCTTTTTTTTTTGATTCTCTAATTTTTTTTCTATTATTTAGTTTCCAATAAAATTTGTTCTATCTTTCCAAATATTTGATTTTTTCTATTCCTATTTGAATTATGTGTATTTTTTTATTAGATAGCTAAATAATTTTTCTTTTTTATTAACTTTGATTTTAAGATAATTTTACATTTTTCTATTTTTTGTTTTTTTTAGTTCTTTATCTTTTAAGATTAAAAATCTATTATTTTTTTTCCTTTTATTATTAATATTATATGGCGAAATCTAATTGGAATGTTTTTTCATATATCAAAATCTGATATATTGACTTGACACATGTCACAAGCAGATGAGTAGAAACCTACATAGTAACATTTATTTATTTTGATTTTTTAATTTTTTTTTTAAGGAAAAATTTACTTTTTTTTTTTGTTTAGTAATTTATTTTTTAGTATTAAGAATCTATTATAATTTTTTCATTTTATTGTTAATATTATATTGTAAATTTTTTTTACATATGTCAAAATCTAATCAATTAACTTGACATAATATCACTTTGAAACATTTATATAATAAGATATATTAGATTTGAACCTTTGATAAAATTAAGTGATATGAAAAAGGTTTATTTCGATTAATTTCGTTTTCGTTTGGTTTGCATTTAACAGCTTTTGAATTTATGCGAAGCTTCACAACAAATTATTTATTCCATACTTATGAATCATGATTTAAGATATACATCATCGATCGCTCAACTGATTACTTTCGAATTTAGACAGACGACAGAACCAGAACACAACACAAAACACACAAAGATGTTACTAAACAAAAAAAGTCCGTGAATCAGCCGGAGATCTGAACAGACTTAACATCAGCCTTCTTCGTCTCCACCTTGGGCACAGTCACAGTCAAAACTCCATTCTCCATCGCAGCCTTGACCTGATCCATCTTCACATTCTCCGGCAGCCTAAACCTCCTCGTGAACTGCCCGCTAGATCTCTCCACACGGTGCCACGTGTCGTTCTTATCCTCCTTCTCCACGTGCCTCTCTCCACTGATCTTCAGAACGCTATCTTCCTCGATCTCGACCTTCACTTCCTCCTTCTTCATTCCAGGCAAGTCCGCCTTGAACACGTGCGCCTCCGGCGTCTCCCTCCAGTCCACACGTGCGTTCACGATCGCTGAGTTTTCTCGGGAAAGCGAAGACGACGACGACGAGAACTCCTTGAAAGGATCCCAAACGTCTAGCGAGAAAGGATCGAAGATGCTGCTACGCCTGTTGTTGCCGAAGACGCTCGGAATCATCGACATTTTTCAGTGAATTTTTCAAAAAGGGAATTTCTAAAAATTAACTCGATTTCGTTGCTGGTTTGATTTTCGACTTCTGAGAAAACTCTGAGAATCGGAGAATCTATTTAAAGGCACAAATCGAAATTTCTCGAGCTTCTCGATTCTTTCTTCCACTCCCACCGATTCTCTAACTTACGTGGAAACGGAACAGAAGCATCCAGAAGACCTGAAGAAACATTATCAGGTGAATCCGGAAAATTCTAGGAGTTTCTTGGGCTTTTATGGGCTTAATAAGTAAGTCAAGAATGGGCTGAATTGGTTACTATTCAAACTGGGCCCTATCGTATTTCTCGGATTATAATCTGGTCTGTTTAAGCGGTAATTGATTACTTTAATTGTATGACTTGAGCCGAGTTCGATGTAAAGCCTAAGCCGATGATGATTATACTGTAACCAAGTGACTTTTTGAAATTGAACCAATGGAGTGAATATTGCACGAGTGGATTGATGGTTGAACTATGCATAATCTGCTATATTATGTTATTAATGATGGATGACTGTAAAGTGTAATCACTAAGCAATTCGTTTACTTACGTATCCTAAATGGATGCATATACTTGTTTAAATATATAAGATGGTTATTGTGCGAGACAGAAAATCCAATAAATAATGATAATCAGGATAGGTAAACTTAAATTTTATATGAAATATATGCGGATATTCATATTTTTTACCTTTAAAAGAAGGTTTCCGCTGCACATTGATTTAGGTTAAATGAATACATATACATGAATTATAGTGTGGTCTAACTAGCAGCTCTAGCCCAAGTGTGCTTAGACACTTGAGCTACACTATTCACTAGGTGAGGTCATGCTAACTACTACAAAATTCCCGCATACATTACAGAATTTTGATCGAATGATTTTATAATTATACTTTTTTCACCTTGTTCTCAGTAAAGCTAACATAATCAGTTTATGCATAATTCAACCATCATGTCCAGTCATGTAAATATACATTCTCTTGGTTCAGTTCCAAACAATCACTTGATTAGTGTGATCATCTTTGTCTTTCACTTTAGATCGATCATAAGTCGGCTCAAGCATGACCATACACACAAAGCAATTCGTTTGCCTATGTATCCTAATTGGGCACATATACTTGTGTGATATTTATGATGAGTACTTAAATTTTTGTAAGTTTACGAGTATGAAAATTTTCATTCAAATCTTTGATTTATTAATTAAAATAGCGTTTTGTGTAAAAAAAGATTTATGCATCTTATTGCCTAATAGTAAAAGAAGTAAAGGTCAAGTCTAATATTGTTCCAACAAGTGAAGAATAGTCAAAAAATGATTCCATGTAAATTTGTCTTTGTATATTTTGATAATCCAATCATAAACCTTTTGGTGTAAAAACATTAATTAACTATTTAGTCAATATTTAAATAAATATATACATGAAAACGAAATCAAATTTCAGCATGCCTTTGTGTTTGAGAGTCATCTCGATCCGACAGGTGAAGCGACTTGTCCAAAATAAAATCCTAGAAGCGTCACTCCCTCTCTTCTTTCTTTCTCTGCCATTGGATCTAACAATTTTTGTTTCTGCTTTCGGATCAGTGTATGGAAACGACGTTGTGGCAAAAAAGGGGACCATTTTGCTTCTTTTTGGTATTCATTATCCAGCGATATTATGAAGATAAACCCATAAATGGGTCACCTCCTCGTAATGGTTCACGTCACTTAGACATTTTCTTAGAGATGGGCATTTTGTTTTTTTGTTTTGTTTTCTGGTTGTATCTGGACTCGGTTCTTTGTGGTTATGCCTTATTTTGTAAGATTTCAACTAGACTCTTAACAGAAATCACATCAAGTTTGATTTTAGTTCGGTATGTTGGAGCCTGACTTGTTTCTATCTCATATCCTACATCTGTTGAATTTGATAGAAATAAATAATATAGTGTAGTTACTTAGATGAATAATTAAGAATATTAAATGGTAAGCATGTTTGTTTTGTGACGAAATTCATAATTAAACGATTTACAACTAAATTCTATCAAACACGATCCTAAACTGCTAATCCTACTGAGAATTGGTCACTAACCGATATCTTTTCGTCTGTTAAAATACCCACTTTTTTTTCTTGTTTTGTGTTTCAGTGAACCTGTTTTCCGTAAAATGTAATTGAGTTGCATACTGAGGTGTGCGCGCGACACTTGAGATTTGCCTGATTTAACCATATAATTATTTATGCTAAGCTTTATAATAATTAGATTTATTCCATATTTTTAGTAAGATAGATCATCTCTCAACACCCTCACATTAAAAGTGACGACTCTCACTGAAACCAGAAGAACAAGAACAAGAACACAAACAAACAAGATCAACTCTGATATAAACACTCAGACAAGGGTCCTCGGATATGCGTGAATCAGCCGGAGATCTGAACAGACTTAACATCAGCCTTCTTCGTCTCCACCTTGGGCACAGTCACAGTCAAAACTCCATTCTCCATCGCAGCCTTGACCTGATCCATCTTCACATTCTCCGGCAGCCTAAACCTCCTCGTGAACTGCCCGCTAGATCTCTCCACACGGTGCCACGTGTCGTTCTTATCCTCCTTCTCCACGTGCCTCTCTCCACTGATCTTCAGAACGCTATCTTCCTCGATCTCGACCTTCACTTCCTCCTTCTTCATTCCAGGCAAGTCCGCCTTGAACACGTGCGCCTCCGGCGTCTCCCTCCAGTCCACACGTGCGTTCACGATCGCAGAGTTTTCTCGGGAAAGCGAAGACGACGACGACGAGAACTCCTTGAAAGGATCCCAGACTTCTAGCGAGAACGGATCGAAAATGCTGCTACGCCTGTTGTTGCCGAAGACGCTCGGAATCATCGACATTTTTCAGTGAATTTTTCAAAAAGGGAATTTCTAAAGATTAACTCGATCTCGTTGCTGAGAAACTTTGTGAATTTAATTTTCGACTTCTGAGAAAATTCTGAAGATTCGAAGAATCTATTTAAAGGCGCAAAAACGAAATCTCTCGAGCTTCTTGATTCTCTAACTTACGCGAAACCAGAAACATCTGGAGGGACCTGAAGGAAATATCTAGAATATTCTAGGAGGATTTAAGATCGTGTCTTGAGTTTCCTGGGCCTCTATGGGCTTTAAGAGTAAGTCCATTATGGGCTGGATCGGTTATTATTTAAAGTGGGCCCATCTTAGTCCTGGTCTAACAAAGCAGCTCTAATCCAACGGTGTGTAGAGACTTTGAGATCCACTAAGTGGGGCCATGCTGACGAAATTCCCGCGTCCATTAAGGAATCTTGATCGTACGATTCTATTCTTTTTACCTTACTTCTTTTACTAAATCCGTCGGCCACAAAAAAAAGATCTCTTTCTTTTCTCCAAAAATAATTATTGAAAAAAGAAAAAAAAAACAACTTCCACGAAAGACTCGGCGAGCTAAAAACACACTCTCTCTCTCCAACAACTCTCTCTCTCTCTCTCTACTTGTTCGCTCTCTATCTACAATTAAGAAGCTCCTCTTTCTCTCTCTTACTCTACTCTCTACCTTCGTAGCTGATAGGGTCAGCTTCGTCGGCGCGATTCCCGCTTCCGGATTTCACGGAGGATTAGAGATCTGTTTCTCCTCGTAATTGCTCTTCTCATCTGATTTTTACGCTCTTATTGGATGGCTGCTCCAGTCTCTGCGCACTGATTCTGACGAGGTACGGTACGGTACGGATTCGATTTCGGAGCTTTTCGCACTCCGAAACTGTCAATTTTCGTTTCCATTTTCCGGTGAATGTGTTCGTCTGCGAAGAAATGTTGCCTTCCCGTGTTAAATGTTCTGATTAGTTAGTGTGATTCTTTCCATCTTTTGATTCTTTCCATGTTCTGAAGAATATCGGAAAGAATGTGGTTTGTATGTTGGTCCATTTATAATTAGGTTTGCCTTTTACTCAGCCTAATCTTGTAGAGATTCTTTGCCAGATCTCATGGATTGTAAAGGATTCAAAGGTCATGAGCTGTTTCTATCTCATAATTTTGGCATTTTTTTTTGTTTAGTCCATCTCAGAATTTTGAAGATTCGTTCCGATTATTATTACCCTGTGTGTGGATAAGACTGTAAGTTTTGTTGTACTTGTTATGGTCTCTTGACATTTTTCTTGTATCTACAGAAAACTCTGCAAAATTATTTCGAGCTTCTTCAGTAGAATGGGAGGCTAAGGAATTATCTGAGTGAAACGTTACTGCTTCTCAAACAAATGGAGTGCCGTTTGGAGCTGAAGAAGGGTTCAAGTGATAGACCGCCTTTTGTGGCTGCTGAGAAGAAGGTATTGACTAAGGAAAGCCAAAGGTCATATCTGCCGGATAAGTTTAGGGATGATAAACGCGGATTATCTTATTCCGACTTCCACTGCGAGATCACCAAAAAAGTTGAAGACGTCTGTCCCAAACGCTTGGAGAATCGTCTCAAGTCACGGATAGGTAGAACCGCATCAGGAGAAAGAGACCTTGTGAAATACAAGTCCTATGTGCCGAGTTATATAAAGAAATGCGAAAAACTTGAAGTGAAAGACGTTAAAGCTGGTGGCATTGTTTCACAGGACCTAAGAAATAGGCAATCGGGTGATAAACAGATCGATAAGCATACAAGGTCTTCATTGTCCAACACAAGCACATCGTCATCATTCTGGACTGATGAATCATCGACTGATTCCAGCAGAGGTCTGTGTGCTTCTCCTTTTCGCAAAAGGATTAATCACCCTCCACTGCAGTACTATCTGATGTCATCTAAGCCAGGAGATTGTCCTCAAGATTTTGTTCCACCTCGAGATAATGGTGATACTTCCCAGAGTCATAGCTCTTTGCCGGGAAATAACACGGACGGACAAAGGGATTCCACTAGAAGAGATGGACAGTTTCATCAAAGCCCTCGTGGAACTGCATTCCTACAGAATGAGAAGAAAGATTCTGATTTGAAGATTGTTCCAAAAACCAGAACTTTCTTGAGTCCATCAAAGCCTGATAGTCCTTCTTGCACAAGGGTAATATCAAGGAATCTAGCCAATGATTTTAAGAAAAAAGAAGAGAAGTTGGACGAGAGAATCCGAAATCCTCGTGTTCATGATCTGTTTGGAAAAGAAAAGCCTGCTGCTGTATTTGTACCAGGAATTGTTTCTCAGAAACAGATAATCGGTTTGTCCAAGTTCTATGATTCAAAAGTGTTGCTCGCTGAGCGAGTGGCAGAAACTAATAGAAAGGGGTTCCCAGAGAGGTTAGTGTATGGGCAAGGTGCAGTCTTGGACTCTGATGTAGGTCCCTTCCGACGTGAAGCTGATGGAAGTAAACCATTCTTAAAGCGTATCAACTTCTTGAGTGCAGAAAGATCACGTTCAGCTCCACGATCAAGAAAGGCTGAATCTAGTCCTTCCAGGAGCAGGACTTTAGATAGAAGATCAACAGAAACACTGCCCACACAGTCAGATCAGAAACCAATTAAAGTTGTATCAGAAAGAGCAAGGAGCATTTCACCATTTCGCCGACTCAGCTTCAGCATTGGAAAGTCCAGCAAAAACTCCAACTCTGAAGATGCCCAGACTCCTCCCCACTTAAGCGCAACACTTAAATCATCACGAGCTGGTTTAGACAATCGATCTACCTCTTCTATCAGTGACAGCTCCTCTTTAGATAATACCACTACAGCAAACAGAGGCAGGTCTAGTCCCTTGAGAAGGTTACTCGAGCCGCTGATTAAACCAAAATCAAGCCATGCATGTAGATCTCCTGAGCCATCACTAAAGGGTGCACCTTCAAGTCACCAAAAGCATATTCTTTCTGACGGTCAACCATCTTCTTCAACCCTTCTGTCAAGAAATGGAAAACCTTCAACCGTTCAGGCTCTATTTCGTGTGACATCTAAGAATGATCAACCACTGTTCACTTTTGCGGTTGACAAGGAACAAAGTATTACAGCAGCCACAATAAGAAAGCAGATTGCCCCAGAAAAGGAAGACTATGGACACAAGTATACGTTTTTCACTGTGCAGGAAGTACAGAAGAAAAATGGAAAATGGATAAACCACGGCAGGAAGGTGCAAAGCCAAGAGTACACATCTACCATTGTCGCTCAGATGAGAGTCGCTGGAGAAAGTTCTGTCGATAACCTCTTAACCAGAGAATTTGTACTCTTTGCATCTGAATCACAGCGGACTAACGAGCTAGCTGCCATGGTGATCAAGATCCCGAAAATTGGTGACACGAGCGTAACCAAAGACCAGAAACAGAACGGAACCACACTTGGAGATTACTTTGCAGACGTTAACGCAACAGTGGTGCTTCCAAGTGGAATTCACAGTCTCCCACACAAAGGAGGGCCTTCATCGCTGATCCAAAGATGGAAATCAGGTGGATCATGTGACTGTGGAGGCTGGGACATGGGCTGCAACCTTAGAATCCTCACCAATCAGTCTAATAAACCCAGAAACCTCTCTGCCTCCACTTCAGATGCTTTCAAGCTTTTCTTTCAGGTTTACATAACATCAAAAACTACGTCAGGTCTAGCTTTTCCTTTTGGCCCCAATTATGAAGCTCATTAATGTGTGATTTGTTTTTTTATGGCAGGGAGGATTACAGGATAATAACAACCAACCATTCTTGAGTTTCACTCCATACAGAGAAGGTGTTTACGCGGTTGAGTACAATACATCACTCTCACTCTTGCAAGCATTCTCCATTTGTATAGCGGTTAACGAGGGACGGAATCCGTTAAAGACCGCGGAACCAAACACCTCGCGTGTAGACAACAAAGCTTACGGAGGAGAGGTATCATCGATGATTCAAAACGAGAGGTTGAAGTCATTTTCAGGTCCTATTGAAGCTGAGGCTCCGGCAAAGTATCTCTCACACCCACCTTTGTCTCCTGTGGGTAGGGTTTAGTTGCTTCTTCAAATAATCTGCTATATATATATATAATAATATTTATGATGGGCTCGTATTTTCTATGTAATTACGGTGTGGGAGTAGATTACGTTAAATAGAACATTTGTGAAACTTGTTTTAATCGAATATCCACCCATTAAATATTTAAGCAAATAAAATATATGTATGTGATATTTTTTCTACTTGTTGATCGAAACCCTAGATTTTGGAGCCCTATATATTTGTTTCCATCATTATTCAGCAGCTTTGAAACTTGTAGAAAAAGAGATTTTTCTCAAAACGCTACCATGGCCTGATCTCCAGCGGAGGGACTACGTCAATGTCGAGCCACAAGAAGAATCCGATAATGAAGACAACAATCTGTTCATCTCCAGAGGAACTCCTGGATTGGATCATCACGTTTCTCTATTTTTCTTCACCTATTATCACGTCACTCACCGCCACCATAGCAAGGTATATCTCGCTATCACGCGGCGAGAGCATTTGATGTTAAAATTAGGGACGAGTTGGATCAAGAAATTGCAATGATTTTTTACACTGAAGATTTGCCTTTTAATCTTGTAATAAATGTAGGTCTTATCAATTTGTTGTTGCCAACATGTTGATGGAGATTACATAACGGAAATTACATTTTCAAAGAAGTTCAAAACTGATAGGACTTATGATCATGGCAGAAAGTACACTTGGAAGCAACAAACTGATATGACCTATGATAATGTGGATTTCTTGCATGATTGAATGGCAAACCTCCATTGTAAAACATTGTTGCAATTTCTTGATCCAATTGGTCCCTGATTTCAAGACTAAAATCTTTCTCCATAGGTGAGAAGCTAAACATTTTTTTTAGAGGAAGAATATGTTACACTAGGCAAATAAATTTCTTTAGATCCGGATTCACTTTTCTTCTTCTTCTTCCAACTTTTGCATTTCAAGTTTTTCAGCCCTAGTTGCTTTCTTACAAATAACAACACCAGTTTTTTTTTTATTGCTAAGTAAATGCGCTCTCACTCTCAAATAAGAACCTTTTTGGTTTCATTACAAATATTACACTAAAAACTACATATTTTCATAATGGAGGTTCTCCGCTTTTGATTTGACGAATTGATAGATCCACTACGAGTGCTAATACCAATATTATCACTTTATTCGTGAGAAAGTCATAAGTTTATGTAATTAAACTGCACAATATCATGAAGAAAAATGAAAAAAAAAAAACACAAACGACCAAAAACTAGAGAAAAGAGACCCCAAACAAAAAAAAAACGAAGTTGAAGAGGTTTGTAAGTTACTCCTCCATTGGTTTTAGATTATTGCTTTGTAAGTTAATAAGATGCATTTGCTCCAAGCGTTTAATTAGAATATCCTCATTTGCTCTTTGGACGACAAATGAATGAAAAACAGCACAACAAGTGCATATATATATATATATTCAATTAGCAAAACATGTTTTCCTCTAAAAGACTTGCTAATTAATAGCTTAGTGACTCCAGAAAAAAATTATCCCAAAAGGTAGTAGATCAATGCCCAAGTATGTGTGAATGGAAAGTCCTTTCTCCAAAAGAAAAATACTAGTAAAGTACAATTATGAAAAAACAAAACAAAAAAAGAGTAAAACATACATATATATGGTGCTGCCCAGGATCGAACTGGAGACCTTTTGCGTGTAAGGCAAACGTGATAACCACTACACCACAGCACCTGATATACAATTTATTCGTTTAATATTATATAACTAAAAGATTTAGTAAAAACAACGAAACGGTTACAGAATCGGCTCGCGCACCACCAATTAGCTTTGGCTTTGCGTATAGATTGCACAAAAGCTGAGTCCTTTCCCGAAAACAGTTTGCTTTGGATCCTCCTGTAGAGATTAATGTTCATATTCAATCTTAACCATGCCGGTTTACGTTGATCGCGAGGCTCCTAAGGTTTTTTTCCTCCGTTAATCACAATCTCTCTGCTGAATTTTTGTTTTTTTAGTTTGATAGTTTTATGGGTCCATGGTTTGTGTATTTATGTGAAGCTATGGAGACGAATTTTCTCAGAAACGACATTAGAAGCTTCTCTCCTTGCCGAAAAATGGAAGCTTGTTCTCGCTGGACTTGCATTTCAGGTTCTATCTCCCTTCATCCACCGGATTTACGGGTTTTTAAAATGTTTTTTTGGGTCTCTCCAAGCTCGGAAATTTCGTTGATTCATGCTTTGTGGTTAGATTATAGCTTTGCTAAGTTGTGACATATTAACTTAGTTCAATTGTATTTCCATTTCCAATTGTTTCTGGTCTCTCTCTCTCTCAAACAGTACCTTCATGGACTTGCTGCTCATGGAGTTCACTACTTACACCGACCTGGTCCTACGCTTCAAGATGCCGGTTTCTTCATTCTTCCAGTCAGTATCTTTGCTTTGACTTTTTACACCATCAACTTTCTTTTGTATCATAGTTTCTGGTTTTGATATGTGTTCCTTAGGCGCTTGGGGAAGACAAAGCTTTTGTTAGTGAAACTGTATTCGTCACTATCTTTGGATCATTTGTCTTAGTAAGTTTTTCCACTCTAAAGTATCTCGACTCGCTGTAACGGTTTAATGGTTCTCTCTAACGTGCGGTTTACGTTGATCGCAGTGGACCTTTCATCCCTTTGTTTCTCATAGTAAGAAGATTTGTACAGTTTTGATTTGGTGCAGAGTTTTTGTTTATTTAGCAGTAAGTAGTATTTTCCACTTCTTTGATTCTTTTATTTATCCATACAACGAAGATAGACTTTGTTTTTTTTGGTTTAGTATTATTGAGGTGATCAAGCTTTCATATGTTTCAGGCCTCTCAAAGTCTGAGGATCATCACATTCTTTTCAACACAGCTTCCAGGGCCGAATTATCATTGTCGAGAGGTAAGATTCTTTGACCTTTGGTTTCTTAGTTAACTTTTTGTGTGTTGTATATTGATTTCCATCTGCTGTAACAAATTCTCTTTCAGGGTTCCAAGCTCGCCAAGATTCCGCCACCAAAGAATGCTCTTGAAGTACTCTTGATGAACTGTTAGTTTGAATTGCCTCTATATTGCAAAAAAAGGTTTTAGTCAGTATAGAATGAAAACTCAATGCGGCATTTGATTAAGGTTTGTGTTCAAATTGCAGTTCCTTATGGGGTGATATATGGTTGTGGAGATCTAATATTTTCATCGCATACGATATTCACCTTAGTCTTCGTACGCACTTATCAAAGATACGGCACACGAAGGTACTGTTATCTTATATCGTTCTACAAAAGTTCGCTCCTTTTTCTCAATATTCTTGCATCTCATGTTTGAAAAATTTCCAGGTGGATCAAGCATCTGGCTTGGCTTATGGCGGTTATACAGAGCCTATTGATTATAGCATCAAGGAAACATTACACAGTAGACATTGTTGTTGCATGGTCAGAAAATATGAGAAATCAAATATCTTTTCTCACAAAATTGAATCCTTTAAATTCTCTCAACATTTCAGTATTTTCTTCTGCAGGTATACTGTGAACCTTGTGATGTTCTTCGTTGACAGCAAACTTCCAGGTAAGTTTCCTCAAGAATTCATCATTTTCCCAAAGGATTACAAATCCAGATCGCGTCTCTGCAATTTATGCTCCCAGCTTAATTCCTATACACAGATATGTTGGCAGAAACTCGAGACTGCTATTCGTTTTCCATAGTTTCTGCCTTAACTGAAATGGTTGTCTTGTTACTAACCCAAAATAGACAATTACAATGTAGAAAATGTTAGCAGATTGCTAGACCATTTCTTATTTTAGTCTTTGCGAAGAGTATTATAGACCCAGCACAGGTTTTGGTCAATCTTGTGCAACAGAAGATATTGTGAACGTATCTCTTCTTTGCAGAAATGGCAGAGCGTTCTTCTAGTGGACCTTCTCAAACGCCGTTGCTTCCACTGAGTACAAAGGATGGCAAGAACAAGAGCAAAGAAGATCATCAGAGACTTCCAAAGGAGAACAATTTAGCAGATGAGCAATGATCTTTATGTCTCCAATCACAAAATCTGGAATCTGGGCAGATACTTAGTTTAGAAATTATGCTTGTTCTGCGTATGTTAGCCGTGAACTAATCCACATTAATGATTTTTGATTTTGTTATTTCATTTCATTTCATCCCTTTAGAAATAACGGGTTCACAGAGAATTGCATAATTTGTCCAAATCAGCGCCAAAAATATGATTGCAACTTTCTTGACAATAAAAACAAGATTGCCTTAAAACTTTAGAATAAAGAAAGAACAGAGTTTTGTTTGCCTCTCCATGAGCTTTTTTGTTCTATGATTGCCTTTAAACTGGATTACATCGGAGGCTTGCCAGCACTTAGAAGCTGTCCAACCATTCCATTTACCTGAAATCGATTACATGAAAAAAGAACATAAGCTTTAACTTTGAAAGTTTGAATAATGGTAAGCTATTAGAAGATTTCAAGTATGAAATCGTAACTAGCTTTGTTTAGCTAACTTAATCCAAGAAGAGCCTTACCTGCCAGTACTTGGAAACACAACGGTCAATGCAACTATTCTCACCCATGTTTAACTCAGCTTCCTTGTACCTGTGAATCATATTGATTTTTGACAAAACAATCTCAAACTGGTGTAACTGAATAATCTCTCAGCTAATAAAAGTCTCAACAACACAGACAAGTTCCATGAGGTTGTAATAAGAGAGAAAAGCTTACCTTTTATCCACACATTTATTAAAGCATGTTTGAGCAAGCCTGCATTAAAGGAACAAGGCTTTTAAGAAGGAAACACATCAAAACATGTAATATTCTGCATAATCAATCTCAAACCCAAGGAAAATCACAAAAGGTCAGTCACCATGAACTTGGTACCAAAGGATATCAAAGTTATACCTCTACATAACGGTGGAATACATGTTGACCTAAGATTTACTTTCATCAAGAATTCCCAAAATAAAGATTTTAGATTTCATCCTCATGATAAACAACTCAAGCAGTGAAAATGGTTTTATCAGCAATCACAAACTGATAGTAATAGAGATTATCATTCCAATTTATGATAAGCTACTACACAAACACCAGATACCAATCAAAAGTGAGTGCATCAATCTCTAATCTTAAACCAGAGAAGTGAATTTAAGAACAAAACAAAAAAAAATAAACGGAAAGGGTCTTTGATTCAGTACTTGTTAAAGAGTTCCACACGGTATTCCATCTCCGTTTGTGCCATACTAAAAGCCTGATTCAAAGCAAGATGAGAAACTCATGAACAACAATCCAAATCAACTAAAACTGTAAATGGCATCACGAATTTTCAATGTTTAAAAGTACAAAGATCTGAATGAAGATACAGATTTAACACTAAGCATTGCAGATAAATGGAAACCTATATGTCGACACAGAGACAGCTAAAAACTCCACTGTTTAATTAGATCAAAGATCGGAGCTTTACGAGGTATCAGCAACAAAGAACGAAGAACCTCTGGAAAAGAAAAAAAAATCCGAACCTGTTCCTTAGCAATGCCCTCGGGAAATGGATTGGTAGAAGCCATTTTAGCAATACCTGAAAAAAAATTTAAGATTCGTAAAGATCAAAACTTTATAACAAAAGGCTCGAATTTGAAGAACAAACAAAAAAAAATCCCTACTTTCTCAAAAAATGGGATTTTCCGAGAGGAAGAATAAACAACACAAGGTTCTCTATTCTGCTCGACAGCCGAATTAGGGTTTAAGAGACGTAAAACGCCACGTCATCAAAAAGGGCAGAGATGTAATTACGCTAAATGGTAGCTTTTCTACTTCGTTGAGCTATTTTAGGGTTTTAGCAAACAAAATTCTCGCACACAACTTTGCTATTGCTACAGGTTATCTTCTCGCATAGCTCTTCTTTCTTTAGATAGAAATTTCTTCGATTTCGAATTTTTCTGGTGGGTTTATTATTAACCCTACAAGAGATCCTAATTGAATTCGTTCTGTCTCTTTTGTTTGTTCTGTAGTTTGGTGCTGGGTTTTGATTTTGAGTTTTCGAGCAATTAGTAGCAGGAGCTAAGATGGAGCACGGTTCGTTCACGAATGATCGCAATGCTTCATTTAAATTACCACAAGAAGATCACACACTTGCTAACGCCGTTCGATTCGTGTTAAACCAAGAGTTAGTATCGTCTTTCAATCCTTTTAAATCTCTTTATGTATATGTATGTATAGAGGAAGCTATATACATACTTTCACTGAGAAAGGGCTTCACTTTATAATCTCAAAACTAGTTCTTGACATTACTATTGAGCTCATAGCTGCCAATTTTGTTTTTTTGTTTTGATAGTTTTGAGATTCGTGTTATAAATGAAGAGATTTCAAATTATGATTGTTGTAGATTTGTGCCAATGTATATTGTCATTGTGAACTTTGAGTTCGAATGAATATATCACTTAACCGTTTACTGCTTACAATTTCGCAGTCCGAGAGTAGTTTCGACTGGATACAGCATTCCACATCCTTCCCTTGAATGTGTCAATATCCAGGTCCAGACAACAGGTACCGATTTTACAGAACCCCGTTCATCAGATTTAAGCTATATTCTGTCTGGATAACTCAGATAGGGAGTTGTTGTTTTCCACCCTAATCGTCGGCTAGTTAATAAGTTCTCTCCCACGAGCTCGTTGTCAGTGTCTTAACCGTGTTGCCTCTTGTTATATTAGGTGATCCGGCAAGGGAGGTTTTCAAAGATGCATGTCAAGAGCTCATGCTCATGAACAGACACGTGAGGAGCGTTTTTGAGAAGACGGTTGCAAAGTTTAAGGCTGAAGAAGCGCGTTTGAAGGAGGCTGAAGAAGCGCTTAAGAAACAGATGGATCAAATTGAGTCCATGAATATTGAAAACAACTGAATTTTAGGGAAACAAACATTTTGTATTCTCTATAGAGTTTATCCTGTCTTGATCTTAAATCTACATTTGTCGACCTCGTAACTGACTAATAATATATTGTCAAATTCACAAGGGTCAGAAGGCAAATAACAAAAAAAAATAGTAAAGTATGCTAATTATGTTTTAACAAAATTGGTGTTTATTAAAAATCTTGCTAATTATTCATTATGATTAATTGTGTTTTCGCAAAATAGGTGAAAAATATAAACAAAATGGCAAATACACTTACCGAGTATGCTAATTGTGTTAACAAAATGGGTTTTTATAAAATCTTGATATTCATTACTCAGTCGACGCAGAGTACATATGTCATTATGATAATTGTGTTTTACCAAAATACGTGAAAATCCTTAGCAAAATAGGTGTTTAAATCTTGATAATCATTAGCCAGTCTAGGTGTAGAGTGCTTAACTAATAATGAAACCGATAGTTACAGAAACTATTAAAAACTTAGTAGAAAGTTGAAAAGTAAAACAGCAACAGGAAGTTGAAGTAGGTTTTTTGTGTTCTGTCTCTTCAATAACCTTCTTCTTGCTCGTACTCGGCTTCTTCGTCTTCATATTCTCCTTCTTCATCAGCCGTGGCATCTTGATACTGCTGATACTCAGAGACAAGATCGTTCATGTTGCTCTCGGCTTCCGTGAACTCCATCTCATCCATGCCTTCACCTGTGTACCAATGCAAGAAAGCTTTCCTCCTGAACATGGCTGTGAACTGCTCGCTGACACGCCTGAACATCTCCTGAATCGATGTTGAGTTCCCGATGAACGTCGAAGCCATCTTCAAACCAGTTGGGGGAATGTCACAGACGGTTGATTTGACATTGTTTGGGATCCATTCCACAAAGTAGGAGGAGTTCTTGTTCTGTACGTTCAGCATCTGTTCATCTACTTCTTTGGTGCTCATTTTGCCACGGAACATAGCTGAGGCAGTGAGGTAGCGACCGTGTCTCGGGTCAGCAGCACACATCATGTTCTTGGCATCCCACATTTGCTGTGTCAGTTCTGGAACAGTGAGGTTACGGTACTGCTGAGATCCACGAGATGTGAGTGGAGCAAATCCCACCATGAAGAAGTGGAGGCGAGGAAATGGGATCAGGTTCACAGCTAGCTTTCGAAGATCAGAGTTAAGTTGACCAGGGAACCTAAGACAGCAGGTTACACCAGACATGGTTGCAGAGATCAAATGATTCAGATCACCAACTGCACAATTCAGCAAACAAACAAAAAGTTCATGTCATTGAACAACTATAGTAGATTTAGATAATGCACACAGGTAAGATAATGCGCATAGATGAAAACAATTTTGAAATCAGGTAAGCGTACTTTTACTCTGGTCACATCAGCAACCCCATGATCAAATTATAGCATTTTCTCTTGGGATACCAACGAATAGAGAAGCATCAAACAAACAAGAGTAGAAACATAGAGACAGGATTCGGAGTGCTTACAGCTTGGAGTGCTAAGCTTGAGTGTGCGGAAGCAAATGTCATACAAGGCCTCGTTGTCAAGAACCATACATTCATCAGCGTTTTCAACGAGTTGATGCACAGAGAGTGTTGCGTTGTATGGCTCCACGACAGTGTCAGAGACCTTGGGAGATGGGAACACAGAGAATGTCAGCATCATGCGGTCTGGGTACTCCTCCCTGATCTTCGATATCAACAAAGTTCCCATTCCAGAACCAGTTCCTCCTCCTAAGGAATGGCACACCTGAAATCCTGTAGTCCGAATAAAGAAACCATGAGCGAAGGAAACAAATCCCTAATCCCACAATTACCAAAACCCCAAACAGTACAAAATCAGAAATCTAAGGTGTGAATCTGCAAAATCAAACACTAGTCTACGAAAATAGCGATGATCAACCTAGTTTACAGATTCACCAGAGAAGAAAACCCTAAGTATACAACAGTAAACAAAGGGTTAAGGTTTAGAATACCTTGCAGGCAGTCACAGTTCTCAGCCTCCTTGCGGACAACATCAAGGACCGAGTCAATGAGCTCAGCACCCTCGGTGTAGTGACCTTTAGCCCAGTTATTTCCGGCACCGGATTGACCGAAGACGAAGTTGTCGGGTCGGAAGATCTGACCGTAGGGGCCAGATCTGACGCTGTCCATGGTTCCAGGCTCCAAATCCATGAGAACAGCGCGAGGTACGTACCTACCACAACTCGCCTCGTTGTAGTAGACTTCAATCCTCTCAAGCTGCACATCGGAATCTCCCTGGTAACGTCCCGTCTGATCAATTCCTTGCTCGCCGCTAACCACTTCCCAGAACTTGGAACCGATTTGGTTTCCGCACTGTCCTGCCTGGATATGAAGAATCTCACGCATCTTCGCTCACGAAAAAAAGAAACCCTAAAACTGGATCTAAACCAAGCGAGAGAGAGAGAGAGAGAGATTTGTAAAAGGGAAGAGGAGCAGAGAGAGGATCTTTTCGGAGAGAGGGGTAGAGAGAGGGTCCATTTATAAAGAAAAGGAGGTTTTAACGGCTCATATTTGGCTAATTCAAAATTCGGGATATAACTAATCAACGGTGAAGATGCGGCCACGTAAATCGAAGTGGCAACGGGTGGCAAAATTCAAAAACAAATGGCTCGTGAAAAAGTTTAATCTTTTTTGAATTTCGTAATCTGTTTGTGTGGGCCTGTTTTCTATGACAGCTGGATTCTACCAAGAAGCAGTTACTAAAACGGCGCCGCACGTGCTTTCAGAGAGAGAAAAGCAGTTCCAACATCCAACCTGGCAATCGCACGTGAGGTTTCTAATGGGCCCATTTTGAGAATGGGCTTTACTTTCCCCCCCCCCCAAAAAGTCCATTCGTTCTAGAGTAAAACGTCGTGATGTTCTCGAGCAAAAGCCTCAGACGGCACGCATGCTTTACTAAATTAAAACGTCGTCGTCTGGAATGGTATTTTTTTAATATATTAGTTATCACTCAGTAACCTATACATATTAGATGGTTGGTCCATCTCTGACTTTGAAAGGTACTGGATTTGATACCGAGACGGCGATGTTTTTCAATAATTTGGAGATGGATTATTAATTTTATTCCAATTAATGAATACGAATTCATGTTGTTTCAATTAATGAATACTAATCTCATCTTCTACGCATAAGTAGCCCATCCCCTTGATTCTTTTTCATGATTTTAAGTATTTTCTTCTAGGTTCAAATCAGACATTTTCTCTACTTTTCGAGTATTTTTAATGGGCTTATCCAGATAACAAATACGTAATTAAGTCGCTAAAGAGGTCAGTTACGTGTGCTTCTCTCTGAGTAAATTTACAATTTGTCTTTCCTAACTTAAAAATGCATGTCCTTAAAACACAATTCAAACCATTAATGTAAGTGTTTTTGCGTAGTATTTGTTTATCAAAGTGAAAGATGTGCGAGCAATGACTACTAGATATTATTTGTTCCAACTCCACGTGTGATTCCTTTCTCCGTTTCTTGAATTTGAGATTATTACTGCATTGCATATATATATAGTGGCAAATGGACAAGTTAATTGTTTAGTTATGGATGGTTCAGATTGTCTTAACCAATAATAATCCCAATATGGATGGTTTGTAAATGCAATTTCATCATGGTGTCTTCTCAAATCATTGATTCGTTTGCCAAACGAACAGCGACGGCGAGTCTGGCTTTCAATGAACTGGTTTTGATTCTGATTGATTTTGCGAGAATTGAGATTCTAAAATCGAAGAATCGAGAAGCGAGATTCGAGGAAAAAAAATCAAATGATCTCTGGTCATTTTGATTACATTTTCATTTGTTTCATCAAAAATATTATTGTGTTGGTTTTGATTTACTTTTTTAGTTGTTTACTTGATTTATCATTGAACCAAGATGATGCGTTTGTTCTCGACAAATTACGTTCTTTTTGGCAATATAGATTCTCCTCTAGTTTTGCAATACTATAAGATTATGATTATGATCAAATTGGTAAAAGTTTGTGATAGATTTCCCAATTCAGTTTACACTTTAGCTACTGCTGTATTCACATCGTAGAGAAGGTAAATGAATCGTACTCCGATCACGTTGGTAAAAGTTTGTTGTGATTGTACATTTTGCTTCTGTAGTATTCACATAGTAGAGAAAGCAAGTGAATAGTAATCAATTGGTTCTTATCACGTTAGCAAAATTTTGTGATTGATTCGTGTTGATTGTACATTCTACTTCTGTCGTATTCACATCGCTGCTACAAACTTCAATAATTTAGATTTCACATCAAAGAAACGTAAGGACATATGCATGCACACGGTTGGGAATAATTTAAGAAAATGTAAGTATATTATAATATATCAGACACTCGTCTCTCAACAACCAAATCTTTTAATTGGTTTGTCATTTTGTGGGGTCCATCCGTACCATCTTTTAAAATAAAATATCAAAGTACATGCATGTAAAGTGGTGGATCGGAATAATTACATTACACCCCAAAAAGAAACAAAAGGCTATTAGAAAATAAATAAATGGGCAAAAAAAAAAAAAAACAGAAGAAAAAGTAAGATTGCGTGAGTAAAAAAGAACTAAAAAGGAACAGGAAATTGATAATTTAAAAAGTAAAATAGACAGAAAAAAAGAAATTAATATTTTGAATTGGATTGGATTAAGTCAGTCTTGGACCCAGTGAGCTTACCCAAATGTGAAACTTGTGTAGCTGCATCGGTTTGTTTCTGGAAGGTGCTTACCACATCGCCACCACTAATATAAAACGACCTTCAGATAGAATGAATTAGAAATGAATAAGCTCTAATTGTAGAATCAAGCTACACTCTCATGGCGAATGTAACAGGACTCACGATCTCATCACGATCGTACTCAGACTCATAACGTCAAGAGTTTCAACAAATCAAAACATAAACGAAAATGACAAAGTTATTTTCTATTTATTTCTCTTCTTCCTGTAACTACAAAGACTTCTTCTCATCTGAAGGTTTTGCTTTACTCTTTTCTTTATCCACATCAGCAGCCACGTCATCAAAGACTTCTTCTTGCTCGGCTCCTGCGATAATTTTCTCCTTCCTTTTGCAAAAGTAAGTGATGATACTTTGCATAAAGGGGATAGTGAATTCATACATGGAAAGAACAGTCTTTTTCTTCACATAAAAATCATCAAATTTGATACATAAATATGAAAATTAAAAAAAAAAATAATAATAATCCGGAGATTTCACTTTCTTTTTTTTCTTGTTTAATTTCACTCTTTATTAATAGTAAAAGGCTAAAAGCCCTCCCTTTAAGAAAGAAAAGAATTTAACAAAATCCAAGAGAGAGCAAGAGAGAAGCTATACAACGGCTTCGACAATGCCGATAGCAAGTGATAAAATCGGGAAGCCGACCACCGTAGAATCGTTTGTCTGCGGCGCCAGAAACGGTTACAACTTCCCGTTGTACTCTCATGCTCTGAAATTGGTGTTGGATTACAGTCAGCAACAGCTCACGATCCATGGATGATGTCGCTTTGCTTCCTGGTTACGCCTGTAGCAAGCTTCCGCCATGAGAAGAAAAAAACAAAAAAACTCCGCCATGGATATGTTTCTATTCGTCGGTGCTTGTGCTATGGAATCATTTGGCTTTCCGTTACTCAGACTCTTCCTGGTCTTAATTCCCTTTTGGTTGGTGAGCCAGAGTCTTGACCTTTTTTCTTTGAGAATATTGGGTTTCTTATTTAGCCCTAATTTTGATGCGTTTTGTGATACTTTGTTAGTCGCCTGAAACTGTCTTCTTTTGATACTCAAGTTCTCGAGAGATGCAGTAAAAGTGGTAAACATTTTGATCTGTAAAGTAAAAGCTGTAAAGAAGTTTTGACTGGAACAGAGACTTAGGCAAACAGCGCGCAAAGAATGCATACACTTAAAAAAAAAAAGTGAATATTGTTACAAAATAATTGTGACTACTTTATTTGGTAACAATTTTGTGACGAAATTTATACGAAATCGTGACGAAATTGTTTAGTGATAAAAGCGTTACCATTTCGGCATAAAATTGTGACCAAATTGAAGGTAATAAACTTATGTCACTAATGAAGACATAATTGTTACAAAATATATTGTCATAAATATTGTTACGAATTTGCGACCAAATCGAGTAACTAAATTATATGATTTTTATGACTAAACTGAAATCATTTATAGCTACACATATTTTGTAAATAAATCGTCACATTTTGCCACCGTTTTAGTGGCATTTGCATTTGGTCATAGAATGTGACATAGTTGTTATGAATTTGTGACAAGAGTAAAATCACATGTGAATTATTTTAAAAACAAAATCGCTTCAATTCTGAAAAAAACACCCAAAAATATATAAGAACTAAAAAGAGTATAAATGACATAATATGTTAAAACAAAAAAATTGTGAACGTGACACTAGCTCTTGATATGAATGTGACCTACATAAAATAAACAAAAAAAAAGAATTAATTAATCAGAAGTTCCAAAAAAAAACACAGCAACGATCTAAAAAACATGTATCCAAGATCTGAAAACAATACAAGATGATTAACATATTACAAATCAATCACAAAAACTGAAATATAAAGCCAAGTAAACAATGTATCATAAGGAATAAAATTAAAGCAAAAATATAGAGAGCTTACAAGGACTGAGTGGCGATAGAAAGGAGATCAGAGACAACACTAAGAATCAGATTCTTCACTAGATAATTCGATATCAGAATTTCCATCTTCAGCGTCTGATCCAATTTCTGCTACTACTTCTGGATCATCAAGATCTTCTACTTGGCCATGTAGACATGTTAGTGTCTCGATGTGCAATGAATCAGCCTGAACAATAGAATCAGCATTTTCATGTTGCATTGCAGAGAAATCCAAATTTTGGTTAACCAATACTTTCCCCCTCGGTGGTATCATAATTGTTGCTTTCCAGTGTTGATCTTTTTTTGGCTGAGTCATTCGTGGATATGAAACATAACATACTTGATCTGCTTGTGAAACCAATACAAAAGGATCATATTTTTCATAACGTCCTTTAGCATTAATATCGATAATCCCTGACTTGTTTATTCGTATACCTTTCCCAATGGTTGAATCATACCAATCACATTTGAAGACCACGACTTTAAGATCAAATGAGCCAGGATAATGAAGTTCAAAAATCTCTTTCAATATTCCATAAAAAGCATGTTCTTCACTTGAGGCAGAGGATGTTGTACTTTTGACACAAACTCCATAATTGGCATTCTTTTTGTCTTTTCCATGATCATATGTATGAAATACATATCCACGACAAAAATACATTGGCCAACAAGTAACTTTAACCATTGGACCATGAACGAGAGACAACAACCACTATAGATATGAATTTTCCTTCCAAGTATCCTCCACCTATTTTAAAAATTGCATGTATACAATACATATTATAATATAAGATTATCAAAGATTTACCAAAAGATTACTTAAAAAAAAAACTTACATGTTTTTTTAACCAGCTTGAATATTTCTTATCTTTAAGCTAATTGAGATTGTTTTCGCTTATTCCTGGATAAGCCGTAATCATGCTCTGCTCAAACAACCTATATATAAAAAATTCATGAAGAGTAAATATGATATCTTATATTCACCCTATCAAAATATAAATTAAAGTATACATGTGCATATTAAGATTTTATACCTTTCAAATGGTCTTAACTGATCGCAGTTTTGCAAAATATATGTATGTACCATATGATGATCTTCATCTTGGAGCCATATCTCTTTTTCTTTACCACTGCCCCTCCCTGGTTGAGAAAATATATCTGGAATTTCATCAAATTCATGTGTCTTTTCTTGATTACCTCCATCATAGTGTCGATCTCCTCTTTGGTTTTTTTGTCTTGATGTGTGGCTCAAAGTAATAACTACAAAAGGTAGAAATCTCTTCATTGATGTATTGGTCAACAATCGAGCCTTCTACCTTTGATTTATTTTTCACTTTTTTCTTTAGATGACCCATGTATCGTTCAAAATGATACATCCATCTAAATTGCACAGGTCCTCCAAGGCTAGCTTCATGTGGCAAGTGAATTGGCAAATGCTCCATAACATCAAAAAAAGAAGGTGGGAATATTTTCTCTATGTTACAAAGAACCAAACAAATATTCTTATGCAACATTGCAACACCATCTTTGTGTATAGTTCTTGCGCATAAGTCCCGGAAAAATAAGCTAACACCTACCAAAAAAAAAAATTGTTATATGAGTTAAAAAAGCTTTATATTTGATCCAAAGATTTTTTTTTAAGTATTTGAATATCCAAAAAGATCAAATCAAGTTCATTTTTTTATCATCACAATATTGAATAGCAACTAAAGTAAGCCTAAAAAATCATATATTACATAAACCAATAATCCACAAAACTACACACTAAAAAATTTCTAGAAAATATACAAAATATAATTTTTGACAAGGGACGTGGTTCAACTCCCTCTCTCTATAATTATTAAGAGACAAGGGACGTGGTTCAACTTTTCTCTATAATAATTAATTTTTAAACTTTGACTATCAAAGCAAACATGAAAAGTAAATGGCTTGAATTTTTAAAAATAACAGAGAAATGCAGAGGTAATAATAAAAATTAAATGAAAGTTGAATACTTACTAGATAGCGCATCGTGTACAGATTTATCCATAAGCTCAGCAATCGCAATTGGAAGTAGTCGTTGCATAAAAACATGGCAGTCATGACTTTTCATTCCAGTTAACTTTCCTCCCGCTTCATCGACACATTTAGATAAACTTGATGAATATCCATCAGAAAAGTTAACCTCTTTTTCGATCCATTGTAGAAAACTGTTTTGGCATCAGCTTGTAGTCTAAAAATTGGAATTGGTGCCTTCCCATCAGTCATTAAGTGCAACTCTTTTCGATTACAATACTCTTGCAAATCAAGTCGTGATTTGAGGTTATCTTTCGTTTTCCCCTTCACATTCAGTAAAGTATTCATGGTATTATCGAAAAAGTTTTTTTCGATGTGCATCACATCAAGATTGTGTCGAAGTATATGATCTTTCCAATAAGGCAGCTCCCAAAAAATGCTTTGTTTATGCCAGCTGTGAGTGCTACCGTATCCTAGTAATTTTCCATGGTTTCCCCCACATTGAACTGTTTTTGGTAAACCACTGACTTCAGTCAAGAGTTTCTCACCTGTTAATATCAGAGATGGACTATCATTCACAATCTTTCCTCTTTTAAAATTTTTCTTATTCCGCCGATAGCTATGATTTTCCGGTAGAAAACACCGATGATAGTCAAACCAACTTGTTTTTCTACCATGCTTTAACTGAAATGCATTGGTGTGCTCCAAACAATAAGGACATGCCAACCGACCATGAGTTGTCCACCCAGAAAGCATACCATACTCAGGAAAGTCGCTTATTATCCACATGAGTACTGCTCGTAAGAGAAAGTTATGCTTAGTAGAAATATCATATGCTTCAACACCGTTAAACCACAAATCTTTCAGCTCTTCTATCAATGGTTGAAGAAATATATCTAGACTTCTCTTAGGATGATTTGGACCAGGGACTAGAATGGTTAGAAACATAAATTCTTGTTTCATACACATCTCAGGTGGCAGATTATACGGAGTCAAGATAATAGGCCATAATGAATAATTATGTCCTGACATACCAAATGGATTAAAACCGTCCGTACATAATCCAAGGTAAACATTTATTGGTTTAGATGCAAAATCAGGGAATACCTTGTGAAAATGCTTCCATGCTTCTCCATCCGATGGATGACACATTTCTCCATCACTCCCTAAGTGTTCTGCATGCCATCTCATATCTTTTGCAGTATTAGCAGACTGGTATAATCTCTTTAATCTATCAGCTACTGGCAAATAAAACATTTGGCGGTAAGCAATTCTTTTCTGCCCAATCTTTTGAGTAGGACGAAATCTATCTTTCTTACAGAACAAACAACTTTCTTCCTTTTCAGCATCTTTCCAAAATATCATGCAATTATCTTGACAAACGTCAATCTTCTGATAAGGTAAACCCAAAGACCGCATAAGTTTCTTGATTTCATAGTACGACTTAGGTGAGTTGTTACCTTCTGGCAAATAATCTTGCATTAACTGAGCAATCGAGTCCATACAACTTTGAGACAAATTATTATTTGTCTTCAAACTCATAAGCCGAGCTGCTAAGGAGAGTTTCGAAAGACCTTCTTTACATCCATCATAAATTGGTTGTTTTGCAGCATCTAACATATCATAAAACCTTTTTGCCTCGAGGTTAGGTTCCTCTTCCATCATTGAATCAAACTCTGTATTACCAAATGCATCTGAAACCATTTCAACATAAGGATTTATTGGCTCTATGTGAGACTCGGATCTGAAAGCATCTTCTTCAGAATTTAACATATCGTAATCTTCTCCATGAGAAGTCCAAACACAATAGTTAAGCATGAAACCTCTATTATATAAATGTGCTGACACCAGATCTTCTGTCAGTAATTTTCCTCCATTCTCACACTTAATACATGGACACCAGAGCTTGTTACTCTCAAGAAATAGAGGTTGACGTTTTGCAAAATCGATAAAACATTTCACCCCTTGACAATAAGTTTCTGAAACTTGATCGGTTGTATGATCGATTCTTTCATACATCCAACGCCTTTTAGCATATACATCACTATTTGAAGACATTAAGATGACCTGAAAATATATTTGAGAAGAGAAAATTAGAATTAGCTCACTGGATTATGTATGACGTAACTTTAAGCATCATACAATTTTTTTTATCTTTTCACGTTTTTCTTAGCTCGTTTTGAAGTTAAGTTAGATAATGTTAAAGCTTAGTTTTTTTTGTCATGTGAGTTTCACCAATCTGGTTCCAAGTTTAATTAACAATTTCAAGACTTATGCTCAAACGTAAGTTTTTAACAAGAAAACACGAATTCCTCACCTTAGCTTTAACGAGAAGATAGAGATGCGGATCAGAAACAAGGGAAGCACTAGTCGGCAACGAGGGAAGCACTTGTCGGCAACTCACTAGACACACACGACAACGATCTACAATGGAAGGATTTTATGTTTCAATTGATTACTTGCTGCACAAGTAAACGGTGAAGAGGGGCACACACAACGACGAACGCAAAGGGAAGGAGGAGAAGAAGACGGTGGCGGTTACCTCACGACGATGGGGAACAACAGTACTGCAAAGCTAATGAGCGGGGTGATGGACAGAGACGGTGGTTGTCGAGACAAACACACGCCACAATCGGCGAAAGAAACGGAGAGGGAAGAGAGAAGACGAAGACAACGTAGACGGAGGAGCGGCTGTGGTGGCAGAAACAGAGACACAACGAGGCGAGACGAGACGATGGCGTCACTTTCTCTCTCTTTCACTAGGGTAACGAGAAGCGAGATGGATAATTTTTTGTTTTTCTTTACTAATTTTTTAATTTTATTTACTAANTAATGTAGATGTTTAGATTGACAAAAAATGTATAAAAGCTGAAGAATTATTCTTTCATTCTTAGCTTGCAAAATTATAACTCATTTTTAATTTTAAATTTCATGAATTCTTTTTAGAATGAGATGAAGAAGAATGGTGATTTGGTGAAAAATGGTAGACACTCTCATGCCAAAAATTCCAAGCTTTAACATAACTTCGACTTGAACAAGTTTCCAAAGATGAAAAATGAAGTAGATACGGAGGAGGTTGGTCAACCAACTTATATAGATTGTAACAACATCAAACATGAATTTGATTTGAACAAACTTTCTGATGATAAGCTTTCCGACGATGATGAAGAGCTCTGCCGATTCAAAGAATTTAAACAGGTTAAAATGGATATGCTCAAAATTTTGCTTCCCAAATATTCTAAACTTCGATATTTTTAGTGAAATCTCGATTTCATATGATGATCATAATGTTGTAAAAATAAATTAATAATTTTTGGTTTAATTAGATAATCATAATGTTTGCATTTCTCATATTAGTTAAAAAATGTTTGCATTTTTCACACACGTATATATTATTATATACTATATATACTATAGAATAGAAATGAGATTTGATCCAAAAAAACAAAAAGAATAGAAATGGCCATGAGCGTTGGATCATCTACACGTGTCTTTGTATCCCACGTCCAATTAAATCTCAATCTTCGTCTACAATTAAAAAAAAAGACAAACAAAAAAAGCTGAAAAAGGGACAACGAAACAAAAAAGACGGAGAAAACGAAGAGTCACAAGTTTTCAAGTCTCCTCCCTGAGATCGAAGGTGGAAGATTAGAAGCTAACCGGAAGAGAATGAAGCGAATTTAAGCGACAGCGGATATTTGAAGAAAGAAGTGTCTGCCCGGTATTGTCGGAAATCAAGTCGAGGAGATGACGCGATCTTCGATTCTGTGATTAAGATTTGGAAGCTCAGATTTCTATTTTCCCGAAGCTCGGATTTTTATTTTTGTATCCCTTTGTTGGATTATCTACGCAAAAAGAAAAATGAACGGTGGAGATTCTCTCAGGTCTTCGGGGAGCGAACAGCCGGAGAAGAAGTCCATGAAGGTAATAATTGCGTACCGCGTAATAGATTGTTAAATACTATATTCGAGGTGATGAGTTTGATTCCCTTTTTCTTTTAGATCCTGACGGTGTTTGAGGACTATAGGGTTTTTGTGGTTTGGATCTGATTTGGATGATAGGGATTAGTGAGTTATTCCTCTACTTCTTAGTGGGCCATTGATTAATCTCTATTGATGAATCTATGTGACTTGCTTTCCGGGTTTTTCGATTGCACTGTTAGTAGGGTTTCTAAGTTCTATGAGTCCCTGTATGATAGCTTGGATTGTTTGGGTATGAGAGCATCTCCAACTGATTGTTGTGAGGTTTGAAGCTTTCATGCTCTCATTTTTTGTTTATTTTACAACCGTTCTGTAGATTTGATGTGCTAAGGATAGCTTTAAGTTGAAATTAGGAGGGTAATCTAGCTTGAAGCTTCTCTCTGTTCAATGTCATAGCCATGGATACTGTTTCCATTGATAGAATGCTTTCTCGACTCTGTAAAACAGCAAAGGAAAGCATATGATGAGTTTTGTGACGAGCTAGAAGTGTGAAGGGTTATCAATGGTTATGCATTTCTGGTTCATGAATTGCATTTGTAATATTGAGTTGGTTTAAAGTCTTCTCTTAGTCTCTTCTGGCTGATGAGATTTCCTGGAGTACTAATGTAACTAGGTGGTTTTCAGATGCACTTTCAATATGAGACAAATTTAATCTGCTGTGTCTCAACATTTCTCGAGTTATTGTACGAATTCTTTTTTACTGGTTTACGTTCTCTATGTTTTGAGAAGAATAGCTGCATTTTAAGGTTATTATGTGGTTAGCCCCTACAATTTAGTGATGATTTCTGATGTAACGATTCTGTTTGCACAATTTTCTTCCGCAGTTGACATCATTTCAGTCATTGAATTTGATAAAAGTGGAGACCATCTTGCAACTGGTGACCATGGAGGCCGAGTAGTTCTTTTTGAGAGGACTGATTCTAAAGATGTGTGTTCCTTTTTCTTCTGCAAGATTTACTTCAATCGTCTTTCACAAAATGTTTTGTGATGTAATGCATTCGTGTGCAATGTTATTTTCAGTATGGTGGGTCCAGGAGGGATCATGAGCAGATCGATTACGTAGTTAGGCATCCTGAGTTTCGATATAAAACAGAATTTCAGAGGTACTTTAAAACTTATCACCAGATTTCACTTACGAATAGTTGTGTTGCTAGTGCTGCAAAATAATCTCGCTCTCCAATCTCTTTCAGTTTGACTATCTCAAGATCTAATTGTTTCTCTTTCGACAATTAAATGAAGGTTTTGCTTTTTTTCCGACAGCTTTGGGTTTCAAGTCAAGAAAATACCCCCGTGGAGATTTGAGATCTCAGAGCATGCTTGGACCTAGATAGTTAAGTAGTTAACGTAATTATATTAATTAAATATAATTATTTGCCAAAATTTTATTAATTTTAATTATGCCGCCTCAGATTTCATTAAGCGCGTTAAGTAGTTTGCCAAAATTTCTCCCACTCATTGAGAAACCCTAAAAAAGTGTCAAAATTATTTACTCATCTCCCCCACTGTCTATCAAAACCGTTCTTTTCTTTTTTTCCTTTTAATAGAAGCAATTGGTTTCACGTCAAGTTCAGAGGTGTCATTGGAAGGTATTTCCTCTCTTGAATTTGTATCCCTCTCTTGAATCCATATTTCTCTCTTGAATCCATATTGGTTGCTCTATTGATTTTCAATACAAAGATCAATTATGAGCTGTACACTCTGAGATACTGATTTTCATGTGTTTTATAGTGCAGATATGGAAGAGCCATTTGTGGATTGTTCAACTTTACCCTTGCTGCATCCTGGTCGTCAAAATGGAGCTAAATGGTATGGATTTTTTCCTAAATACCATTGGTTATTTTCACAGACATAAAATCAGTAAGTAATTTTATTTTATTTCAATGGAAAAGGTTTATACACCACACTCAAGTATCAACCGCTGTGAGAAAGATCATTCAAAGTTGTTTTAGAGGACCATGGTATTCCTGGAAAAGAGTACCACCCTTCTACAAACAAACATGGTTTAATTTGTTTAAGGTATTCTTTGTTCCATGCCTTGCTTGTTTCATGTATGAGTTATGTAATCAATCTAGGCATTAACTGTATTGATATTTTGTTTTTGATACTTTTTTTTTCAGAAAAAATGTAACTGGCATCCTTCTATCAACAATCAAGTTGAAAGCGAGTTTAATAAGCTTGCTGCTTATCGCCTTAGAGGAATAATAAGCCATGCCAAGAAAAAAGGAGAAAAACCAGAATGGATTTTGTCTAAGTATTGGACCATTATGCTAGCATATTGGGCAACACCAAAAGCAACAGCAACTAGTGAGAAGGCTCGTGCTTCTCGAATGTCTGATCGCAATGGTTTAGGTCCACATTCTCACCGAGCCGGTTCACGTTCTTGTGTCAAAGTTCAAGATGTTTTGGTAATGTATATATTTTTTTCATTGTTAATTTCAGTCGTGAGTATTTTTTTTTTAATTGTTTCACTTTGTTTTATTATTTTGTTTACATGAAGCAAACAATGAAGACTACTCTTTTATTGCTGTGATGAAGAAAGTACATCAGAAGCCTGATGGGACATATGTGGATCAACGAGCTCGATTGGTTGCAGAAATTTATGAGAAGCATGTTCAAGAATGCTTGGGACAACTTGTATCTTCTGGTGAAGAGAATGTGACAGCTGAAAATCTTGACCAACATGAGAAAAATGAAATTTATGTCAGTAATATTTCAAATTTTTCTTTCTCTCTGTAGGAATCCAATATGGATCTGTGAATTTGATGTACGGTGTTGACAAACATGAAAGCAAGGCAAAACATCTTCTTATTCCTTCTTACGTATTTTGTTCATTGATCTGTGCTTTTTGGTGACGCGACTGAACAAACGAAACTTATTTTGACTAACTTTGCTAGTTCTCAACGAGTTAAAGAGTGTTGAGATTGGACTGCTCATATTTAGCTTGCCGGTTTTTTCTTTTGATTCATATATTGGAAGTCATGTTTATAGAAAGTTACATCTTTGTTTGTTTGTTCAGATAACATCAACTGCAGGTGGTGGTACTTTGAGTTTAGAGTTTGGTGTGCTTAGTCGTTTAACAAATGATCCTTTGTTCAAATCGGTTTGGTTTGTCTTTTTGTGTAAACTCTAATTGCAAACTAGTTGTAAGAAGACTGAGCGTCAGACTTTACGAGTTTTTAATTCAGTTTTATTTCGTTCTTGACATAATATTTTTTCATTAACTTCATTTCTTTTTTTTTGGTTTTTTGCTTTAGGCTGTCGCTGCTGCTGCTGGATCATCAAAACAAGGTCATATCTTTGGACATGGAACACTAGGTGAGGCTTTACCATCTGTTGATGTCTCTCCAAGTCAACCACAACCTTCTGAAGAAACAGAGATGATAACACACCGCCTGCATGAGTTGGAAGCTGAACTGAAACATAGCCGTGAAGAAAATCTGCAAATTCAGAAAATGCTTGAATCTATGGAAAAAATTGTTGAGTCTTTTGCAAGTCAGAATGCAACTCCACCACCTCCACCACCACAATCCATGTAATCAAGTTATGCTGCTATTTCTCCTTAGTATTGTTTACTTTGTATTTTATTAGGACTATTTCCTTTAAATTGTGTTTGTTTAGTTTGTATTTTATTAAGACTATTTCTTTTAAATTGTGTTTGTGTATTAGTTATTAACTTTGTTTTGGATGTTAGTTTATTAATTAATATTATCATTTGCTTATTATATTTTACTTTTAATGGTTTATTGCATATTATTTAAATTTAAGAAAATGGGGGTACAATTAAAATAGAAATATTTGGTTAACGTTTGTGACTAAATTTTAATGGTTTTCACATTTCCAATTTTGTAACAATTTGTAACGGTTAAGTAAGAAAAAAACGTCATAATATAAATAAAATAATGACAATTATTTGTTATAATGTAGTCACTAATTGTGATGGAGTTTGTGATATTATTGTGGTCACAATTTGTAATGGATCATTGACATAAATACTGTAATAATTTGTGATACAAATGTGACTATTTTTTGTCACATTTTGTAACTTAATTGTGATAGTATCGTTTGTCACTCGTTTCTATAACTATAAATTAGTCACGAATTGTGATGAGATTTGTGACATTATTTTGGTCATAATTTATGACAAATCAATGACTAAAATATAGTAACAATTGGTGACAAATATGTTACAATATTTTTCGACACAAATTGTGTCGCTTTTGTAACTATTTTAATGTTGTCACAAGTGGTGACGAAATGTTACGTTATTATTCGTAACAAAATTTTGTTACGTTTTTTGTGACGAAATTGATTTGTGACGGTTTTATTGTGATGTTTTAGAAATTGTGACATTTTCGTCGCAATATAAATTTTGTGACGAAATATTTATATATTGTGACATTAAAAATTGTAACAATATTTACTTTTTTTTGTAGTGATTCTCTCAAGAACAAAGAGATGAGGTTTTTGTGTTTTTGATCCAAAAATCCCCTTCCTTAGACTTAAAAATCGTTTTTATGAAGTGGGGAAGGAAAAATCCGGTTTAAATCGGTTTAGGGTCGGTTTGGGAGAAGTTAAACCAAGGGGGGAAGAGAAACTTACTTGGGATCGGCTGGGAGGGAGGTGAGGCTGAGACGATCTTTGCGGTCGAGGTTTACCTCAATTGGAGGCTCGGGCTCGGGCCAAGGGGGATCGGGCCGGAGGTTATCGCATCCCGGGTCGAGTTCTGCCACAGTTTAAGGCATGAGCTCAAGTCAGGAGGGATCGGGCCGAAGGTTTCTTGCCCTGGGTCGAGTTCTGCCTCAGTTTGAGGCTCGAGCTCGGGGTGGAACTCTTCTAGGCTGATTTCAGCGCCCAATGTCGGACCTCTTCTCGTTTCTTATCCATTCTTCGTCAAAAACCTATTTTGTATTTTAAAAACTTTTTTGAAAAATTCCTAAAAATGAAAATCAAATAATTAAGCATTTAATAGAGTTATAAAAATTAAAATAAAATTAAAAACCATTGTGGGTTGCCTCCCACACATCGTTTGTTTTAAGTCGTTAGCTCGACTCCTTTTAGTTTAAGCAGAGGATGAATCCACTAAAGGAAGTGAATCTCCTTTAGCTTCTCTACACTCGGGACTTGACGGTTTAACATTTCGTCTATTTGCAGCTTGGTGGTCTCCATTGTTGTCTAGAGGGACAGCCACACCGGGAAGAAGCTTTATCAAATTGTTTAGCTTCTTTTTGATGGATTCTTCTTCCTCATCCTTTCGGATGATGATTCTGAACTTGGAGAAGCATCGTGAGGGCCTTTTGCGCTTTTACGTGACATGAATCACGTCCTCTTTATATTCCATTGGTGGCAAAATCGAACATGTAGCCCTTGAGACCTTTTTGCACTGGGAACGTGTTGATTTCTTGATTTTTACACTTGTCTTGCTCATTTTGTCCTTTTTAAAAAGCATTAGTTTTTTTTATTTGTCTAATTCTCCTATTTTTAGGCAATGTCCTCTTTCTATCATACCGAAAGGAAGCTTTCTTCCACCATAATCGAAGTCACCAAAGAACACCAAGTGTCCCACAATTTGAGGCAAGAGTTGGGTGACGTGAAGAAGTGAATGTCCCTTTCTCTCTCAACAATTGCCTCTAAAGACAAAGATATAGTTTATCATGAAAGCAAAGTGCAAGCAGTTTGAAAGAAACTCAAAAGGGTTAGTGGGAAAAGATCCCAAATAGTGAAAAGAGAGAAAAAAGGTGATTACATTGGATTCGATTTTCAGATCGGATCTTCATCAAATCTGATGGAGCTGCCGACGGTTCCACCGTCTGGTCTATCAACAGATTTCTCGAAGAAGGTGGATGCTCTAATAGTTGATGACTGCGATGCAGGAAAAAATCTCCATTGCTATTTAAATGGAGAAAAAGCAGAGGTGAATGATAACCCAAGGGGATCGATTATCATTTCTACCTCGGCGAAAGACCTGGTAATGGAAGAAGCCTCCTCGGCGATTCTTGTTTCCCCAAAAGAATCGAAGATTCCTTCATACTCTACAATGGTTCACAATAATTCAAGCTTGGCAAAACATGAACTCAACGTCACCATGATTGACAGAACTCCGACAGTTCAAATCCCGAATGAAATTTTCGAAGATGCAACTCCACTATGGGAGGATCTTGTAGTTGGAAAATTCCTCTCAACGGCTCCACACATAGCCAAAGTTCATGTTATAGTGAACAAAATTTGGTCTCTAGGAGACAAAACGGTGAAGATCGATGCTTTCGTGGTTGATACAGTCACGATCAAATTTCGCATTAGGAATAGCTCTGTCAAGTCAAGGATTCTCCGTCGAGGTATGTGGAACATAGCTAACATACCGATGATAGTATCCAAATGGTCCCCTGTACTTGAAGACGCACAACCAGAGATCAAAATCCTACCTATGTGGGTTACTCTAAAGAACGTTCCTCACTCAAGGTACTCGTGGAAGGGGCTTAGCTACCTCACAAAGGCAGTAGGAGAACCAAAAAAGCTGCACCCAGACACTCTATTATGCAAAAGTTTCGAAGAGGCAAAATTATTTGTCGAGGCAAACTTATCCAAAGACTTACCGGTATCCTTCCACTTCAAATCGGTACTGGGGTCGAGGCAACGGTGAATTATGAATACCCCTGGTTACCTCCGAGATGCTCCTCGTGCTCAAAATGTGGACACCTTGAAGAAGCCTGCTTAATTAAGAAGAAGTAACCGATCAAAATCCTGTCAAAAGATAGAGCTGATAAAACAGAGAAAGAAAAAAAGATAAATGATCGAGTGGAGATGCAAATAGAAGTGCATGAGAATCGATTATTGGAGTCTGAAATAGAGGGAGGAAGATCGTTAAATGAACTGCAGTTTGAGGAGAAGAGTGACGTTGGGTTGTCAGTTATCTTTTCGACTAAGACAGGAAACTCTTTAGTCGAGAGAGAAGTTCTTGTAAAATCTCTCGAACAAAATCAGCTGCAGCAGGAATCCGAAGACGATCAAGCGAACAGCTGGTCAATAGTCTCTCCGGGAAAGGCAAGGGAAACGGTAATAGAGAATCAGCAAAGTGTGGCCTCACCATCAAGATTTGCGATTCTCAACCAAGAAACGGAGGAAATAGAGGAAGGTGAAATTGGAGAAAAGGAGAGTGATCAAGAGGAGACATTGGAAAATGAAATTGTGGATAGCGACTTAGAAAAGAAAGGAGTTGGGAGTCTAAGTCAGAGCCACAAAGAATCGGAGCACAGAGATATCCATGAGGAGATATACATTAGAAAACCTCTACCGCGTTCAACAAAAGAAGTTAAAAAAACTGGATCAGATCCTTCAGTCTCAAACATTAAGGAGCTTCTCCCTAATGTTTCGACTAAAAGGAAACCCCAAAAGAGAAATTAATAATGTCATGCTTCTTTTGGAATGTTCGCGGACTCAACAAATCGAAAAAACATTCTGTTATAAAGAAGTGGGTGGAAGAAGGAAATTTTTAGTTTGTCTGTCTTATAGAGACGAGGGTGAAAGAAGGAAAAGCTACAAGTGTTGGAAATAAATTTTTTAAAGATTGGTCTATATTAACAAACTACGAATACAACCGTCTAGGACGTATTTGGGCGGTTTGGAACAATAAGGTGCGGCTAACTCCATTCTATAAGAGTGGTCAACTAGTCACATGTTCGGTAAAGCTAGAAGATAGAGTGGACGAATTCTTCTGCTCATTCATCTATGCATCTAACTTTGCGAAAGAAAGAAAAAAAGCTTTGGAGAGATTTGCGAGCTTACCAGGATTCATCTATCTTTCGAAACAAACCTTGGATGATATTTGGAGATTTTAATGAGATTTTGGAAATGGAGGAACATTAAAAGGCAGGGAGCATCACAAATATCACTTCGGGAATGCAGGATTTCCAGGTTTTAGTGAACTACTGCTCTCTCTTAGACTTGCCCTACCATGGGCCATTATTCACCTAGTGCAACAAGAGAGACTCAGACATGATTATGAAGAAGTTGGACCAAGTGCTGGTCAATGACAGATGGTTACAAATTTTCCCACAGTCGTACAATGCATTTGAAGCGGGTGGATGCTCCGACCATTTAAGAGGTCGCTGAAGCCAGGAGACCAAGTGTTCGCAAACCGTTCAATTTCATAAATACTACAACAAAATTGGAGGACTTCATGCCTATGGTTGAAAACTACTGGAAAAAAACAGAGCCAATTTTTCTATCAACATCCTCGCTATTCAGATTTTCAAAAAAAGATGAAGGGACTGAAACCAGATATAAGAAAGCTGGCACAAAAAAGAATGGGAAACCTGGTTATTAAGACAAAAGAAGCGTATAAAGAGCTTTGCGAGAGGCAAGAAGAAAATCCAAATAACCATTCTGCTCAATCGATGGAAAGAGAGAGTCTGGCTTACA
The DNA here is from genome assembly GCA_002933915.1 of Eutrema heterophyllum. Classification (NCBI taxonomy): domain Eukaryota; kingdom Viridiplantae; phylum Streptophyta; class Magnoliopsida; order Brassicales; family Brassicaceae; genus Eutrema; species Eutrema heterophyllum. The sequence continues at coordinate 338,142 of PKMM01021225.1, forward strand.
CTAGATGGGACTTAATCTCATCTCTAGAGGAGAAGTTCTTGAAACAGAAATCGAAAATGCATTGGCTGAAAATAGTTGACAAGAACAACAAGACATACCAACGAGCAGTAACAACAAGGGAATAAAAAAACTCTATTCGTGAACTACATTGCCAAGACGGAAGAGTTGTTAAACAAGAAAAAGACATAAAAAAAGAGGTTGTACGATTTTTCAAGGAATTTTGGCAGCTAATTCCGGGAAATTACAGAGGAGTGCCCGTTGAAAATTTGCAAGATTTGTTGCCATTTAGATGCAGTGAGGTGGACAAAGTAATGCTGACAAAATCAGTTACAGAGGAAGAAATTAAGAGAACGGTTTTCTCGATGCCAAATGATAAGTCACCTGGACCAGATGGATTCACTTCGGAGATTTACAAAGCTACCTGGAATATTATTGGAAACGAGTTCACCACATCGATCAAGTCCTTCTTTGTGAAAGGCTTTATCCCAAAAGGAATCAACTCAACAATTCTAGCGCTAATACCAAAGAAGGAGGAGACAAGAGAGATGAAGGACTATAAACCAATCTCTTGTTGCAACATGATGTATAAGGTGATAACAAAAATCGTTGCTAACAGGCTTAAAGGGATTCTTCCAAAATTCATTGCGGGAAAGTAATCAGCTTTTGTGAAAGACAGATTATTGATAGAAAATCTGCTATTGGCGACGGAGTTGGTAAAGGACTACCACAAGGATACGATATCAGCCAGATGCGCAATAAAAATTGATATTTCGAAAGCTTTCGACTCAATCCAATGGTTGTTTCTTCTCAACGCACTCAAGGCAATGGATTTCTTTTTGTATCACTACTCCAACTTTCTCTATTTAGGTCAATGGCGCGCTTGCGGGTTATTTTAAAAGTAATTGAGGCTTAAAGCAGGGATGCTCTCTCTCACCATATCTATTTGTTATAGGTATGGATGTCCTTTCAAAAATGCTAGACAAGGCAGCAGGTTCACGCAAGTTTGGATATCACCCTCGCTGCAAAAATATTGGTTTGACGCATTTGAGTTTCGCAGATGATCTAATGATTCTGTCCTATGGAAAGACAAGATATGTTGAGGGAATTATAAAGGTTTTCACCGAATTCACAGCAATCTCGGGATTGGGAATAAGTTAGGAGAAGTCAACAATGTATTTAGCGGGAATCAAGGAAAATGTACGTGAGGAGATGATATCTAGATTCCCTATAGACTTGGGGGAGTTGCCAGTCAGGTATTTGGGACTTCCACTAGTCACGAAAAGAATGATTACAACATATTACTTACCTTTGATTGAGCAGGTTTGAAAGAGAATAGGTACTTGGACCGCTAGGTATCTTTCTTATGCAGGGAGATTGAACCTGATTAGCTCGGTTCTAAGCGGCATCTCAAACTTCTGGCTGGCAGCTTTTAGACTATCCCAAGAGATTGCATATGGGAGCTGGAAAAATTGTGCTCAGCGTTCTTATGGTCGGGACTAGAACTGAATCATCGAAAGGCAAAGGTTTCTTGGGATAAAGTTTGTAAACCAAAACAAGAAGGAGGCTTGGGATTGAGATCGCTAAAAGAAGCAAATGACGTTTGTTGTTAAAAGCTCATTTGGAGATTAATTTCACACAAAGATTCGTTGTGGGCTAGATGGATGACGATGTACTTGATCAAAAGGGACACATTCTGGTCGATCAAGGAAAATCAAACGACGGGATCCTGGATTTGGAAGAAGATCCTAAAATACAGAGAATTGGATAAAAAATTCTGCAAGTCGATTGGTAATGGAAAGTCGAGTTCTCTGTATTTTAGGATCTTCTTCCAAATCCAGGATCCCGTCGAGTTCTTTTTGGTACGACAATTGGTCGAAAATGGGCTGTCTAATCGATATTACAGGTCTAAGAGGAGTCATTGACATGGGTGTTAGTAAAACAGCTACGCTTGCAGAAGCAATGTTTGGAAGAAGAAGAAGACGACACATAATCAATGAGCTAAACATGATGGAAGATGCTTTGGAGGAACATCGACAACTTGTAAATGAGGCCAGGGAAGATGTGGTTCTATGGAAAGGAAAAGGAAACGTTTACAAAAATTCTTTCTCAACAAAAGATACTTGGAATCACACAAGGAAAAATTCAAACAAGGTCGCTTGGCATAGAGGTGTGTGGTTCGCTCACGCTACACCAAAACACTCGTTTTGCACATGGCTAGCGATGCATAATCGCTTATCGACGGGAGACCGTATAACTAAATGAAATGCAGGGTTGACCTCTACCTGTGCTCTATGCCACAACAGCATGGAGACAAGAAATCACTTTTTTCTCTTGCAAGTACTCCTCGGAAATATGGAGTTCACTCACAAAAAAACTAATGGGATCTTGCTTCTCCGATGAATGGAATGCCATAGCTACCATCATTACAAAAAACAACAAAAATCGGATTTGGAACTTCTTAGTCAGGTACATGTTCCAAGCGGCGATACACACCATATGGAGAGAAAGAAAAGGAAGGAAGCATGGAGAAGATTCATGCCCGCCAAGCGATTAATCAAAAACATCGACAGGGAAATACGACTCAAGCTTCTCTCCATCCGAGCTGAGGGGGATAGGCGTTATGAGATGAGTATTCAAACATGGTTTTCTTATGGGAACTAATGTTTCTTGTTTTATAATCTAGCTCTTCTTAAAACGTTCGAAAATTGGTTGCACTTGTTGTAAAACGACGTTTTCTTGAATTAATTTAACATTATATTAAAAAAAAGAAAAAAAAAGAAAGCAAAGTGCGAGAGCGTGACATGACCATACTTAATTTACAGGCCGACGTCTTAGGATCCTATTTTTTGGTAATGTCTTCTTTCCAGAAGCTTTCTTCCACCATAACCGAAGTCACCTAAGAACGCCAAGTGTCCCACAATCTGAGTCAAGAGTTAGGCGACGTGAAGAAGCGAGTGTCCCTTTCTCTCTCAACAATTGCCTCTAAAGACAAAGAGAGTGTTTATATCAAAAGCAAACACTACAAGAAAACATTGCGATTTCCGACGGATTACCGAGGGAATACTGACGAATATAATTTCCTCGGAAATCGGTCGGAAAATTCCGACGGTTTTAAGGTCGTCGGAAATTGGTCAGAATTTATATTCGCCGGTATTCCCTCTGAAATCGGTCAGAAAAGTCCGACTGATTCAAGGCCGTCAGAAATCGGTGGGGAATTTCCGATTGATATCCAAGGGATATATAGCCGTCCGAAATTTCTGACCGATTTCTGACAGCTATATATCCGTTAATCTATTTGTTGTAGTCGCCGTTATATAGCCGTTTGAAATTTAAAAATTTGTCGGAAATCCGTCGGAAAGTCGCTGAATATTTCTCTATAAATATTTCTCCCCCTCATTCACAGCATTCACAACATACACACAGCAAAAAAACTTACACAATGTCTTATTTTCGATCATGGATGGAAAAACCTCTGCATGATCTTGCGACGAGGCAATTGACGGATGAGTTCGCACAAGGTGTGGAGGAGTTCATGAACTTTGCGTCAAACAATAACATGACATCAGAATACGGTAAAATGTATTGTCCTTGTACTAAATGTCGGAATCATAGATTAGTCTCTGTTAGGGAAGTATGGAAGCACTTATATAGGGCTGGATTTATGCATGGTTACATGATTTGGTATACCCACGGAGAAACTGATTCAATAGTGCAATATTATGGTAGCACATCGGATATGTTTGGTAGTACTTCGGGTAGGTTAGAGGAACCAACACCGGAAGTAGATGTAAACGCATGTACTGTTCAGATGGTGAATGATGCGTTTCGTGAAAACATAGCATCGTATCATGTTGAGGATGGTAACATGATAGAATAACCAAATTTAGAAGCACAAAAGTTTTTTGATATGCTAGATGCGTCTAAGCAGCCATTATACAAAGGATGTAGAGATGGAATATCGCCTCTATCAACTGCAAGCAAGTTGAAGACTATAAAGACGGATTTTCAATTAGCCGAGGATTGTGTTGATACGATAGTTGATTTTGTGAGAAAGATCTTACATGAAGATAATATTTCACCGCCTTCATACTACGAGATTCAGAAACTTGTAGCTGGTCTTGGATTACCGTATCAGATGATAGATGTGTGCATCGACAATTGTATCATCTACTGGAGAAAGGACGAAACCGGTTGAAGTGTCGCTTTTGTCACAAACCTGGGTATCAGGATTCATGTGGTAGAGTACATGTTCCACATAAACGGATGTGGTATTTTCCCCTAGCTGATAGGTTGAAGAAGTTATATCAATCTGAGCGCACGACAGGGCCTATGAGATGGCATGCAGAACATAACTCACATGGAGAGATTGCGCATCCCTCAGATGCAGAAGCATGGAAAAAATTTCAAGAGGTTTATCCTAGTTTTGCATGTGAGCCAAGGAATGTATACCTCGGGTTATCTACGGATGGATTCAACCCTTTTGGAAAGCATGAGAGGCAATATTCGTTGTGGCCATTAATCGTCACACCTTACAATTTGCCGCCAACTTTGAGCATGAAACGAGAGTTTTTGTTTCTCACGATCCTCGTCACCGGTCCAGAGCATCCTAAGAGATCCCTTGATATTTTCTTGCAGCCATTAATTTATGAGTTGAGAATGTTATGGAAAATTGGTGTTGAAGCGTTCGATGTTTCCCTCCAACAGAATTTTAAGATGCGTGCGGTACTTATGTGGACCATAAGTGATTTCCTAGCATACGGTATGCTATCTGGATGGTCGACGCATGGAAAGTTGGCGTGTCCGTATTGTCAAGATAACACTGATGCGTTCCAATTGAAGAACGGACAAAAGATCTCTATTGGGGTCGGTTTTCACCCACTCGAGATTAACACTTTTGACAACAAGATATACCGACCCGAGCTGAAGCATGACAGCTAAACTGCCCTCAAGACCTCTCACCTCGTCTGAATAGAGCAGAGCTGAGGCGAAGTAGAGAATAACCTCCCGTTCGGGCCGAGGCTAACTCAAGACGAGCCGGTTCGTCCCAAAAGAATAACCGAGCCCATTCGAATGCAAGTGGGCCAAGAGGAATGTCTATGGGCCGAGGAACAAGTCACTCGCCAACCTTTTTGGGCCGAACTAAATCCTAGATCATCTTTTGCCCTAGTCAACAGCCTCACGAAGGAAGAAGGAAAAATTCCTTCTCTTCCGTGATTCTAACCATGACAGGCCCATATAAATAGTATTCATAATCACATTTGTAACCCATCTTGAAACCCTAGCAATAGCTCTTAGCAACTTGCTCTTGTACTCATACGCTTTCGAACAGCATAAAACAACCATCTTTGGATCTCTTACTGTGTTTTTCCTCAAGAAACTTATGTTCCCTCTAAAGTCTCGACAAAATTAAATTGTGTGAGTTTCAACTCTCATAGTTTGCCGCCGTCTGTGGGGATAAGAAGTTTTTTAACTCACGAAAAACATCATAAAAAGATACGGAGTTCGGCAGACAACCGGAGATGACGTGAATAACGGTGGCGGATCTGGAGGTGGCGGCAATGGCAATGGAAGAGTCGATCTTAGTGGCACTCCTCCTACAATCACAGAAACAACCTCGGAGCCTCTAGCCGAATTGAAGAACATGCTCACCACGTTGCTGAAGAAGGTGGATGACCAGGACAAGACAAGCAAAACCCTATCAAAAAGGGTTGAGACGTTGGCGTCGGAAGGTCGAACCAGGGACCTACAATCAGGATACCTCGGCTTGGCAATGCTTCCTCCGAGGATGCTAACAAGGAGGCTCGGTCTCAACCCAACAACACTTTACTTCTCAACGCCCCAGACAACCTCGGCGAACAGAGGACTGCCACCATTGAATTGATCTGACGAGGTGACACCCAAGGCGACGAGGCCACTCTTGTTCAACCCACCTTGGCCGAATCAAAGAACATAGCAACAAATTGCCGAGCCCGTAGGATCACATCTCGGAACAATTGAAGCTGCCAACAATTGAGCAATATGAAGCGGAGGAACCAACACCTCGGGCCAAATGACAAGCGGTGAGCTCGCCTCAGCATTGGAAGGGGCAAGGCCAGCCGGAGATGCCCCTAGCACAAGCCGGCTCGGCAACGACCTGACATAGGAGAAAGAAAATCTACTCTGGGTAGAGCAAATGCGACGTGCTGAAGAGACGAGAAGGTCAAACAAAAACCAGCACGAGCCGAGCCCATATAATGGAATTAAACGAGATCAAAGCTTCTTTAGCCCGGAACAACGCCGAGATGCAAACTATACGTTTAAAGGTGCATCAGCGCAGCACCCGAGATCGATCGAATGCTAGAAGGAACACAGAGAATACCCTTCATAGCTTGGATTACCGAAGCAATCCTATCCGATCCCAGCAAAGTCAGAATCCCATTTTATGACGGAACGACCGACCCAAAGGCCCACATCACCGCCTTCCGAATATCAATGGGATGATCTAAACTCAAGGACAACGAGAAAGACGCTGGATTCTGTCTACTTTTCGTAGAACATCTAAAGGGAGCCGCTCTCGACTAGTTCTCGAGATTGGAGAGAAACTCGTTCGACAATTTCCAACAACTATCCTCCGAGTTCTTGAAGCAATACTCCGTATTCATGGAACGAGAAACCTCTGACGCTGATATGTGGACCATGGTACAAGCACCAACGGAGCCATTGTGAAGTTTCATGGGAAGGTTCAAAACGGTGGTGTCGAAGTTGCAAGGTGTTAGTGACAGAGCCACGCTCATCGCGCTAAAGATGGTATTGTGGTACAAATCGGATTTCCGAAGGGAAATCGCACTGAACACCCCGCATACCATTCATGACGCATTACATCGGGCCCCGGATTTCATCATCGATAAGGAAGAGATGAAAATCCTCGAATAAAGGTTCGAGCTAGCGAAGCCAACAAGCCAAAACTCCGCTTCTGCCCCATATCTTCCAAACCCTCGGAGAAACACCCATAATGGAGGATTCGTACATCACGAAGGACCAAAATTCCAAGGTGCCCACAACTACCAAGTGGGAGCAGGATGAGGCAAGGCACCATTGAATATATGGACGAGGAATCTTAGAAACTTCGACGAGAAGGCCTATTGCGAACATCATCAATGTTACGGGCATCTCACAGCAAACTGTCGAAGCTTAGGAGCAAAGTTGGCGGCTAAGTTCATGGCCGGAGAGCTCGGGAATACGGTAACCCTCAAAGATTTCGAACGAGAAGATGATAACCAAAACAAGCTGAACCGAGTTACCCTAGTGGAGCAGAATCGAGGAGACATCCCGAAGCGAGGTCGAAGGAACGAGGAAGAAGCACCACCGGCGCTTTGGAGAAGGATAAACATGATAATGGGAGGATCGCGGTATTGCACTGACATGGTGTCGTCAATCAAAGCATTTCAACACCAAGCCGAAACCAGCGTCAAAATATATGAACCACCTAACGTTCCGAAAGTTATTATTTCTTTCGCCGAAGAAGAAACTGTTGGCATCGACAAACCGCATAACGACCCTCTCGTTTTCGAGCTGACTATCCGAGATCACGACGTGGCAAGGATAATGATCGACACAGGAAGCTTGGTCGATGTTATTTTCCGAGACACCCTAAGACAGATGAACATCAAGTTGACAGAAATAATAGCCGACCAAGACCACTAACCAGATTCAATGGCGATACAACAATGACCCTAGGAACGATCAGACTTCCTGTTCACGCGAAAGGCGTAACAAAGATCGTGGAATTCTCCTTGGCGGATCATCCATCCATATAAAACTTTATCATGGGTACCCCGTGGATAAACTCCATGCGAGCTATTCCTTCCACTTATCACCTCTACATCAAGTTCCCGACCCCTGCTGGCATTAAAACTATATGGGGCAACCAGAAGGAATCTCGGGTCTGTTTCCTCACCGAACACAAGCTTCGTAACCCGGTAACAAACGTGAAAGAGAACCCAAAGAAAGACCAGGAGTCCGAGAAGGATCTGTCCCAACTCTTATACCAATTACAGATCACAGAAGCTCGCGAGGAAGAAACCGAGCCGACCTACGAGCTCGTGACCTCGGTGTGCATCGACGATGACCACCCAGAACGATGCGTCGAAATCGGAGCCACACTAGACGAATATATCCGCAGCGAATTGATCTCATTCTTGAAAGAGAACGTACAGACATTCGCCCGGAACGCATAGGATATGCCAAGGATTAGCATCGACATTGCCTACCACGAGCTCAACGTGGATCTCGTTTTCAAATCTGTCAAGTAGAAGAGAAGAAAGTTGGGACCAGAACGAGCTAAAGCCGTAAATGACAAGGTAGAAAAGATGCTGAAGGTCGGTTCAATTGCCGAAGCAAAGTACCCTGATTGGCTTGCCAACCCTGTTGTGGTGAAGAAAAAGAACGGCAAATGTCGAGTGTGCGTAGACTTTACCGACCTAAATCAAGCGTGCCCCAAAGACCGTTTCCCATTGCCTCACATCGACAGACTTGTCGAAGCAACCGCCGGCAATAAACTCTTATCTTTCATAGATGCGTTCTGTGGTTACAATCAAATCCTGATGCACCCCGACGACAGAGAAAAAACTGCATTCATCACAGATCGCGAAATCTATTGCTATAAAGTGATGCCGTTAGGACTCAAAAACGCAGGGGCAACGTATCAAAGGCTGGTCAACAAAATGTTCATAGAACAGCTCGGCAAAACAATGGAGGGTACCCATATACAATGTTCTCATGGGTACCTCGTGGATAAACTCCATGCGAGATATTCCTTCCACTTATCACCTCTGCATCAAGTTCCCGACCCCTGCTGGCATTAAAACTATATGGGGCAACCAGAAGGAATCTCGGGTCTGTTTCCTCACCGAACACAAGCTTCGTAACCCGGTAACAAACGTGAAAGCGAACCCAAAGAAAGACCAGGAGTCCGAGAAGGATCTGTCCCAACTCTTATAACAATTACATATCACATAAGCTCGCGAGGAAGAAACCGAGCCGACCTACGAGCTCGTGACCTCGGTGTGCATCGACGATGACCACCCAGAACGATGCGTCGAAATCGGAGCCACACTAGACGAATCTATCCGCAGCGAATTGATCTCATTCTTGAAAGAGAACGTACAGACATTCGCCCGGAACGCATAGGATATGCCAAGGATTAGAATCGACATTGCCTAACACGAGCTCAACGTGGATCCCGTTTTCAAATCTGTCAAGTAGAAGAGAAGAAAGTTGGGACCAGAACGAGCTAAAGCCGTAAATGACGAGGTAGAAAAGATGCTGAAGGTCGGTTCAATTGCCGAAGCAAAGTACCTTGATTGGCTTGCCAACCCTGTTGTGGTGAAGAAAAAGAACGGCAAATGCCGAGTGTGCGTAGACTTTACCGACCTAAATCAGGCGTGCCCCAAAGACAGTTTCCCATTGCCTCACATTGACAGACTTGTCGAAGCAACCGCTGGCAATAAACTCTTATCTTTCATAGATGCGTTCTGTGGTTACAATCAAATCCTGATGCACCCTGACGACAGAGAAAAAACTACATTCATCACAGATCGCGGAATCTATTGCTATAAAGTGATGTCGTTCGGACTCAAAAACGCAAGGGCAATGTATCAAAGGTTGGTCAACAAAATGTTCATAGAACAGCTCGGCAAAACAATGGAGGTCTACATCGATGACATGTTGGTCAAATCGCTTCACGAGAAGAATCACGTTGAACATTTGCAAGATTTCTTGGGATAACTAAATCTGCAGAACATGAAATTGAACCCGGCCAAATGCAGATTCGCTGTGACATCAGGTGAGTTCCTCGGATACCTTGTCACTCACCGGGGTATAAAGGCAAACCTGAAGTAGATAAACACACTGATCGAAATGGCATAACCAAAGATGAAGTGCGAGGTCCAACGCCTGACAGGACGTGTCGCAGCCTTAAACCGCTTCATTTCATAATCCACCAAAAAATGCTTGCTGTTCTACGACACCCTACGAGGAAATAAAAAATTCGAGTGGACTGATCGATGCGAGGATGCCTTTCAGGAGCTGAAGCGATACTTGGCCAGCCCGCCTATCCTTGCCAAACCCGTCGTAGGCGAGCTCTTATTCCTTTACATTGCCGTATCGACAACAACAGTCAGTGGAGTGCTCATCAGGGAGGAGCGAGGAGAATAGAGGCCAATCTTCTACGTCAGCTAGACTTTGACCGACGCAGAGACCAGATACCCGTATATGGAAAATTGGCACTCGCAGTGGTTATATCAGCTAGGAAGTTGCGACCTTACTTTCAATCGCATTCCATCATGGTACTGGCCACTTTCCCCTTACGAACCATCTTACACAGTCCGAGCCAATCAGGGAGAATAGCGAAATGGGTCGTAGAACTCAGTGAGTATGACATCGAGTACCAAAACAGAGCATGTGCGAATTTCCAGGTACTCGCTGACTTCATAGTTGACCTCCCAGCCGAAGGAATAGAAAAACCAATGCCAAACTCCGTTTGGACACTTCATGTCGATGGCTCGTCTTCAAAGCAAGGATCCGGGGTAGGAATCCGCCTGACATCACAAACCGGCAATATCTTAGAGCAATCATTACGGCTGACATTCCCAGCTTGAAATAACGAAGCGGAGGACGAAGCCTTGATCACGGGATAAAAATTCCGAACTTAAGCGCATTATGCGACTCCCAGCTGGTTGCGAACCAGTTCAATGGGGAATACGAGGCCATAGATGAGAGAATGGAAGCCTACTTGAAGATTGTCCAGGAGTTGTCCAAACGATTCAAAGAGTTCACACTCACCCGAATCCCTCGCGGCGAGAACACTCAAGCATATACACTAGCCGCTCTAGCGTCAACTTCGGACCCCGGTCAAAAGAGAGTCATCACTGTCGAGTTTATCGAAAGTCCGAGCATCGACGCGACTGGAGTCGTTAACGCGATCAGTACGCCTAACGAACCACCCATCGAGAATGAGGTGGTCGATATGGATGAAGATGTACCACTCAAAGGGGAGTATGGCTGCGACAAGAAGTGGATGGGCCCTATTCGCACTTACATCATGGATGGAGAGGTTCCATCAGATAAGTGGGCCGCCCGGAAATCAAAGCTCAGGCAGCCCGATATGTCCTACTAGAAGGGGACGTTTTCAAATGGAGATTCTCCGGGCCACTAATGACCTCCATCAAAGGTTCGCAGGCAAGGAAAGTAATGGAGGAAGTCCATAGCGGCTCATGTGACAACCATTCCGGCGGAAGAGCCCTCACAATCAAAATCAAACGACATGGCTAATACTGGCCAACTATGATGAAAGATTGCGAGAAATTCTCTATGAAGCGCGAGAAATGTCAACGACATGCCCCGACGATTCACCAACCCACCGAGTTGGTGTCATCAATCTCCTCGCCTTACCCATTCATGAGATGGTCTATGGACATCGTCGGTCCGCTTCATCGGTCAAAGCAAAAGAGATTTCTATTAGTCTTAATGGATTACTTCTCCAAATGGATTGAAGCAAACTCTTAAGCTAACATCAAGGATGTCCAGGTAGAACACTTCGTCTGGAAGAACATCATATGCCGACACGGAGTCTTGTACGAAATCATCACAGACAACGGCTCGCGATTTATCTCAACAAGGTTCGAGGCTTTCTTCGAGAAATGGAAAATACGACTGAACAAGTCAACACCACGCCGCCCGCAAGGTAACAGACATGTAGAAGTGATACGCTCAAATTAATACCCTATAAGTACTAAAGCAATTGTTGTAGTATATGTAGGGGTCGAACCACAAAGACTCAAGAAAGTCACACAATAGATTATATAGACTCGAATTAAGCTAAACCAAACAATGTAATTAAATGCGAGTGCGTAAATTAAACAAGTTGTAAGTCAATTGGAAAGAAGATAGGCTCAGGGTATTTCTCAGGAATTCAATGAATGTAGATAAATTAACTAACAGGATTCAGATTTAGCGCGGTTCTTGAACTCAAATCACTAAAGTATAGCTAACCAACTCTCGTTGCGAAAACTATCTAAGTCTAAATCCTAGAATTCCAAATCTCTTTGCGAATCTTAAAGTCTAAACCAGCTTTTAATTCAAGTTTGATTTGTTCACAAAACAACTAAACCAAATCTCTTTGCGAATAGTTATTTTGCTCACCCTAAGTTCTATCAGGTAATTAATCGCAATCTCATGCCTAATCAATTATCCTAATATATAAGTTCCAGATTCGTCACCTAGAATTAGCTATGAGAACAACCTATGGTGAAGAACTAATTCAGATGGTGAATCCTAATTAACTAATTAACCTAACATTAAGAGAAAATCCTTATAAGAAAACCCTAAACCTAAAGTGGATCTACTCAGACATGGAGAATGAAAACAACATGATTGAATAGATCATCAAAGAAATCAATAAGAAACAGGAGTTCATAATTGTCTCCCCAAAAACCAGAATAGAATAAAGCGTAATCAAGCGTAGCCAACAAAAGTGGCTAAAAATCCTAATTAATAACCTAAAACACGTTTTGGGGCTTATTGTAATTAATAAAGTCTTATGTGCAATTTTGCAATTCTTCAACTCTTCATAAAAGTCGCGACTCGTGTCTTGCTGCAGTGAGTATCGACAGATACTAGGCAGTATCGATCGACACTGAGGCTTCAAATCGGATACTCAGCTACATGAACTTCTGCTTTGCTCCAAAATGCTCCAGAAAGCTCCAATATCTCCAAAAGACTCTAAAACACTACAAAATAGTAGAAAGACTCTATAAAACGGACTTATATCATGGCTAAAAAGGGGTAAAAACCATGATATATCAAGAAGCAGCCAATAAAACCGTCCTCGATGGTTTAAAAAGTGTCTCGACGAGAAAAAGGGTCGATGGGCCGACGAACTAGAAGGCGTACTATGGTCCTATCGAACTACCCCGCGCCGTGCCATAGGGGAGACGGCCTTCGCCCTTGTCTACGGAACAGAGTGCGTAATCCCTCCCGAGGTTGAATTTCCTGGCTTACGTTGAAGACTTCTACCTGGACAAGAAGGCCTCAATCACCTGATGATCCTGGATGAACTGGACTTGGTAAATGAATGTCGCGACCAAGCACTTATACGTATGCAGAACTACCAGCAAGCGACGGCCAAGTACTACAATGCTAACGTTCGAAGCAGAAAGTTTGACGAGGGAGACTTAGTCCTTCGCAAAGTTTTTCAAAACACATCAGAACGTAACGCTGGTAAGCTAGGAGCCAATTGGGAAGGACTGTACAAAGTCACCAAGGTGGTTCGCCCGGGAGTACACGAACTCGCCAACATGTCCGACGTTCCCATCCCAAGATCGTGGAACGCAATGCACCTAAAGAAATACTATCACTAAAACCACCACGTCCTAAACATGAACTACGAGACGGCTTGATCCTTGAAAAAAGTATGTAGGCAACCAATCTTCGGAGAGGTTCAACTATCCCCCTCCTAAAAAAGGGGGGGGAGTGGGTACGTATACATATACTCCCATTTTTTTCTTTTGTAAAAGCGACTTTTCGCACTAAGTTTTTATCAATACACATTACACTTGCACTCATCATTTTCGTCTGTTGTTGGCCGCAACAACGGCTCATACATCCCCCTCGGATTTCAACCCACATCCTACTAAGGATCACGGTTCTTTTACAATCCACCACGGATTAAAGCGCGCTATATAAATCTAAGGCGGGCATATTCGGACCAGAAGAAGGGAAAGAACAGTACTAAACCCAGTAACTAATCGCTTCATAGCACATTGGTCTTCAACGTCTCAACAATACTAAACGGATCGTCTCGAAACACGTCGTTTAGTACGAGGCTTGGATGTGTCTCGGCACATCCAAATTAAACAAAATCGACATGAAAAACAACTCGTCCTTATATTTCTTAAGCAAAAAAACATTTCATTACAAAGCAGATAGAACATTCGATGGGTGGATTCACTTCGCCATCTACGATCGTGAGGTCAGCAATCCCAGATAAGCGCTCATTGGATCCTGCATGATCAGTAATGCCGACGCTAGCCGTAGTAAGCTCGTTCTGATCATTCCCAAGAAGAGTAGCCACATAATCCTCCGAAACAGGAGAAACCACCAACCCTTCCTTCAAGCAGGAGGCGACCTTAGAAAACTCATCATCCGCTCCGACCAAGTCCGCTCTCCATCCAATCAATTTCTCTGCCTCGGCTTCCAAGGTTGGAGGATTGTCTTTTTCGAAGAATGTCCAAGAGCTCCATATTCTTGTTAATCTCGGCCAGATCAAGCTCTTTACTCTTGACACCTTCCAACTGGTCCATACTAGCCCTAATTTTGTCAACCCGATCTTGGAACTTCCGAGCTGACTCTCGCCTCGCCTCTTTCCGACCTTTTTTGACATTGGAATCGTGACGAGCATCCTTTGCCTCGAGCTGCCTCTTCAGCAAAGCCACAACAGACCTCAATTGCATCCTCTCCTCATTCAGACTAAGCGCGTAACCCGCCGCCTTAGCCGATTCCTCCTTTAGGGTCGTCTTCTTCTTTTCGACACCCGAAACCTTGACCGAAGCAAGGGCAAGTCTTTTCTCCGCCTCATCACGTTTGCCCTTCAAACTCAAAGCATTTCTTCTCGAATCCTCGACGAGTTGTTTGTCTCGACAAGTCCCCGACTCATAAGAAGCAACCAACTCGTTGATAGAAGATATGAGCTACAAAACAAGAACAATAAGGAAAAAGGGGGTAGGACATCGTTTTAAATTTTGTAAGGAAAAACCAGCTCGTACCCGGGTACCGCATAACGACATATCAGCATATGCCTTATCGTTGATTAGAACACCCAACGGAGGGAGGCGAACTTCGGGTTTGCTGATATGTGCGAGGATAGTAGCGGACGCAGCAGCGTCGTCGACACACGTCTCGGAAAATAAGAAATCAACAGGAGCAGAAGCATCAAATTTCATTTTCTTTGCAGCTTCATTTCGGCCACCACTTAGCGCCGGGCGCTTCTGACCTCGCTTTTCAGCGTGCTTCGTTAAAGACGAAGCAGAGGGTCTTAACGCCGGAGGAAGAGAAAGAACAAGATCCCTTCCCCCATCATATGTAGTAGGCTCGGGGGAGACTTCGAAGTTCGCCTCGGCACCCTCATACGCTGCCTCGAGGGTCGTATGTGCGTATCCCCAAGCAGCTCGTCTCACTGCCTCCCTTGCCTCTCTTTCTCTTTTGTCACAGGCAGATACTTTCTCCATTATCTTTGTCCTCAAATCTTCCGAAGACGAAAGATCCGAACTAACTGGGGCACCACTAATAAGAGCTCGGGCTCTTTCTATCCTCCGAAGCGAAAAGTGTTTTCCCCAATGAACCTTCCTCGTTTTCAGTGCGCCAAATACTTCGTCTAAGCCCGATGGGATCGGAGGAAGGAAGTCACGATCTGCAAAAATAAAAGATAATGTCAAAAAACTGAAATGGACGATGAACCGAGCCAAAATCTACGGGTCGGCTACCTAGCGGTCCCATGTTCGTCTTGACCAAGTGAAGGCAGTCGCTGCCAACGGAAGCCTCGGAGATGCGGATAAAAAAGAAATGATCTTCCCAACTGCTATCCTTGCTCGGAAACCCCGTGATAATTCTCTTAGTCCTTTTGTTGCTAATATAGAACTTGGCGGACGTGGACTTGGGAACCCTTCGGATATCCAGCAAAATCCGGAAATGATCGACGGTTACCTTGACATCGTATTCGTAACTACGAATTAGGAACCCTACGAGGTGATGAAGCCCCCAAACTTTTATTTGGGCTAACGCAAGGCCGTGTTCCCATAAATAGAGAAGGGTCACTTCGGGAATCGGAAACCAAAGAAAACATAAATTATCGAAGGCCTCGTAGACAGTGAAGCAATCTAGAGGGGGGGTTGTCGACTCGATCAGACGGTTCGGGGACTACAAATTCAGCATCCTCGGATATATTGAATCGCACCCGCAGCTCGTTCAAAGACGTCACAGTGGAAAGCGTAGAGCCCGGCGGAACGGCTCGCTTTATCTTAGGCCTTCTCGTAGATTTTTGCCTCGGTGGATCCGGCTGATGCATGCTCACCAGGCGATCTATTTCCGCCCTCTCCTCGTTGGAATCCCAAAAGAAATCCTCATCTTCGATTTTTACTTCCTCAGTAGTCGTCGCGGTTTCGGGCGCAGCAACGGAGGAAAGGATCAACCCTTCAAAAGGGACAATATCGAGACAATGACTCGTGGCTTCTTGAACCTCGGAAAGGAGAGGATTCGCCTCGGAATTGCTATTAGCCTCGGGTGACATATCATCCTCAGCATTGACCTCCGTGGCTGAAGAATCGTACTCCGTATCCGCCTCGGACGATTTAATCACTTCAGTGTCCAATGTAGGATCACAGATAAGCAGAACAGGGTTGTTCGAGCCAACCGAGCCATTCAAAACATCGCAATCTGACATATCGCCTCAGAAATAATAAATTAAGAAGGAAAAGAAGAGAGAGAAGGGAGCTACCTGAATTTCGGAAGTTTTGGGAGTGATGAGGAGAAATGCAAAGAAATCTCGTCTTTTATAGGCATTCCGCACGTGGGTGCACGTGACCTCGGGTACCAACGGGAAGCATTTACAATTTTCCAGATATTTAAAGCAGAGCGCGTGAACTAATGTAGACACAACAACTGCAAAAAAGATTTGAAGCAAAATCGACGATTACACTACCCCGAGATGGCGAGGCGTATCGAACTCATTTCAAGAAACACGCTATCATCTCAAATGGCGGACTTCTTGGAAATCATTGCTCGGTATTGGTTCAGTTCGGCTGTTAATCTCGATCTCGATAACTCCTACCTCATCACAATCATTCCTGAATCTGAGCATCGACGGTTACTTGCAAGGCATGATCTGGTCTTGTTTAGATTGATCTCAGGAACCTTCGCAGCCCAAAGCACGCATTAATTTGGTGCCAAAGCTGTCCTGTTTCAGTCTCGTTTCATTTCACTCCGTTTGCATCCGCTACACGCATCACTTCCTCTCCTCTCCACGCCGCCTCTCCATGCCGCCGCCACCGCCGAACCACGCCGCCGCCGCCTCTCCTTTCTCTACTCCGATTATGCAAGGGTTAGATTTTTAATTTTTTATTTGTTGTTAATTTGTTAAATTTGTTGTTAGATATGGAATTAGAGGAATTAGGTTGTCGAATCAGATTTTTTTGTGGAATTAGATTTGTTGTTAGGTTTTTGTAAACGTTTAGATTTGTTGTTTTTTTGTGGTTATTTTGTGGTTAGATTTGTTGTTTTTTGGAATTTGTTTTTTTTTGTAAATCTATTTTTCAAAAACGTTTTTTATAAATCTATTTTTAAAAAACATTTTTTTATAAATGTAACTAGATTTTAGATTAGATTTTGTTGAATTTATTATAATTATTAGATTTCAAAAAACGTTTTTTATATTAATAATTTGTAAAATGTTTTTTGAAAATAATTAAAAAACGTTTTTTATAATTGTTTAATTTTTTAAAAAACGTTTTTTATAAATATTAGTTATAAATCTAATTTTTTTTTTAAATTTCAAAAATAAAAGTTTCAAAAACATTTTATTAATTTTTTTGAAAAATATTTATGATTTTTTAGATGTTTTTTTTTATTGATTCAACTATTCTGTTTTTATTTTTGTAGGTCGTACGGTAATTTCCAATCCGCACATGATGGCGGTTCTGTTCGATCGGGGGGATCGGGGCGGAGGAGCACTTCCGCAACTCCGAGCCCGAGTACTCTTCCGCCTCGTGCGCCTCATGCGCCTACTTTTCCGGACAGTGATAGTGTAGCTCCTCCTCCGTTCATGACCGTTGAGGAGCTAGTCCAACAGCTGAGACGAGAATTACTCAGAGTTCTCGATCCGAAGCTCCGCATTCCGGGATCTACTTGGTATTATTTTTCTTTTCTTTCTATCTAATTAATAAATTTTTTTGTTTAATTACCGAATCTTAATTTGTTTTTTTTATAGGTTTTGAATATCCGGGAATGGCATTAGCAAGTCGGTTTTGAAGATGTTGCACTCCATCCTTGACAAACCGTATAGCAAATTCTCAACTGTTCTGTCAGACGAACAAGACGTTTGGTTTCGAACGTTTGCGGTAAGTTCTATTTTAATTATTTATTTGATTATATTTTGAGATTTTTTAACATATTTAATTCTATTTCTTTTGTAGCAAGAATTTAATTGGAGGTCTACCTTGACGAAAACGGTGGAGACTGAATTTAAAAACAAGGCGGCCACGCAATTCTCGCGAACATGTACGAGTGGAAGCGGGTTTAGAGAAAGAAAGGAAATATGCCAAAAGGCTAGAAGGCTGATGTAGGAACAAGGAGCACTCGTTCATACAAAGACGGAAGGTGAAGATGCTCTAGCTGGTCGTACAACACTCTCTAGAGAATCGATTGAGATGGAAGATGGTGAATAGCAATGGTGACTCTTCAACTGGCCGTACAACACTCTTTGAAGAACCGAGAGATGATAGATAGATGGGGGAATGATAGATGCCACACAGATCGATGGAAGAGATCTATGATAAGTCTGATACACTCTATGCTTCAAGGAATCGCTCACAAGAACGATAGAAGACAACTATTTCTTTCACAGAAAATAGCAAGAGAGAACTCTCAAAATTACTTAAACAAAGACTGAGTTTCGACAATGATAATACAAAGAGATATAAAAAAACAACACAAGTTTGCATGAAGGAGAGAGAAAGAGTAAGCATTAGAACATCGTTTGAATTTAAAAGAATGACTCTTGAACTCTCCTTGTCGAAAATCTGAGTGTGGCTGGGCTTGAGGAAAATCAACTAAATGGGTCAATGATAATGTGAACCATTTGCCTCATTAAAAACCTTTCCAAGAAAACCCATTGGGACAAAACTTGGACAAGAGAAAAAGAGCACAAATGGAGCACATACCCATTTAGCGACTTCTTTGGGCCTCTTGAATCTGCTTTGAAATGATGAAGATAACAGCTTCTTTAGTTCCTTGTAAAATCGGCAAGAATGGTATTGTTGGAGTCTTGTTGTATTCTTGAACATCTTCTTGCACTTCCTTAGTTATCTCGGATTCTTGGAATTCTTCAAGCTCTATGAGTGTGATGAGATTCTCCACAAACTTGTTGAATTCCTCTCTCGTACTTGATCTGGTCCTTGGAGTTTGCCTCATAGTTGGAACGTTGATGACTTGCTTCTCAGCTTCGGTTGAGCTAGCATCGATGGCCTCATCATCTCCTCCCCCTTGAGAAGTTTCTGTCCTCAGAACAAGTGCATCTACATGGAAAGGAGCTAAATCAGCAACATTAAAGGTGTGAGAAATAGTAAACTCACCTGGTAGATCAAGTTTGTAAGCATTGTCATTGATCTTTTCCAGCACTTGAAAGGGACCATCTCCTCTAGGTGCAAGCTTTGATTTCCTCTTGTCCAGAAATCTCTCGTGCCTCATATGCAACCAGACCCAATCTTTGGGTTCAAAGGTGATCTCCTTGCGGTGCTTATCAGCTTGTTGCTTATACTTCTCGGTTTTCTTTTCTAGATTGTCTTTGACCTTCTGATGAAGTTTTTTCACGAAATCTGCTATGGTTTCTCTTTCACTCAGTTTGACCGTCGGTCTGTGGGTGGCAATTAGTTGAGAAGAGCATCTTAGTTCCCAACTTTCTCCATAAGGTTTTCCAGAAATGACTCAAGAACTTAGTGTCACGATCTGATACAATGGTCCTTGGCACTCCATGTAAATGCACTACGTACATCTTTGAAAAAGAGATCATCAGTTTGAGTAGCATCATTAGTCTTGCTGCAAGGAATGAAATGAGCCATTTTTTAGAGCCTGTCTACAACTACAAAGATAGAATCTTTGTGGTTGATCTTTGGCAGACCTAAAACAAAATCCATAGAGATGTCTACCCAAGGTAGGTTAGGGATAGACAAAAGCATATATAAACCATAAGGATGTGACCTGGATTTTGTCTTTAGGCAAGTGATGCACTTAGCACAGAACTTCTCCATATCTCGTTTCAAATACGGCCAATAGAAATGTTCCATAAGCACACTTAAAGTCTTGTCTCGGCCAAAGTGACCCATGAGTCCTCCTCCTTGAGCTTCTCCAAGCAGTAGCTCTCTCATTGACCCTTGAGGAATGCAAAGTATTTTATCTTTGAACAAGAATCCATTGTGCTGGTAGAATGATCCATACGCAGCCTTGCTTGTTTCCTTGAATACTTCTTGAAAATCTGGATCAGTCTCATACAATCCTTTGATATGATCGAATCCCATGATTTTGGCCTCCATTGTGCTGATCAGGGCGTGTCTCCTAGATAAAGCATCAACTACAATGTTCTCCTTACCTTTTTTATACTTGATCACGAAAGGAAATGTCTCCACGAACTCAAGCCACTTAGCATGCCTCTTCTTAAGCTTAGTTTGTCCTCTTAAGTGTTTGAGTGTCTCATGATCTGTATGAATAACAAACTCCTTGGATAAAAGATAATGTTGCCAAGTTTCAAGAGATCTTACCAAAGCATAGAATTCCTTGTCGTATGTAGGGTAATTGAGTGAAGCTTCACTAAGTTTCTCACTGAAAAATGCTACTGGTTTTCTGTCTTGCATAAGAACAGCTTCAATGCCTGTACCAGAAGCATCACATTCAATCTCAAAAGTTTTATCAAAGTTAGGAAGTACCAAAACTTGTGCATGTGTGAGGCTGTCTTTGAGCTTGTTGAATGCTGCCTCTTGTGCTGGACCCCATTTGAATTCCACATTCTCTTTGATTACTGAAGTGAGAGGTGCAGCAACAGTACTAAAGTCCTTCACGAATCTCCTATAGAAACTAGCCAGACCATGGAAACTCCTATAGAAACTAGCCAGATCAAGTTGTTGGAGTCGGCCAGTCTTGTATTGCCTGATCTTCTCTTCATCGACCTTTAATCCCTATGAACTCACAACAAATCCTAAAAAGACAACTTGATCAATGCAGAATGTGCATTTCTTTAGGTTTGCATAGAGATTTTCAGCCTTTAGTGTTTCAAGAACCTGCTCGAGATGATTCAAGTGATCTGCAAGGTTATAACTATAAATTAGGATGTCATCAAAATAGACTATTACAAACTTACAGATGTATGCCCTTAAGACATGGTTCATGAGTCTCATGAATGTACTTGGCGCATTAGTGATTTCAAATGGCATGACCAGCCACTCGTATAAGCCTCTCTTAGTCTTAAACACTGTTTTCCATTCATCTCCTTCCTTCATCCTTACTTGATGATATCCGCTTCTTAGATCAATTTTTGAGAAGATAGTTGCTCCATTGAGCTCATCTAGCATGTCATCCAGCCTTGGAATGGGATCTATATTTGACAGTGATATTGTTGATAGCACTACAATCAACACACATTCTCCAAGTTCCATCTTTCTTAGGCACTATAAGAACAAGAACATCACATGGGCTTAGACTCTCTCGGATATATCCCTTAATTAGACATCAAGTCTTGAACTTGTTTTTCCAGTTCCTTTGCTTCTTATGGATTGACTCTATAAGCAGCTCTGTTTGGCAAAGGTGCACCAGGGACTAAATCAATTTGATGCTCGATTTCTCTTATTGGTGGCAGTCATGGTGGAATCTCCTCGGGGAACACATTAGAGGAACCTGTCAAGCAACTCTAGAATAGCAGGTGGGAATTCTTGTTCTTCTTGACCTGAAAACAAACCTTCCTTGAAGATCATTAGTAGCACATGTTCTTTTAAATCAAGAGATTTTAAAACAGTAGTAGATGTTACATAAAGATTTGTTTTACTTAGATTAGTCCCTTTAGACATAGATCGTTGCATTTCAAGCACTTCTTGAGGTGTCAAAGGCGCCAAGCTATGCTTCTTGTTGTTGTGCAAGAAAGTGTAATTGTTGGTTTGGCCATTGTACAATTCTTCTTTATCAAACTGACATGGACGACCCAATAGTAGATGTCCAACTTGCATAGGCACCACATCACACACAACTTGATCTGCATACTTGCCAATACAGAATGGGATTGTTACTTGCTCGGAAATCTTAAGCTCAGTATCATTATTTAGCCATTTGAGCCGGTATGGTCGAGGGTGCTTCTTCTTTTGAATACCTAGCTTATCAACCAAATACTTGCTGGCTACGTTAGTGCAAGAACCACCATCAATAATCAAGCTACATATCTTAGAGTTAATTGTGCAACGAGAATGGAAGATGTTTTCTCTTTGAATAATTTATGGTTCAAAGAGAACACTAAGTGCTCTCCTAATAACTAGAAGCTCTCTGGTGTCAGCATAATCCACAACATCATCTTCTGATTCTTCTTGTGCAAGTTCCTCTTCATCTTGAGACTCATATTCTCCACTCGCCTTGAGAATCATGACTCTCTGGTTTGGGCAGTCCCTTGCATAATGTCATTTTCCCTGACATTTAAAACAAGTTATATCTCTAGATCTTTGAGCAGGGAACTTACTAGGCTCTGGTTTGTCTTGCTTAGACATTTCAGGTGCAGCTTCCTTGAATCTGTAATCCACTTCAATAGACTTTCCTTTGTCTACAGTTTTCGGTGGTTGTTGATTCCAAGTAGACTTGTTATGGCTGGTTGCTAGGGTCTTTTGTTTGATGTGCTGCTCGGCCTGAGTAGCAAGGTGCAGCAACTCATCCATGTCATGATAAGTTTGTCTCTCCACTTTTCTTGCAATCCTTTCTTGAAGACCATCTACAAACTGTGCCATCAAGGTCTCCTCCGAATCTTCAGTTTGCAGTATGTTCTTCAGCATTTCAAACTCATCAAAATATTCTTCAACAAAGTTAGATCCTTGAGTAAGCTTTCTGAACTTCTTCTGCAGATCTCTATAATAATATGCAGGAACGTATCTCTTTCTCATAGCAAACCTCATGTCTTCCCAAGTAGTAATCTGTCCATGTCTATGCCTTCTTCTTTCGGACACATCTCTGTCCCACCATGCTAAGGCACTTTCCGCGAGTTGAGCAGCAGCTAGGGACACTTTTGAGTAGTTGAAATAACTTCATACGTCTTTCCCAATGAAGATAAGCATCTGGACTAACTTTTCCAACAAAGATTGGTGTCGTGAGCTTGACGTCTTGGTTTCCTTGTCGTGCTTCCTCTATTATGCCTCCGTTTCGAACTTGCTATCTCCTTTGTCTCGGATCAGGTGCTGGTGGTTTCATCATCAGATTCATGCAAGTCATCCTCCTCTTCATTTGCTCTATGCACATGCACGTTTCTAATAGGGTTTCTGCGCACAGGTGGAGGTTGCTCAATACGAGTTAGGCGATCTCCCATCGTTTGAAGCTGAGCTAGAATGGTTGCAAGCATCGCTGCTACATTCACATCTCATGGTTTTCCCATAGTCACATATCTCCTGTCTCACACTCACACAACATATATCAAGTGCAAGGGAATGAAAAGACACAAAACAGTAACAAGAGAACTCGACACAAGCAGATCTTGAAGTTGAAAAGACAAAAACGAAACAGGGATGAAATTCGACAAAATGGCAACTAAAATCGCTGGATCTAAACATTTTATGATGTAGATAACACAGACCTAGAGCAGATCTAACAAGAACAAGCAAGCAATGAACTAAAATGAATTTTTTTATGAGTTTTCAAAAAAAATTATGAATCGATACAAGGGAAACAAAAGCAAAACAAATGAACAAAAACAAGGATAGATAATACCTGATTTGGAGCGTTTAAGCTCTGATACTAGATGATGTAGGAACCAGGGGCACTCATTCATACAAAGGTGTAAGGTGAAGATACTCTAGCTGGTCGTACATCACTCTCTAGATAATCGATTGAGATGGAAGATGGTGAATAGCAATGGTGACTCTTCAACTGGCCGTACAACACTCTTTGAAGAACCGAGAGATGATGGATAGATGGGGGAATGATAGATGCCACACAGATCGATGGAAGAGATCTATGATAAGTTTGATACACTCTATGCTTCAAGGAATCACTCACAAGAAGGATAGAAGACAACTATTTCTTTCATAGAAAATAGCAAGAGAGAACTCTCAAAATTACTTAAACAAAGACTGAGTTTCGACAATGATAATACAAAGGGATATAAAGAAAAACAACACACGTATGCATGAAGGAGAGAGAAAGAGTAAGCATTAAAACATAGTTTGAATTCAAAAGAATGCTTCTTGAACTCTCCTTGTCAAAAATCTGAGTGTGGCTGGGCTTGAGGAAAATCAACTAAATGGGCCAATGATAATGTGAACTATTTGCCTCATTAAAAACCTTTTCCAAGAAAACCCATTGAGACAAAACTTGGACAAGGGAAAAAGAACACAAATGGAGCACATACCCATTTAGTGACTTCTTTGGGCCTCTTGAATCTGCTTTGAAATGATGAAGATAGCAGCTTCTTTAGTTCCTTGTAAAATCGGCAAGAATAGTATTGTTGGAGTCTTGATGTATTCTTGAACATCTTCTTGCATTTCCTTAGTTATCTCGGATTCCTGGAATTCTTCAAACTCTATGAGTGTGATGAGATTCTCCACAGACTTGTTGAATTCCTTTCTCAAAGCTCTCGAACCTGATCTGGTCCTTGGAGTTTGTCTCATAGTTGGAACGTTGATGACTTTCTCCTCAGCTTCGGTTGAGCTAGCATCGATGGCCTCATCAAACGCGGAAGTGTGGAAGGACTACATCCCGTACTGGGGAGAGCCCGAGACCGAAGCTCTCTCTTAGACTAACTCCAAAAACCGGAAGAGTCCCCGAGAAGGGAATGGACCCGCTGTCCACAACAACGGGGCGAAGAGCTTCAAAAAAACTAAAATCGAAATGGTAAGTATTTTGGTGTTTTTAGTTATTTTCAAATCTCGTTTTTATTATATTTATTAGTAACTAACAGTTTTAGTTATTTCCTAGAGGCAGGAAGACGGTGAACCTCCGGATCACTTGAAAGTGATGGTGAGGACGCACACCAACAAGAAGATAAAAACAAATTCAAGATGGTGCCGTCAGGGAGATCATCCAAAATGTGACGAAGGCGCTTGAAGAGCTCTTGAGCCATAGAACGCAGGACAACTCCACCAATTCCAACGACGTCACTCGGATCGAGATCAACAACCTAGTGCTCGAGGTAAGTAATAGTTATAGATTATAATTTCAATTTAGATAATTATTTCTTAAGATCTAATGTTTTGTATTGTTTTTGTAGGAGATACCCGTTAAAAATGGTCGTCGGCCAGGGTTGGGTAAGATTGCGACCCAACCTGCAAGTTTTTCGACCAGTTCTCCGATGGAAGAAGACATCTTGGAAAGTAATGGTTTTGGAGGACGAGCTCTCGACTCAGAAAACAAGGACGACAAAATGGCGGACTTCATGAAATAAAAGTTCCCAGATTTCCCGCCACATTTATTTTGATTTAGTTTTTTTGTAATTTTCCTACAGTCTAAAACCTTTAATAATTATTTAATTTTATAAGATTTATAAATATTAATTGATTTTTCATTTTCGTATTTTATAAATGAAATAAAATAAATTAAATAATTTAATATGATTATTTATAATTTTTTCGATTTTTTTTAAATCCCTCGGAAAACCGTCGGAAATTCCCGAGGGATTTTCGACGGATTTGGTGGATCGACCAAACAACAAGCTCGGTCGATCCTATCTTTTTGGATCGATCGATCCTAAATCCCTCGGAAAACCGTCGGGTGTTTGCCCTCGGGAATTTGTCGGAATTATCCCGGACGGACTGGTCCTCGAAAATCCATCCGGTAATTTAGCCCTCGGGAATCCGTCAAAAAATTCCGAAGAATTTCCGACGGATTTTGATTTCCGAGGAGATAGTCCCGACGGATCGAATCCGTCGGAAATCCATCTGGAACGGCTGTTTCCGACGGGATACCAACGGTTTCTGCCGTCGGTTTCAGGCAGTTTTCTTGTAGTGAAAGTGCAAGAGCGTGACATGACCATACTTGGTTTACATGCCAAAGTCTTAGGCTCAGCGAAGGACAAATAGATTTTACAGCAAGAAATTACGGTTCTTCAGAAACGAAATGAAGTTCTGAAGCACGAACTTGATTTCTTTTTGGGTGGATCAAACATTATTGCTCGATGGGATGTCATGCAAGAATGCTTGTTGGGAGAGCACAAGAAATGGGATTTAAAGGATGCAGATATGCAATACAAACAGGTGATGCAAGCTCAAGACCGTTTCAAGGGGATGCCTCCTCCTGATTTTGAAGAGTCTCTTGTCGCTACTGACGCCTGAAATAGAGTTGTTTCTGAGCACGACACTTCCGAGCCTCCCTTGCCATGATTGGCTTTATCCTTTTAATTTATGTATGACTTATGTTTTTTTTTTTTTTGGTGTCCACCGACTATGAGTATGGAATGTTCCTTTTGGTTATGCTGGGTGCCATATGAATATGGAATACTCCTTTTGGTGTCCTTAGGTTGTACTTGAAGATGTACGGTTTAATTATTATGCAAGTAAACATTGGGTCATTTTTCTGTGTCAACTTCTCTTTCCTGGAATGATAGTGTGAATTTTGCAAGAGTTGAATTGAAAATTTTCGAAAACACATAGTCATATCTACAATTAATGAACTAAATTGCAATGCTTGCAAAAAGCACACTATTGATTTCACGCTTTCGTTTTTACAAAAAAAAATTGTAAAAAACACAACAGGGGTGTATTCAATCTAGCATTGGAGTGATTTGTATTAAAATCACAAATCTTATGTTATTCAAATATGAATTTTAAAAAGTCTTTTAGAATCCCATGTTATTAAACTAGTTATTTGTAAATGAACATTCAAATCCATTGTTATTGGAAATATTTTAAATAGTGGATTTTAGGGGACTTTTAGTGATTTGAAAATGTTTTGGTGGAGTTTTTTAGTCAAAAAAATAAAAATCCAAATCTCATGGTTTTAGGTGAGATTTCATAGAATTTTAAAAACAAATCATAACAACTTACCTAATTCACTCAAATCATCTAAAACCTCACTAAAACTCAAATCTTTCCAAATCCTCATAAATATTAGATTAAATACACCCTCAAACGTTGATTTTGCAACGAGCTTAATTGCAGTGTTTGCAAAAAGCACATTGTCATATCTTCAATGAGCGAAATCGCAATATTTACAGAAAGCACACTATTGATTTCCTGCTGTCATTTTTTGCAAAAATCACAACGTTAATTTTGTAATGAGCTTAATTGCAGTGTTTGCAAAAAGCACACTATCATATTAGCAATGAGCAAAATTGCAATTTTTGTAAAAAAGCCTATTGTCAATTTCACACTGTCGTTTTTGCAGTTTTTCCAAAAAGCACAACGTTGATTTTGCAATGAGCTTAATTGCAGTGTTTGTAAAAAGCACAGTGTCATATCTGCAATTAGCTAAATTGTAATGTTTGCAAAAAGTACACTGTCGATTTCACACTGTCGTTTTTACAGTTTTTTTTCCAATAAACATAGCGTTGATTTTGCAATGAGCTTAATTACAGTGTTTGTAAAAAGCACACGGTCATAACTGCAACAAGCTAAATTGCCATGTTTGCAAAAAGCACACTATCGATTTCATGCTTTTGTTTTTGCAGTTTTTTTCTTGTAAAAAACACAACGTTGATTTTGCAATGACCTTAATTGTAGTGTTTGCAAAAAAACACACTGTCATATCTGCAATGAGCTAAATTGCAATGTTTGCAAAAAGCACAACGTTAATTTTGCAATGACCTTAGTTGCAGTGTTTGCAAAAAGCACATTCATATCTGCAATGAGCTAAATTGCAATTTTTGCAAAAGGTACACTGTCAATTTCACGCTTTCGTTTTTAAAGTTATAAATTTTTTAAAAATCATAGCGTTGATTTTGCAATGAGCTTAATTGTAGTGTTTTCAAAAAGCACATTGTCATATCTGCAATGAGTTATTGCATTGTTTGCAAAACCACATTGTTGATTTCACACTGTCGTTTTTTTGCCGTGTTTTACGAAAAAAACACATCGGTTATTTCAATGAGCTCAATTGCAATGTTTGCAAAAAGCACATTGTCATCTACGAGGCGAGTTAATTTTGAATTTCGAAATGAATTCCCTTGCGCCTTTGTGAGCTTACTTGCAGTTAGCTTAATCTGTGCATTGATATATCATGGTTTTTACCCTTTTAGGCCATGATATAGGTCCGTTTTATAGAGTCTTTCTACTATTTTGTAGTGTTTTAGAGTCTTTTACAGGTTTTAGCACGTTTGGAGCATAATTGGAGATATTGGAGCTTTCTGGAGCATTTTGGAGCATTTTAGAGCAAAACAGAAGTTCGTGTAGCTGAGTACCGGATTTGAGGCCTCAGTATCGATCGATACTACCTAGTATCGGTTGATACTCACTGAAGCACGAGTCGCAACTTTAAATGAATATTTGAAGAACTTCCCACCGATGGATTGAGCTCAAATTTGGACACAAGATAGATCTTTGGATTAGCTTTCATTTGGAAGTGGTTTGAGGTCATTCGAACGGTGCGATCAAACGTTATGCCAGTTTTCGTGAAGACAGTCCAGTCTGGCGAGCAGTGACTAGTGTCGGTCGATACTACCTTAGTGTCGGTCGATACTAACTACATGAAAACAGGAAACGCGACTTTTTACAAGTCTTGAGAGTTTGCACCTTGGTCCAGAAGTCTTTAATAATTACAAGAAGCCCCAAAACGTGTTTTAGCATTATAATTAGGTTTTTCAGCCACTTTTGTTGGCTAAGCTTGATTTTACTTCTGTTCTACTTTGGTTTTTGGGGAGACAACTCTGAACTCCTATTTTCTTATTTGATTTCTTTGATGATCTATTCAATCATGTTTATTGTTTCAATCTCCATGTCTGAGTAGATCCCTTGTTAGGTTCAGGGTTCTCATAAGGGTTTTCTCTGAATGTTAGGTTAATTGATTGATTAGGATTCACCATCTGAATTAGTTCTTCGCCTTAGGTTGTTCCCATAGCTAATTCTAGGTTGACGAATCTAGAACTTAGATCTTAGGATAATTGGTTAGGCACGAGAGTGCGATTAATTAGCTGACAGAACCTAGGTGAGCAAAATAACTATTCGCAAAGAGATTTGGTTTAGTTGTTTTGTGAACAAATCGAACGTGGAATAAAAGCTGGTTTAGACTTTAGGATTCACAAAGAGATTTGGAATTCTAGGATTTAGACTTAGATAGTTTTCGCAACGAGAGTTGGTTAGCTATACTTTAGTGATTTGAGTTCAAGAACCGCGCTAAATCTGAATCTTGTTAGTTAGTTTACTTACATTCATTGAATTCCTGAGAAATACTCTGAGCCTATCTTCCATCCATTGATTTACAACTCATTTAATTTACGTACTTGCTTTCAATTACATTTTTCTGGTTTAGCTTGATTCTAATCTACATAATCTATTGTGCGATATCTGGAGTCCTTGTGCTCGACCCCTAACTATACTGCAACACTGCTTTAGTACTTTTAGTGTATTAATTTGAGCATATCAAATTTGGCGCCGTTGCCGGGGAATTAATCGCACTCTCGTGCCTAACCAATTATCCTAAGATCTAAGTTCTAGATTCGTCAACCTAGAATTAGCTATGGGAACAACCTAAGGCGAAGAACTAATTCATATGGTGAATTCTAATCAATCAATTAACGTAACATTCAGAGAAAACCCTTATGAGAACCCTGAACCTAACAAGGGATCTACTCAGACATGGAGATTGAAACAATAAACATGATTGAATATATCATCAAAGAAATCAAATAAGAAAATAGTTGTTCAGAGTTGTTCCCCCAAAAACCAAAGTAGAACAGAAGTAAAATCAAGCTTAGCCAACAAAAGTGGCTGAAAAACCTAATTATAATGCTAAAACACGTTTTGGGGCTTCTTGTAATTATTAAAGACTTCTGGACCAAGGTGCA
The DNA here is from genome assembly GCA_002933915.1 of Eutrema heterophyllum. NCBI lineage: Eukaryota > Viridiplantae > Streptophyta > Magnoliopsida > Brassicales > Brassicaceae > Eutrema > Eutrema heterophyllum. The sequence continues at coordinate 368,113 of PKMM01021225.1, forward strand.
AACTCTCAAGACTTGTAAAAAGTCACGTTTCCTGTTTTCATGTAGTTAGTATCGACCGACACTAAGGTAGTATCGACCGACACTAGTCACTGCTCGCCAGACTGGACTGTCTTCACGAAAACTGGCATAACGTTTGATCGCACCGTTGGAATGACCTCAAACCACTTCCAAATGAAAGCTAATCCAAAGATCTATCTTGTGTCCAAATTTGAGCTCACTCCATCGGTGGGAAGTTCTTCAAATCTTCATTTAAAGTCGCGACTCGTGCTTCAGTGAGTATCGACCGATACTAGTTAGTGTCGATCGATACTGAGGCTTCAAATCCGGTACTCAGCTACATGAACTTCTGTTTTGCTCCAAAATGCTCCAAAATGCTCTAGAAAGGTCCAATATCTCCAATTATGCTCCAAACGTGCTAAAACCTGTAAAAGACTCTAAAATACTACGAAATAGTAGAAAGACTCTATAAAACGGACCTATATCATGGCCTAAAAGGGGTAAAAACCATGATATATCATGCATCAAACTCTTTTCCACTATTTTGGTAGGTTCGCTTTCATTTGAGCAGTGAGCAACTTAGACTTCATTCATTTTTGGCAGAGGACGATAGTGTGAATTCATTCACAAAACACTAGATAAGCTAACCGAGGATTCGAGACTGATAATATAAGAAAACAGCCTCATTGCAACGGAATTTTACGACGGAATTAAATCGATGTAAAGTACAAACGAATTTGCATCGACTTTTCAACGAAAAATGTTTTTGATGTCAATTTTTGTCGTCGTAAAATCGTCGTAATATAAGGACGGTTTTGCATCGATATTACTACGATGTCAAAATTTGTCGTAAATTCGATGTAAAATTACATCGAAATTACGACGAATATCATTTTTACATATTTCATTGTAAATTCGATGGTAATTTACATCGACTCTACAACGAACAATAATTGATGCTAATTAACGACGATTTCACGTCGAATGTGAAAGTTTGGTATAACACGTTTTCTTATAGGTTCACCTAATAATTTACATCGAATCTGGTCGTCGTAAATCAGTCATAATTTCTATGTAAAATTGTTGTAAAGTTATTTCGATGGTAAAACGTTGTAAATTTCCGTTGCAAAGTCGTTGGTAATTCTGGAAAAATTTCTATAAATACATCCTAACTTCAAACAAAATTCTAAAATTTTTTTTTTTAAAATGTCTATATAAGATCTACGAAGATGGATGTATACGCAAAATGATTCGGAGGGAGCGTTGACGAAAGAATTCAAAGAGGGGCTTGAAATATTCATGTATCAGGCCGGAAATATGCAAACAGCCCTGGAAAGTGGTAAGATGTTCTGTCATTGTCGTAAATACAAGAATACGAGATATATTCTTATTAAGATGGTGTGGAAGCTAGCATTTACTAAATAGAGGGTTTACGCCGCAATATTTTGTTTGGTATCAACATGGAGAGGGTGTTGAAAGGAATCAAGCTGCTAGTAGTAGTAATTATCAAGATCATGTAGATTTTGATGAATCAAATGATCAACATCAATTTGATCAGGGTCAAGATCATGATAGGATGCATGCCATGGCTACTAATGCATTTAATGAAACAAAAGCTGATAATAGTGTTGAGGAACTCAACGTAGATGCGAAACAATTTTATGATATGCTAGACGCTGCAAATCAGCCACTCTACGATGGATGTAGAGAAGGACAATCTAAATTGTCGTTAGCAGCTAGGATGATGACAATTAAAACTGATCATAACTTAGCTAAGGTTTGCATAGATGAGTGAGCTGATCTTATTAAGGAGTAAATGCCTGAAAGAACCTAGATGGGCAAAACATCATTAGCCAACGGGAGTTGATGTTAAGGTGTTTTGTGAACATATCAAATGAGACTAGAATGCATGCTTAGGACTTTTGAATTCAACGGGAATTAGTCTTCATAGATCTAAGCATAGGAATTCATACTTTGAGAAAAGGTTAATCTATTCATTGGTTTGAGTTCTAGAATGATTCTTAATGCATTCTTTGTCTGAACAATCTTATTTTGTTATCATGTTTCCTACAAATTCATCATAGAACTAGCGCTTTTCTCATATGAATTTACGCCATTTTTTTAATTGTCATTTTTAGTTTTAGAAATTACAAAAAACACAAACAATTGTCAATCGTCTAAGATTTACTTTGTTTCACTATAAGAAAACAGGGTGCTTTCCGACGGACGTAAATCCGTCGGTAATTTCTGATGGATTCCGATGGTATTTGGACAAAAGTAACTTCCGTCGGAAAACATTGGAAACCAGTGCCCGTCGGTAATCCGCCGGATATTTCTGACAGCTTTCCTACGACATGTGTCCGTCGGTATATTTCCGACGTGTTTTAGACGGATGTTGTAGCCGTTTGAAATAATATAGCCGTTACATCACCGTTTGAATATTGTCGGATTGCCGTCAGAAATCCTTCGAAAATCGTGCACAAATTCCCTATAAAAACGTATCCGATCCACCCCTTGTCATTTACAATTACAAAAAAAAAAACTCTATCTTCTTTAGATCCTTATAATTATTTTCGATCATGGATGGAAAAGCCTCATCAAATTTCAGAGACGGGCCTAATTACAAAGGAATACAAACAAGGTCTGCAGAAATTCATGGCATTTGCGGGTAAGCAGAAGAAAGCAAAAAAAAAAATGGTAAAATCTACTGCCCTTGTACCAATTGTCGGAATCGTAGATTTATCGTGATAGATGAAGTATGGTCACACATGTATTGTAATGGTTTTGTGTCGGGTTACAAGATTTGGTATTATCATGGAGAAAATGATACAATGGTGGATTATGTTAGTACTAGTGAACAGTACATTGGGGATAGCGCTAGTTTAGAAGAACCTGCAATTGAAGTAGAAACTGTAGGTCATGATCAGATGTTGAACGATGCATTTCGTGAAAGTATACCATCGGTTGCTGAGTATGGAGATAGAGGAGAAGAACCTAACTTAGAAGCTCGGAGATTCTTTGATATCTTAGACGTTGCTAAAAATCCGTTGTATGATGGGTGTAGAGGTGGACATTCCCCTTTATCAGCTGCAACTAGGATGATGGGTATAAAGACAGATTTCAATTTGAGTGAGGAGTGTGTGGATGCAATCGTAGATTTTGTGAAAGACATTTTGCCAGAAGATAATCTTGCACCGGCATCATACTATGAGATACAGAAACTTGTTGCTGGTCTAGGATTGTCATATCAGATGATAGATGTATGCATTGAAAACTGTATACTTTACTAGAGAGAGGACGCAGACCGTTCGACATGCCGTTTTTGTCGCAAACCTCGGTATAAGGAAACATATGGAAGAGTGTCAGTCACATATAAATGGATGTGGTATTTTGATATTCTCATATTTTACTCGTTTTAGCATGCATTCTACTTAGCGTTTTGAGTCACATGCATGCATAATCATTGTTTTCCTTAGTGTTTTGGTCTAAATTAGAGTCTAGCTAGGTTTCATTAAGTCCTAGTGAGTCTTGCATCATTTGGAGTGTTTTATAGGTGCTTGGAGTCATTTTGGAGAAGTTTGGAGTTATGGAGCATAAGAGAAGGAAGGGGTCATCCGAACCGTCCAAAAGAACCTGCCGAACAAAGGCTCTATGATATGATTTAGCTTCGGAGTTGTTCACGAAAGTTGTAGAGGGATGAGTTATCTTTCTACCGGATTTTGAATCAAGTCATTCAGACCAGTGGTTTGGAAGATATGGCCTTTTTACTGAAGCCATGCCCGACTGGCCGCGAAGATGTCGAACAATACCGACCGGTATTGGGTCAGTACCATAGGTCGGTATTGGTCCAGAGACTTATACCGATCAGAAGCACTTCTCAACACCGACCCAGATCTGCTCGGCATGAAGGATCAGGAAGATTTGTACCGACCCATTCTGGGTCGGCACAAACCAAGCGGCACAAACACGGCAGTGCAGACCAACCTATTTGTATCGGCAAAACGAAGTGGATACAGTCCGATTTAGCCTCGACTGTCTTCATGAAAATTGTCGAGGAATGAGTTAGCTTGCCAGAACAGTTGGAATGAGGGCATTTGGACATGCGTTTCAAGAGATATCGCGAGTTTACCGAAGGTGTATCCGTCTGGCCGCGAGACCAACGCCGACCAGCATTGGATCGACACAAGAAAGATTAGTACCGACCTGTTCTGGACCGGTACTAACTGGTCGGTACAAAGGCAAAGATTAGTACCGACCTGTCCTAGCTCGGTACTGTCAAACGGTACTAATCCACTCCCAAATCCATTCCCCATGAAGCCAGCCGAAGTGTCTTGAAGATCCGGCAGAACGAAGGAGTTAAAGTCCGATTCAGCCTTAATGATCTTCATGAAAGATGTAGCCAGATGAGTTAGCTTGCCACAGGAGTTGAAATCAGGTCATTCGGACATGTATTCGAGGAGATATTGCGATTTTACCGAAGGTGTATCCCTCTGGCCGCGAGACCAACGCGGAGCAGCATTGGATCAGCACAAGCAAGCCTAATACCGACCTGTCCTGGAGCGGTACACCTTGGTCGGTACTGAGGCAGAGAGTAGTGCCGACCCAGCTTCACTTTTCATACCGATCCAGAATGGATCGGTACAGAACCCAGTATGTCATCATTGAAGCCAGCAGAAGTGATTGAAAGATCAAGCGAAACGAAGAACTTGCGTTCAGATTTAGCTTTTGACGTCTTCATAGAAGTTGTAGATAATTGAGTTGGCTGTCTACTGGATGTGGTTTGAAGTCATTCGGAGCGGTGGTCTTAAAGATACATCAGATTTAGCGGGGACGTGTCCGGCTGGCACCTAAACGAGTGTTGCTCAAAGGAGATTAGTACCGACCCATCCTGGGTCGGTACTGTCAAACGGTACTAATCCTACATCAACTAGCTCATCATTTCTGCCGGCTAAAACTCATCTTGCATCGACCAGCTCATCATTTCTCTCGGCTAAAACTCTTCCCGCACGACCCAGCACCCATCCGTCCTGTGCGACAAAGTTTTAGCGCCGACCCACTGTACCGACCCAGGACTGGTCGGTACAGAGCCCTTATGTGACCAAAACCCAGATTTGACCGGGTCAATACCCGGTTTGTTCCGGGTTGACCCGGTTCGCCCTTTTTGCTTTAAATACTCTTGAAACCTAATTTTTGTACTAAGCTTTCTTCTTTCTAGAGTTGGGTTTTATCCCAAACTCTTCTTATGATTTTGGAGGGATTTTGATTGTTCTTCATACAAATGCCACTCTAGAGAAGATTTCTTCAACTCTATCTTTTATTTATGCAATTTATTTATCTTTATTTCTTTTTCTCTTTTGTTCTTCATGTTTAGACTTTAGGGTTTTTTGTTGGATTATGGATGGCTTGATTTTGATGATTTGATGATTGATTTGTGTTGCTTATATTCTTAATCATTGCTTTCCTTTCTTTCTAAGTGATCTTAATGCTAGATTGGGCTTGAGAGAGTCAATCTAGATCTTTGGGAATTTCACACCCACAAGGTGTTTGATGAAATTCCCCAAAGAACTTAGAAAGAGATAAACATTCTTAACCTATGAGAGTAGTTGCTTAAGGTGTTTATTGGTTGATTTGAATATTGATCTTAATGCTTGCTAATCATTTCATCACAAATGAGAGTTTGATCTTGATTTAGTGATTAGCAAAGTGATTAGTGCCTTGAGAGAGGATTAGTCATAATTAGTGATCTTAACCTAAGGAATAGCATTGATTGTGTGTATTAGCATCGTTAGTCAATTGTCTTGATGATTAGATGATGACGATTTAGGTTACATCTTGTTAGATCCTTCACTTAGGTTGATCTTAAAGCTAGTTTTGGATTGAGAGATCAAAACTAGAGCTTAGGCGTTTCACGCCCGAGAGGTGTTCGATGAAATGCTTGAACCAAACCTTTTGTGAGCCTTTCATGCCTAGCCAATGAGAGTTGATGTCTAGGGTGATTAGTGAACTAAGTGGAATTGGAGATTAAAGCTTGTTAATCATCTTATCACAAACGAGAGTTTGTTCTTGATTTGGTGATTAACAAAGTGATTAGTGCCACGAGAGTGGATTAGTCATAATTCTGAATTCCATGTTCTAGGATAGTGTTTAATTCAATCTAAATCATCATTGTTTGTTCATTAATCATCTTCTTGATAGTTAATTCATTTTCCAACACTTCTAGCCTTTGTTTTCTTTCTTTTATTTTACTTTCTTAATCTAAAAACATAAAAACCCAAAAACATTTGCTCTAGCTTAGGAAGGTTCATGAATTCTTAGTGCATTGATCTTAACCCCTATGGATTGACACCTCTTATGCTACAATGACAAGCATAGAGGAATTGATATGAACAACACGACAAAAATCTATTTATCATATTTTCCGTTAACAGAGAGATTGAAGAGGATAAATCAATCAGAGCGCGCAGTGGGAGCAATGAGATGGCATGCAGAGCATACAACGGATGGAGAAATCGCTCATCCCTCAGATGCAGAAGCATGGAAACATTTTCAATCAATGTATCCCAGTTTTGCGTATGAGGATAAGAACGTATACCTTGGATTATGTACCGATGGTTTCAACCCTTTTGAGAAGCAAGGCAAACAATATTCTTTGTGGCTAGTAATTGTAACACCTTACAATTGCCGCCATCTTTGTGCATGAGACGAGAGTTCTTGTTCCTTAGCATTCTCGTTCCTGGACCAAAGCATCTGAAGAGATCACTTGATGTGTTTTGTAAGCCATTGATTTATGAGCGGCAAATGTTATGGGAGCAAAGTGTTTGATGTTTCTTGTCAGCAGAATTTCGTCATGCGGTCGGTACTTATGTGGACTATTAGCGATTTTCCAGCATATGGCATGTTATCCGGATGGACAACGCACAGAATGTTATCATGCCCGTACTATCAAGATAACACAAATGCATTCCAATTGAAGCACGGACGAAAAACGTCTTGGTTTGATTGTCACAGGCGATTTCTACATAGCGATCATCCTTATCGTTGGAGCACCACATTGTTTAGGAAGAACCGTCGAGTATTTGATGGTCCACCTCCTGAGTTAGATGGACAATATTTGTTGACTCAGTTCAGAGATTTTGGTGCAGAGAGGACCGTTGATTGTGGTGGTAATGGGCATCATCATGTTGATGGTTGTGGCAATGTACATAATTGGCACAAGAGGAGTATTTTCTGGGATTTGCCTTATTGGAAGGACCATCTTTCGAGGCATAATCTAGATGTCAAGCACATTGAGAAGAATTTGTTCGATAACATTATGAACACCGTTCTCAATGTCCATGGGAAGACGAAGGACAATCTAAAGTCTAGATTGGACTTGTCAGACATTTGTTCTCGTAAAGCACTACATGTGACAGTGAACGAGAAGCCTCCGGTCCCGACTTTTCAGTTGGATGAACCTTCAAATGCCGAGTTTTTTAACTGGATTTCCGATAGTGTTAAATTCCCGGACGGATACGCATCTAACCTTTGTAACTGCGTTGATCATGGATAAAGGAATTTTTCTGGAATGAAGAGTCATTATTGCAATGTTGTGATGCACCTCCTCCTTCCATTTGCCTTTGCATGTCTTCTACCACGTAATGTCTACGAAGCAATTGCAAGTACAATCATTATATTAATTTTTTAAATACTTTATACAATAAGTTTGTGCATATTTTATTACTTATTTATTCATGTGTTATGCAGGGATTGGTGCCTTTTTCGAGATATATGCTCGCGCTCTCTTATATCAGACGGTATCCGCAACCTTGCGAATAATATAGCTATAATCATTTGCAATGTGGAGAAGATATTTCTGCCTTCATTCTTTGATGTTATGGAACATCTACCAATTCATCTTCCTCGAGAAGCAGAACTTGTGGGCCCGGTTCAGTACCGTTGGATGTATCCTTTCGAACGGTATATGTTTCATCTAAAGAAGAAGGTGAAAATTTTGAGCAATGTGGAGGGTTCTATTGTCGCACAGAGCATCAATGAAGAAACCTCACATTTTGCAAATTTGGAGGCCAAGTTCAGTACCGTTGGATGTATCCTTTCGAACGGTATATGTTTCAGCTAAAGAATAAGGTGAAAATTTTGAGCACAGTGGAGGGTTCTACTGTGACACCACTACAAGAATATTGGGTTTTTATAGCATTATGATATAGCGTTTTTTGTAATTCTCCAATGGTTATAATACCTTTGATTTTTAGATAGCGTTTGTATATTTGTAAACGCTATGATATAGTGTTAGATTAGAAAACAAAATTTCGCATCTCGTTTTGTAAGTTAAAGGTTATCTTTAATAGCAGATGCCTCATTGCAAACGTTATGATAGTGTTGGGCGGTGAAAAAACATTTCATTCCCGCGACACTTAAAATAAATTAGACGAAAACATTTCATTTGGGCTCCAAAATAATCCCTAAATACTCAGACCTAAAATTTCATGTTCTTCCCTTTCCCCTTTCGCTTCTTTTTGCTCGGTTATCACAATCCCTAATCTGACTCTCTCCCACACAAATCTCACTCTTTAACTAAATAGCCCGCCTCGAAATAAAATTTGGGGCCAAAATTTCGCATGAAAATACCTAAATTAAAGCATTCGCCGGTTGAATATGGAGATCCGCCGTGAGGCCCGTGACTCTCTCATTCGCCGGCTCTCCTCTACTGAGTTGCGACATCTCCTCAATTTCTGCGAATTATGATGGAACCGTTAATCTCTCAGTATCGATCTCTCTCACTCTCAGTTCGATCTTTCTTACTCTCAGTCTCGATCCCTCTCACTCTCAGTCTCGATCTCTGTCTCAATCTACAATCAAATAGATTTAAGGTTTAAATTTACATGTTTGGTATTAATCCCTCGATTATTTTGCTCCTTTGCAGGAAGAGGTCAGTGAAGCGCTCGGCTCTACTTGAAGATGAACTCTTTCGCCATCCGACTCTCCAAGCTTCTCAGATCCTCTCTGATATCTCCTCTAGGTATGGTGCTTGGGAAAATCTCTCGTTTGATTTAACCGAAGTCAATTTTGGGGCAAAGCAATCAAAGAGAACAATCGATGCATCAAGCTCTGCTTCAACTGTTTGATATTTAACCCTCTAATAATGTCAATTTCTTTCTCTTTTTCTAGCGACGATCCTTCTTTAGCGGCCATGGATTCTGAAGATCGTTCATCAGATGCGATTGCGAACATTCTCTCTGGGTTTGTGATTATTTGGATTCTTTAACAGTAATCGTTTAAAATTGATCTTTGATTTTTCTGGTTTGTATCTCTATGTTTTGACAGATTTGTATTTATAATTGATCTAAGCGAAGTCTGGGTTCGATTAGTTAACATTATTTTCACTATTTGAGAAGCATATCCATAAAGGATTAATGGTTTAAGACTTTAGCTAATGATCTGCTGTTATGTATTATTAGAAGAGAATATTGTGCCTCTCTTGTTTAGTTTGTAGGTTCTATCTTTACCTCTATAAGTATGAACGAGTACTCTGATGACTTCCAATTCGTTTTTCCATCTGTACAAGGATCTTAGCCTTGGTGCCTAGCTATTCAATCTGTGTTGGTTTTGCATTTTATTGTGATTAACTTCTCAAGTTTTTGTGATAAAGAAAGTGACTTACGTATCTTTTTGGTCATGTTTCTGTTTTGAATCTCTGATTTTGGTTTCTCATTGTGAAACAGGGTGACTCTTTACCTCTTCTTCGAAATGAAAAACCCCATTACATCACAAGGGGATATAGGAGTTGCAGAAGAAATAAAAATTAGAAGAATTTTTTTTGAAACATTTGATTTAGGGTTTAGGGCATTGGAGTATAGAGTTTAGGGTTTAGGGTATTGGAATATAGGGTTTAAGATTCACACTTGAACGTAGCTGTAGCAAGCTACTTGAACGTTGTCGTCATTATTAGGTCCAATTTTTCAATGTAGAGACAAAAAATAAAATAACTAAACCATAAGCCATAGTTGAATTTATCATGATTTGTCCTACCTATAGTTTAGTATGGAACCGCTAGTAACCTTTGTAACATTTCCACAATTCCACCCATCGTATATGTGAGTCTCCACGTTTGGTTAACTCTTGGCTCATCGATAATCTAAATTGTTGGTTCATCTTACTCTACCCATGCAGACGAAATTGTTTTATTGAAGAGGTTTATTAGAAATATACTATCCATCTATATATTGAGACATCTTCTAACTATCTCTATAGTATTTTGTAGAGGCGACAGAAACAAACAAAACCATGTTATTACTTATTAATAATGATGTACTATTGACCCAAACTTAATTAGATTAGAAACATAGAGGCGACAGAGACATATAGATCTCGTCGGGAATAAAATATCCGGCGTGATTCCGGCGAACATTGGGAAGCTGCAGAGGCTGAGAGTGTTGAATCTCGCGGATAATCAAATATCCGGTGGGATTCCTACGTCGATCACGGGGTTAACGAGTTTATCGCATCTGGATCTCAGGAATAACAATATTTCGGGAGTCATACCGCGAGATATTGGCCGGTTAAAGATGCTGAGTCGTGTGCTCTTAAGCGGTAACAAAATCTCGGGTCAAATACCCGAATCTCTGACCCGAATCTACCGTCTCGCGGATCTTGAACTCTCGATGAACCGAATCACCGGCCCAATACCGCCTTCGCTCGGAAAAATGTCGGTGCTCGCGACGCTAAATCTCGAGGGAACTTGATCTCCGGCGAGATCCCTGGGACTCTGATGAGTTCTTCGATCTCAAATTTAAATCTGAGCGGGAACCTTATCGCCGGACGGATACCTAACACGTTTGGGCCGAGATCGTACTTTACGGTGCTGGATCTTTCGAACAACCGTCTACAGGGACCGATTCCGGCAAGTATAACGGCGGCGTCGTTTATCGGGCACCTAGACGTGAGCCACAACCATCTGTGTGGGAAGATTCCGACGGGATCTCCTTTCGATCGTCTCGAAGCGACGTCGTTCGCTTACAATAGCTTCCTATGTGGAAAGCCTCTCGGGAATTGTGGGCAATAATTAATTAATTAATTATTAAAAAGATCTGGGGAATCAAACCAAAAGCTTGATTTTGGATATAAATGATCATATTTCCACATTGTCATGTAACTAGCCGTTTGAAGGAGGCATAGCAATATTTCCATTTGGTGTTTTTTTCTTTTTATAATCTTCTTCCTCTCTTATCTGGTTTGAATCTCGAACCCTCATCAATGAGAGCTACAAGTTAAAACATAGAAAAAAACAAAAGATATATCGCCGGTGATAGGCAAATATATGTGGACCGACCACGCTAGCCGGATCCTTAAATCCGCGATATATCTAATAATTTGATCTGAATAGACTTTAGTACTCCCAAATTTTCTATGACCAAACCAACTCATGTTGGTCTAGTGATAAGGGTTGAATATGTGCTTGCAAGCCCTGAGTTCGACACGGATTGGCCACTTTGCTGCGCTTTAAATTTGGAATATTTTCAAACGTGTATCCGGATGCAAGGTCTCGTGGAATTAGTCTTTGGGTCTAGACATCCTTTGAGATCCCCATTGTTATAAACAAAACAAAAAANTCTCTGCCCAGGCATCCTGCAACAAACACACAATATTACCAACAAACTCACAGTATTACCAAGTTGTACTAGTTTTACCTAGTTTTCCTAGTTTTACCAACACATCTAGTATTACCTAGTTATCCTAGTTTTACCATTTCTCCTAGGTTTACTTAGTTTTCCTAGTACTACATTACTTCTACCATTTTAAAGATAGTTTTTCCTAGTTATCCTAGTATTACCATGAACTCTCCATCTCAATTCTTTTCTACTTTACCAGATTCTACTTAACACTAGAATGAGACACTAGAATTGAGAGAATTGATAAGATTGATAATAACTTACACCGAAATGGCCGTCGGTCTCGCTTTCCTCCCACGATTCTTCTCCTTCCTCTCCATCTTCTCCGTCTTCTCCTTCCTCTCCATCTTCTCCTTCTTCTCCGTCTTCTCCTTCCTCTCCATCTTCTCCGTCTTCTCTTTCCTCTCCATCTTCTCCTTCTTCTCCGTCTTTTCCAACTTCATCTGATTCCGTTTCTTCGTCGGAATCATCTCCCTCCTCTTCAACGGTTTTCTCCTTTGCCGTCGCCGTCTCCTCCATGTTTCTCGTCTCAGCAGCCCCTTGTCCTGCCGTTTCTGCTTCAACATTCAGAGGAGGAGGAGCCGGAACCGATGCCGCCGACGATTCTCCCGACCCACTCTCCGCCGGTGCAGTCTTCTTCTTCTTCGCCTCCCTCTTCTCCGACTTCTCCGACTAAGGAGTCCTCAGTCTCATCTTCCTCGCACGTCTCGTTTCCACCATCTTCAATCGATTTCACGCGGCAAAAGAAAGAATTGAAAAGAGAGGCGTCAGATTGCGATAAAAGAGAAGAGAAGAGAAGGTAAGAAAGAAATCGACATAAATTTTTCAATTGATTTAGGTAAGTTTTTTTTTTTTTTTTCTGGTCTGGTTTTTCTGTAAATTTGAGGAATATAGTATGGTTTTTCCGTAAATTTCCTTTTTTTTCCAGTTAAAAGAAATTCAAAACTAAATTCCAATTACAAGAGGAACATTTGAGCTCCATTTTTCAGGTACGGGGAGTTTTGACACGATTACTCGAGTTTCTTCCATGTAACCCCCGTAATTATTACTTCTCCCCTCTTTTGCAGATTCGTTATCTTTTGTGTTTATCTCATAACTTTTAGGCGGCTTGCGTCTCCTCTTCGGCCAATCTTACCTCTTACTCGCATCAGGTAAGAAGTTTGGTTCAGATTTAGTGAAATTCATCGCATAATTTTAAAACTTAGCTTCCTAGGTCTTGCTTTAATTAAGGTGGAATGCTTAACCCTAATAGGATAACTAGAATTTTCGCTGAAATTGTCTTTTCCCCCCCCCCCCCTTTAGAAGTTGCTTTATCAACATCATAGTTAGTCACCGTCCTGTGGCTGGATTGTGATTCAAGAACTCATTATTTTGTGTTGCCGATTGAATTCTAGCCTCATTAACGCTCAACGAAGTGTGAGAGCCATAAACACTTTGAGTCCTCTTTTTCCCCCTAATTTCATCTCTCTTGTGATGTGTGTGAACTTTCTCCTTTGTGACATTTCAGCAACTCCTACTACAACTTCACCGGCTACGGGTAGAAAAGTAAGATTTCACCATTGCTTATCAACTGCTTAAGCATTGGATTTCGTTATGCTGACCTATTTTTCATTTTGTTTGTGAAGAAAGGGGCTAAGAAAACCAACCAGTCTATGCCACAAAGTGAGTTTTTCTTTGATGATATCCCATCAGAATGCAGGACATGTATTGCATTTGATCTAATCTTTCTGTTTTCCTTCTACTTCTAGGTTCCAAAAAGAAGCCTTACCGATACAAGCCAGGAACTGCTCTGAGAGAGAATCGCCATTTCCAGAAGAACACAAAACTTCTAATCCCAGCTGCTAGTTTTATTAGAGAAGTAAGTTTCTCGTTCTCTCTCTTTCTTTTGCTTTCAAGCCGTTATTAGCTGCACATCACACAACACCAACAGAGGAAAAAAAATGCAATGAACTTGATTATTCATAGTTCTGGTACTTGTTTTCAACATGGATACTGTCTGAACATTAATGCTTTCTCTGAAATTGGAAGCAAAACTGGTGAATGACTATATTAACATTGTTATTGCAGGTTAGTCAACCTTTTGTCTGCATATAATATCGAGAAGGTTTTTGTCAGGCTTTTGACAGCCTCGTAGATTTGGACCAGTTTCAGGCTTAGGACACGTTTCAATCCTCTTGCATTATGTTTGAGATGTCGCTTTATGTTGGACCGTAAGCCCCATCTATTCTTTCTCCTATGATCAATCATTACGCTTTTTGAATTAGGAGAACAAGGAATCACTAGTTGTGTACATTTGTTATATAATCAACAGAGCAATATGCTCATTATGTACAATTTCCTCTTCTTGTTTGAAATGCAGAGGTGAGCGAGATGTTGAGCCGGCTAACATCTGAATCTTGTATATATGCTGATAAGGCTAAAGATTTGAACCGTCAGGTGAGTTTGATTGTATATTACACTATGCAACATTGATCACACGTTATGAGATGCTCTCATTTCTTATGATCATGTTTAGTTTATAGATCATATTGGAAAAATCAGTTTCCCTCCTTTGCAGGAATTTCTTTTTGCTAGTGTTGGCGTGCACATGTGTAGTCTGTTTGTTTTTAAATTGGATACTTTTGTTTTTATATATTTGCAGGCAGTTCTTGTTGATGATATCGAAGAAGAAATTTCAAAGATTGGAGGTCCAAGAGTGAAGGGAGAAATTCATAAGTTTAAAGACAAGTATTGTATGAATTTATCTTTTAATTATGTACTTTTACTTTGTAATATTGTTCTTTTGTATCATTGTTTCATATATGAAAATAATATAATAAAATTTGGCATTTTTTTCTTTGTTACACTTAATGTAGTAGAACCTATGTTTGATATTATAATAATGTTTATAAACCCAGAATCGTATATATATGTCTTATTATATATATAATACATATATATATATATTTATAGTAACAAATTCATATAAAAACAATACTAAGAAATAATTACAATATCAGAATTGCTATAGTTATATTAAAAATAACAATTCCCAAACGCTGTTAATAATATAAATAATAGCAAAAAGAACACGCTATTAAATACTATTTAATTGCATAATAAAATGCGTTATAATATATGAAAATACGATAGCACTGCAAAAAACTGCTATCTAAAGTGCCTGACCTATTATGACGGGCGATGATATAGCGCTTGTTAAAATGCTATGGTATCGTTAGATAACGTTATTCAGCCGCTAAGAAAAGCCTTTTTTCTTGTAGTGCACAGAGCATTTTGCCGAATTCTAATTTCCATTACAAGTCAAAACGAAGAGTCGTAGACCAGGTCGACATGATGACTGAGGCGAAATACCTTTATATCCGGTCGATGTTACTCATTTATTCTTACAGATTGGACGACTTAGTGAAAAATGCAAGAAGCGGAGACTTTCAGCACATGAGCGAGATCATTTGCATATGTATCTTCTCACAAACTGCGACGGGGTTGAAGAATATAAGAGGTATTATATTGAACCAAATTATTAATTACTTATTGGGTCCTTGATTATATATATTTGCCAGATTGATTTGCAGTTATACATATGTTAACATGATGATCGCTTCAATATGACATGATTTATATGGCTTATCAACGTTTTGCATTTCCGAAAAAAACAGAAGACGAGCTAATCGAGCTCAAACAGGAAGAGTTCGGACGTTGGTTAAGAGATTATGTAAGTGTTTTAATTGCCTTGTTTTTAACTATCATATATAATGTGATTTAATTCAATTATTTCTGATTTGATTCTTCAGGTCACGACAAAGTCAGCTAACGGACAAAGATTTCTACTAGCAAGGGTGCAATCATATGTGATTTATAGCACACGGGGCTATGCTTTTAAGATTCTTCGGGATGATAGGAGCGGGTCAACTTCAAATTCCGGTGTATCTACTCAGTCCGGTGATCTTGAATACTACGGTCTCCTATGTGAGATTTTGGATGTTCACTATACGGGAATGCTCGGCTTGCGATGTGTTGCATTTTAATGCAACTGGTACGACCCATTAGTAGGAAGCGGCGTGCGACACGACCAATTTGGTGTTACATCATTACATAGCAGAAGGCGACTCCAGAAATACGAGCCATTCGTACTTGCTTCACAAGCAGACCAGGTTTGTTTTATTATTTTACGTTTATTTGTTATAATTTTTGCATTTATGTATACTATATGTGGTTGAATTTTTATATGACTATATTCCTATTTGGTATAGGTATGCTATATTCCCTATCCTCGAGTGACAAACAAGCAAGACCCGTGGATTACAGTCACATTGATAAACCCGAGAGGTAGGGTTCATTGGATGTCTGATCATGAACCCCTTCAACAAAGCTCTGTAGGTTTAGGTTCGATCGAGTAGTCCCTTGAGGTCGACCTTTTTCTTGATTTCACCGTACATGCGGACGATCGGGTATTTGAGGATTCAGAGGAAGAAATTGATGAATTTGGGGAAACTTCCGATTCAGCAGAATCAGATTACTCATCATCGGATTCGGAGTAGTTTTATAAACCTTGCATTGTAAAATATGTACTTGTATTGGATATTTGTTATGTGGAATATATAAGTTATGTAGAAGTTTTTAAACTTTGGTTTTCGGTCACCCTTCCGAAAACCAAAAAAACAATTGTTGATAACACTGGTTTTTGATCACTTTAATATATTTTGCATGTATTTTAACTCTGTTTTCAATGGTTTTCAAGTGATTTCCATGTTTTAGTATTTTGAAAGACATTCAGGTAACTTGGGATAAGAGAGTACATTTCAGAACAAAAGTACGTTTTTGGATAAACTCGGACCGTCAGAAGTCTTGCAATCAAAGAAGGCCTTATCACCGTCTGATCATCACCAAATTTTAACACAACAAAGTAGATACAACCAGATTTCAAATGCAATTGGATTAGAGACGATCCAATGGGTGGATCCTTAAATATACCCGAAGCACTGAAGGCAGATGAAGCAGCCTCGAAGAGAAGTCCACCGCGGCAGGAGAGTCCCGACCCGCGGCCAAGCTTCAGTTCGCCGCGCCTAAAGGAGCTTGACCCGTGGCCAAACACCTTTTCGCCGTGGCCAGAAGCCACACACCCGCGGCCAAGCCCTGTTGCGACCAAAACAGCGCGTTTCTTCACCCAAGGCCAATACCGTCTTTTCACATCATTCCTAAACGAAGTGAAGACTATAAATTCTTGTTTTAGGTGTTTTACGACAGACACACATCCATAGACATTTTTTCTTTCACGCTTTGAGGCAGAAGTAATACTCTTGCAACTTTGTTCTTCAGTTTGGAGCAAGTATTCTCGACTCTAGTTCTTCGATAGAGAAGCCTTCTTCATCCCTTTTCTTTATTGTTTTCTTTTCAATATATTGATTATGTTTACCTCAGCTATGGCTGAGTAGTTTTCTTGTTGGGTATAAGGTTTCGAAGGGGCTCTCATTGTTCGATTTCTTATTAAGTTCTTAGACTAGGATATCGATTAGGGTTCTTCGTTTATCCTTTCTCTTAATGCATGTTTGCTTGATTGATCTCCTTGTAGCTGAACTTAGGTATTTTTAGAACTACGAAAGTACTGGATCCATATGGTTGACCTAGGGTAAACGAGCAAAACCGTCACAAGATTTCAGAAGCATACTTGTGGAGGAGCGTTAACGACTTTTGAGTATAATCACTAACTTTTTGCGCGGGCGGAGACGAAAGCTACCTGTCGAGTATTAAAGTTGTAGGTGTGTAGGGTGTACGAAAGTAGACTACACATAGTGTTTGATATGATCATGGACAGCTTTGAAGACATAGATGACGAGCTTGTAACTGAGGAACATGAACCAGAACAGGAAGAGCTTGTAGCCGAAGAGTCTTTAATCATTCCAACAGGTCCAATGACACGAGCAAAGACTAAGAAGCTTAAGGAAGCTGTTGCTGGAATACTTAACACAATTGCAACCAAACTACTTGGACCAAGAGGAGAAAGAGGCGATTGCAACTACTCTAGTGGTATCCAAGTCCAAGATTTCGATGTGGGCTAGTGATCCAGTTAGCACTCTTTTTCCCTAACCATGTTCTTGTCCCAATGGGTTTTTCATGGATAGGTTTTTAATGAGACAAGTTTGGATCACTTCTTCCCTTAGCCCACACGAAAATGAAGCACAAGACATCCCTTTCATTTTCGAAATTAGACTAAGGCCCAATCTGTTTCACTTGTGTTTTATTTTTCTTTTGTTGTTTCATTATTAAAACCCTAGTTCCTTTTGTCGACAAACACAACTTATCTTTTATCAAAACTTTTCAGTTTCTTCTTCTTCTTTTGGGCATAAGAGAGTGATTCTCTTCTCCAAACTTCTGGTGTGTAATATCCAGAATTGTTGTTCTCCTCCGGTGTGTCATATCCAGAGAAGATCAATGTGGTATATCAAAGGGCCCTTCATCCCCTTTGTGCGACCCTTACTCCCACGCCCCTTGAAGCTCACGCTTGCAAGGCCTATCCTGTTATGCCCATACTTTAGAGTTTCGAATCTTAGGGAAATCTCATTAAGTGGTATCAGAGCAAACTCTATACTCTGGGTAATCTCTTTCCTATCTCTATTTCGCATATGTATTAGTTTTTTTCTTTTGAGTTTTATGTCTGTTCATCACTTGGTTTTGTTGTCGCACAAGTTCATCTACTGATTTTGTGATGAGTGTGTGTCGAGTCTGGTTAGCTTTTTTTTTGTGTGATTGTCGCAGTTATCATCCTGTTTAGTTGTGTTTTTCGTTTAGTTCATCAAAAATAAAAAATAAAAAAATTTTAGGGTTCAGTTTGTGTTGCGATTTGTGTTTGTTACTATCTCTGCAATTCTGTGTGTTAGGTCGAGTTTAAGGTGTCTAGTTTCGTGTTTAGTGTCAAGTGTAAGTGAAGTCTGGCTTGTTACAGTGAAGTTCGGCTTGTTAAAAAGTGAAGTCTGGCTTGTTAAAAACTGAATTCTGGTTTGTTTAAATTTGTTTCAGGAAATCTGTTCATGTCTAAACCTATTGTGAATCGATTTTTTGTGAAGAACTAGTTACTGGTGTTTTGTTCTATCTTGTTTCAGGTCGAAGATGAGTGAAGAACAAGGAGAAAACAACAACAAACTATGGATGGAAGCTGTGTTTGCTCGTATGGAGAAAATGATGGATACTAAACTGGAAGCTTTCCGTCAAGAGCAGCCACATAATGCAGAACACGTTCAGAGTGATAACCAACAGAGAAGAACTCGACATAGAGCACCTAGAGGAGAAGCAGACCAGCAAAGACAACGCAGAGGTGATGAAACTGCAAGTTACTACAGTCATGACAGTGATTCAACTCAAGACAGTCAAAGACGTAACATACGTGCTAGAGAAGGCAGAGCTCAGCGAGACAACTTTGGAGGTCTCAAGATCAGAATCCCTCCATTTCATGGGAAAAACGACCCTGATGCGTATCTGGAGTGGGAGAAGAAGATAGAGCTCGTCTTCAACTGTCAGCATTATACTGAGATCAACCGTGTGAGAGTAGCAGCTACTGAGTTCTACGACTACGCCCTTAGCTGGAGGGATCAGCTTGTTACTTCTCGGAGACGTAATGGAGAAGATCCAGTGGAGAGTTGGACTGAAATGAAGAGTATTATGAGGAAACGGTTTGTCCTCAGTCATCACCACCGTGAGCTACACAACAAGCTCAGAAAACTATCTCAAGGAAGTTGTAGTGTAGAGGACTACTACCAGGAGCTGGAAACCCTCATGATTTGTGCTGATGTTTCTAAGGATCGTGAAGCAACTATGTCCAGATTCTTGGGAGATTTGAATTGTGACAGATTAGAGATGCAGCACTACGTGGAGCTAGAAGAGATGCTTCACAAAGCTATTCTCGTCGAGCAACAGCTCAAGAGAAGAAGCAGCTCTAAACCGAGCTATGGAGCTGGAATTGTCCACACTAAACCTAGCTATGGGAGTGGATCAGCTGCTGTAATTACCAAAGAGAAGAGAGGCCTAATACATTTCAGCGTGAAGGGAAGCAGATCATGACACCAAAACCAGAATCCAAGCCTTACGCAGCAAATCAAGACTACAAAGGGAAACCAGAAACTACTACAAGGTCTCGAGATGTCAAATGCTTCAAATTTCAAGGGAGAGGTCACTACGCTAACGAGTGTATCAATAAGAAAGTGATGATCATGCTAGAAAATGGCGACGTAGAATCAGAAGATGAGGAGCTAGAGCATGAATCATTGTCTGAGCATGAAGAGCTGCCTGCTCGTGGTGAACTGTTAGTAACAAGAAGACCCTTAAGCTTGCAAACTAAGGAAGAAGAGCAAGAACAGAGGGAAAACTTATTCCATACAAGATGTCTAGTCCATGGCAAGATCTGTAGCCTAATCATTGACGGTGGAAGCTGTACTAACGTAGCCAGTGAAACGATGGTTAAGAAGCAGGGATTGAATGTGAGGAAGCATCCTAAGCCATATGATATTCCCATATTTTACCTCTTTTAGCATGCATTTAACTTAGCATTTTAGGTCTCATGCATGTGTTTTCATATCTTTCTTTAGTGTTTTGGTCTAAATTAGGCTTTAGTTAGTTTGCATTAGGTCCTAGTGAGTCTTGCATTCATTTGGAGTGTTTTCTAGGTGTTTGGAGACGTTTTGGAGATGTTAGGAGTAATGGAGCAAAAGAGGATGCAAGGATCATTCCGAAGTGTCTTGAAGATCCGGCAGAACAAAGGAGTTACGGTCAGATTCAGCCTCAATGATCTTCATTAAAGATGTATCCAGATGAGTTATCTTACCAGAGGAGTTGGAATCAGGTCATTCGGACATGTTTTCCAGGAGATATCGCGATTTTACCGAAGGTGTATCCGTCTGGCCGCGAGACCAACGCCGACCAGCATTGGATCAGCACAAGTAAGCCCAGTACCGACCCATCCTAGACCGGTACTATCTGGTCGGTAATGAAGAAGAGAATAGTAGCGACCCAGCTTCACTCCCCATACCGATCCAGAATGGATCGGTACAAAACCCAGTGTGTTCTCATCGAAGCCAGCCAAAGTCACCCGAAGATCGCGCCAAACAAAGAACTTGCGTTCAGATTCAGCTCTTGACGTCTTCATAGAAGTTGTAGATAATTGAGTTGGATGTATACTGGATGTGGTTTCAAGTCATTCAGAGCGGTAGTTTGAAAGATACATTGGATTTAGCGGGGACGTGTCCGGCTGGCGCCCAAACGAGTGTTGCTCAAAGGAGATTAGGACCGACCCATCCTGGGTCGGTACTGCCAAACGGTACTAAACATGCATCGAACAGCTCATCATTTCTGCCGGCTAAAACTAATCCTCCATCGACCAGCTCATCATTTATGCCGGCTAAAACTCTTCCCGCACGACCCAAGCGCACCAATGCCGACCTGTCTTAGCTCGACGTTACCCGACCAGTACAAGGAAGAAATCTGTACCGATCCATTTGTACCGATCTAGAATGGGTTGGTACAGACCTCTAGAATCAGCAAAAACCTAGTTTTGGCCGGGTCAATACCCGATTTGTTTTGG
The DNA here is from genome assembly GCA_002933915.1 of Eutrema heterophyllum. Taxonomy (NCBI): domain Eukaryota; kingdom Viridiplantae; phylum Streptophyta; class Magnoliopsida; order Brassicales; family Brassicaceae; genus Eutrema; species Eutrema heterophyllum. The sequence goes on from PKMM01021225.1 coordinate 389,344, forward strand.
GTTGACCCGGTTCGCCCCTTTTTCTATAAATACTCTTGAAACCTAATTTTCTAGTTAAGCTTTCTTCTTTCTAGAGTTGGGTTTTATCCCAAACTCTTCTTATGATTTTGGAGGGATTTTGATTGTTCTTCATACAAATGCCACTCTATAGAAGATTTCTTAAACTCTATCTTTTATTTATGCAATTTCTTTACCTTTATGTCTTTTTCTCTTTTGTTCTTAATGTTCTTTAGATTTTAGACTTTTTGTTGGATTTTGGTTTGCTTGATTATTGATGGGTTGATGATTGATTTGTGATGCTTAGATTCTAAATCATTGCTTTCCTTTCTTTTTAAGTGATCTTAATGCTAGATTGGGCTTGAGAGAGTCAATCTAGATCTTTGGGAATTTCACACCCACAACGTGTTTGATGAAATTCCCCAAAGAACTTAGAAAGAGATAAACATTCTTAACCTATGAGAGTAGTTGTTTAAGGTGTTTATTGGTTGATTTGAATATTGATCTTAATGCTTGCGAATCATTTCATCACAAATGAGAATTTGATCTTGATTTAGTGATTAGCAAAGTGATTAGTGTCTTGAGTGAGGATTAGTCATAATTAGTGATCTTAACCTAAGGAATAGCATAGATTGTGTGTATTAGCATCGTTAGTCAATTGTCTTGATAATTAGATGATGATGATTTAGGTTGCATCTTGTTAGATCCTTCACTTAGGTTGATCTTAAAGCTAGTTTTGGATTGAGAGATCAAAACTAGAGCTTAGGCGTTTCACGCCCGAGAGGTGTTCGATGAAATGCTTGAACCAAACCTTTTGTGAGCCTTTCATGCATAGCCAATGAGAGTTGATGTCTAGGGTGATTAGTGAACTAAGTGGAATTGGAGATTAAAGCTTGTTAATCATCTTCTCACAAACGAGAGTTTGTTCTTGATTTGGTGATTAACAAAGTGATTAGTGCCACGAGAGTGGATTAGTCATAATTGTGAATTCCATGTTCTAGGATAGTGTTTAATTCAATCTAAATCATCATTGTTTGTTCATTAATCATCTTCTTGATAGTTAATTCATTTTTCCAACACTTCTATCCTTTGTTTTCTTTCTTGCATTTTACATTCTTTGTTCAAAAATATAAAAACCCAAAAACATTTGCTCTAGCTTAGGAAGATTCATGTATTCTTAGTGCATTGATCTTAACCTCTTTGGTTCGATCCTCAAATACTACAATGATATGAGTAGGTTTGAGTAATTGATATGAACTTAACACAAAATCTATTTATCACCATACAAACTCCAGTGGCTAAACGAAGATGGTGAGATGAAGGTGAGCAGTCAGGTGTTAGTTCCCATCTCTATTGGGCAGTATGAGGATGAGATCATGTGTGATGTACTTCCAATGGGTGATGGACACATTCTGCTTGGGCGACCGTGGCAATCAGATCGTAGAGTAATGCATGATGGCTTCACTAATCGTCATTCCTTTGTGTTCAAAGAAAGAAAAACCGTTCTGGTTCCCCTAACCCCAACAGAAGTTCATCAGGATCAGATGAGTCTCAAGCTCAAAGAAACAGAAACTTCTACTCATAAACAATCAAACTTCTTCGCAAAGGTTGGTGAGGTAAAGAAAGCTCTAATTTCTAAACAACCTTTACTTCTATTTGTATTTAAAGAAGCTCTTACCAGCTTGTCTAACATTGCACCGGTGCTGCCGAGTGAGATGAAACTCATATTGCAGGAATATGAGGACGTGTTCCCAGAAGACAATCCCAAGGAGCTGCCACCAATTAGAGTCATCGAACATCAGATTGACTTCATGCATGGCGCTTCACTTCCAAACCGTCCAGCATACAGAACCAATCCTGTAGAGACTAAGGAGTTGAAGCGACAAGTCAGTGAGCTCATGGAGAAAGGACACATCCGCGAAAGTATGAGCCCATGCGCTGTTCCAGTCCTGCTCGTGCCTAAGAAGGTTGGTAGCTGGCGCATGTGCGTCGATTGCAGAGCCATCAATAATATCACGGTGAAGTATCGACACCCTATTCCTAGACTTGATGATATGTTAGATGAACTGAATGGCTCTAGCATATTCTCTAAAATCGATTTAAAAAGTGGATATCACTATATTAGGATGAAAGAAGGTGATGAATGGAAAACTGCGTTTAAAATGAAACATGGATTATATGAATGGTTAGTAATGCCATTTGGGCTAACAAACGCACCTAGTACATTCATGAGATTAATGAATCACGTTTTGAGAGCATTCATAGGTGTTTTTGTTGTAGTATACTTCGATGATATTCTGATTTACAGCAAGAACCTAGAAGAGCATATTAATCATTTGCAATATGTTCTAAACGTGCTTAGGAAAGAAAAGTTGTTTGCTAACTTTAAGAAATGCACATTTTGCATAGATAATCTTGTCTTTTTAGGTTTTGTTGTAAGTACATATGAGATTAAAGTTCACGAAGAGAAGGTTAAGGCAATTCGTGACTGGCCTAGTCCGAAATCAGTAGGAGAAGTGCGAAGCTTTCATGGACTTGTTGGATTTTATAGACGGTTTGTTAGAGATTTTAGGACTCTAGCTGCTCCGCTTACTGAAGTGATAAAAAAAGATGTCGGTTTTATATGGGAAGCAGCACAAGAAGAGGCATTCCAGGCCTTGAAAGACAAACTCACTCACGCCCCACTCTTGTCTTTACCAGATTTTCATAAAACTTTCGAAATTGAGTGTGACGCTTTTGGTGTAGGTATTGGAGCAGTTCTGATGCAGGATAAGAAGCCTATTGCATTCTTCAGAGAGAAGCTTGGACGAGCCACTCTCAACTATCCAACATACGATAAGGAGCTCTATGCTTTGGTGAGAGCTCTACAAACGTGGCAGCACTACTTGTGGCCCAAGGAGTTCGTCATACACACTGACCACGAATCCCTTAAACATTTAAAAGGTCAGCAGAAGCTCAACAAAAGACACGCAAGGTGGGTTAAATTCATCAAGACATTTCCATATGTCATCAAATACAAAAAAGGTAAGGATAACATAGTTGCTGATGCTCTATCTCGAAGGTACGCACTCCTTTCTACTCTTGATGCTAAACTGCTGGGATTTGAACAACTTAAACACTTGTATAATTCTGATTCTAATTTTCAAGAAGTGTTCAAATCGTGTGAGAAATTTGCTACTAGACGTTACTATCGAAATGAAGGATTCCTCTTTTATGATAATCGTCTTTGTGTTCCTAACTGTTCTATCAGAGATTTACTTGTCAGGGAAGCTCACGGAGGAGGCTTGATGGGGCATTTCGGGATTGCTAAGACCCTAAAAGTGATTCAAGATCACTTCCATTGGCCTCACATGAAGAGAGACGTGGAGAGAATCTGTAGCAGATGTGCTACATGTAAACAAGCTAAGTCTAAAGTCCAATCTCACGGACTGTATACTCCTCTCCCTATCCCTTCTCATCCTTGAACTGATATCTCGATGGACTTCGTTTTAGGACTGCCTAGAACTAGAACATGCAAGGATTTGATTTTTGTTGTAGTAAATCGATTTTCTAAGATGTCTCATTTCATTGCTTGCCATAAAACTGATGATGCATCTCATGTAGCTAGCTTGTTCTTTAAGGAGATTGTGCGTTTGCATGGCATACCTAGGACCATAGTGTCTGACCGTGATACTAAGTTTCTTAGTTACTTCTGGAAAACGTTATGGTCTAAACTAGGAACTAAGCTGCTATTTTCTACTACTTGTCACCCGCAGACAGATGGTCAGACAAAAGTTGTTAATAGGACTCTAGGAACACTTCTGCGTTGTTTGATTAAAAAGAACCTTAGAACTTGGGAAAAATGTTTGCCGCATATAGAGTTTGCATACAATCATGATGTGCATTCTGCTTCTAAGTTTTCCCCATTTCAGATTGTCTATGGCTTTAATCCTTTGTCACCTTTAGATCTAACACCTTTACCTGTGAGTGAAAGATTAAGCATAGATGGGAAACAAAAGGCTGAACTTGTTAGACAGATTCATGAGAAAGCAAGAGCCAACATAGAGGAGAAGACGAGGCAGTATGTTAAGCACGCTAACAAGGGCAGGCGCAAGGTGATTTTTGAGGAAGGAGACCTCGTTTGGGTGCACTTAAGGAAAGAACGATTTCCAGATCAAAGGAAGTCTAAACTGATGCCTAGAATCGATGGTCCATTCAAAGTCACAAGGAGAATCAGTGACAACGCCTACAAGCTTGATTTTCAAGGTAAGTATAACATTAGTAACAGTTTCAATGTTTCTGACTTAGCTCCTTTTCTTGCAGATGATCCAGATTTGAGGTCAAATCCTTTTCAAGAGGAGGGGGATGATATGATCATGGACAGCATTGAAGACATAAAATGACGAGTTTGTAGGTGAGGAACATGAACCAGAACAGGAAGAGCTTGTAGCCGAGGAGTCTTTAATCATTCCAACAGGTCCAATGACACGAGCAAAGACTAAGAAGCTTAAGGAAGATGTTGCTGGAATACTTAACACAATTCAGCAACCAAACTACTTGGACCAAGAGGAGAAAGAGGCGATTGCAACTACTCTAGTGGTGATCCAAGTCCAAGATTTTGATGTGGGCTAGTGATCCAGCTTGCACTCTTTTTCCCTATCCATGTTTTTGTCCCAATGGGTTTTTCATGGATAGATTTTTAATGAGACAAATTTGGATCACTTCTTCCCTTAGCCCACACGAAAATGAAGCCCAAGACATCCCTTTCATTTTCGAAATTAGACTAAGGCCCAATTTGTTTTACTTGTGTTTTATTTTTCTTTTGTTGTTTCCTTATTAAAACCCTAGTTCCTTTTGTCGACAAACACAACTTATCTTTTATCAAAACTTTTCAGTTTCTTCCTCTTCTTTTGGGCGTAAGAGAGTGATTCTCTTCTCCAAACTTCTGGTGTGTAATATCCAGAATTGTTGTTCTCCTCTGGTGTGTCATATCCAGAGAAGATCAACGTGGTATATCAAAGGGCCCTCCATCCCCTTTGTGCGGCCCCTCACTCCCACGCCCCTTGAAGCTCACGCTTGCAAGGCCTATCATGTTCTGCCCAGACTTTAGAGTTTCGAATCTTAGGGAAATCTCATTAGTGTTCGTGTTCCAAGTTCAAGAATCCAAAGACGACAAAAGTTTGCTTTAGAAATCCTATCAAAGTCGTAGTAAAAATCGGTCATGAACCCTAGAGAATACCTGTTGCCCAACGTTTTGTTTAATTGTTTTACAACCTCGTTTTAATCATTTGCTTGTTTACTTTCTGTTTTATTTCATCGCTTAATTTAGTTTATTTTTCTAGATACAATTGTGACAAACAAAACCCCCAAAAAGTATTTTACGTCTAGACACAACTTAGGAATCATTAGAAATTAGACAACGTCACCCCGTGGATTCGATCCCTAATACTACTTCGCGTGCTGTACTCTTGCAGCCTAGTAAAAGGGTAAACCCACACGTCATTAACCATTCCGATCGTGTCAAGTTTTGGTGCCGTTGCCGGGGATTGATTTTGCTTGTTTAATTTCATATTCTAATTTCTGCTCTAGACAATTTTTGATTTTCAAACTCTTTGTTGCTCTTTTGACATTCTCCTTTATCTTTGTCTTTTGTTCCAAGGTGCATGAACACTAGGAGAACTCCTAGAGAAACCGTACCGCAACTAGACGATATCGACATACACAAGAGAGAACTCCGAAGATTCAAAAGAACTTTAAGGATGGCCGAGAACGACCGTCCGGAAGATCAACTAAATAGTGATTAACTTGATAACGAGGATGATCGTGATGTTTCGGATCACGAAGAGGACCAAGAGGCTGTCCATGGTACTAATGACCAGCCACATCTCGATCCCAAAGAAAACCAAAACTAAAACCGAAATGCTGAAAATTCGAGGCGATAACTTCCCGTCAATAGTGATGCACCAAGGAACGATGGTCAAGCTAATGCACCAATTCCTCCTAATGGCGAGAACGCCAATCGTCCTGTCCTACCCGCTAATCCTCCAAGGAGACAAGCGCGTAACCGCATCATTGCTGATTTTGATGCACCATATCAACACTTCCAAAACCGAGCTGCAATTCAACTTCCTTTACCTCATAGGAACGATTTTGAGATCAAACCTCAAATCATTGCTTTGATAAAGCAAAACCAATTTCATGGAGTTACTACCGAGCATTCGATGGAGCATATTGAGTTGTTCGAAGAGATTTGTAGCACGACGAGAACAAACCAAGTTCCCGCCGATTATGTGAAGTGTAAGCTTTTTCCTTTTTCTTTAGCCGATAAAGCTCACCGTTGGTTGAAATATTTCCTCGCAGGATCTATCACTAATTGGGAAGAGTGCAAAGCCGCCTTCCTAAACCATTTCTACGCCAAGTCGAGATCCAACTCGTCGAGAAACAAAATTCAAAGTTTTCATGAACAACCGGTGGAATCTTTCCATTAAGCGTGGGAACGTTTCAAGGAGTACGAGAGAGGTTGCCCTCACCACGGTTTTTCCGGTCCGAATTCGCTCAACACTTTCTACCGAGGCTTATTACTGAAATATCAACTTTCTCTCGACACGGCCAGCAATGGAGACTTTTCGACAAAGACCATAAACCAAGGAAGAGCTCTCATCGAGAATCTTGCTATGGCTAATAGCAACAATTCTCCCGACTATGATAGATCGACTAGATCGAATGCATCAGAATCCAAGGTAATGGCCGAGTTAAAGAACATGATGAATCAACTTCTCAAGAACCAAAACCGCCAAGTACACGCTTGTGAAGCTACTGTTGGAGGCGAAGATGATGCTTACTACGAACCCGACAACAACGGTTCGTATTCTCAAGAAGAAGAAGTTAACTATGTGGGAGCACAAGATTATTATCAAAGCCATTTCAACAACGGGTTTGATATATCATGGTTTTTACCCCTTTTTAGCCATGATATAAGTCCGTTTTATAGAGTTTTTCTACTATTGTGTAGTGTTTTAGAGTCTTTTATAGGTTTTAGCATGTTTGGAGCATAATTGGAGATATTGGAGCTTTCTGGAGAATTTTGGAGCAAAGTTCGTGTAGCTGACCCGATTTGAAGCCTCAGTCTCGATCGATACTGACTAGTTCGGCCGATACTCACTGCAGCAAGACACGAGTCGCAACTTTAAATGAAGAGTTGAAGAACTTCTCACCGATGGATTGAGGTCAAATTTTGATATAAGATAGATCAATGGATTAGCTTTCATTTGGAAGTGGTTTGAGGCGATTCCAACGGTGCGATCAAAAGTTATGCTAGTTTTCGTGAAGACAGTCCAGTCTGGCGAGCAGAAGAAGCAGTGACCAGTGTCGATCAATACTGACTAGTATTGGTCGATACTCACTGCAGGAAAAACAGGAAATACGACCTTTTACAAGATTTAAGAGTCTGCACTTTGGTCCAGAAAACTTTAATAATTACAAGAAGTCCCAAAACGTGTTTTAGCATTATAATTAGGTTTTTCAGCCACTTTTGTGAGCTAAACTTTATTTTACTTTTGTTCTGATTGAGAGAGATTGTTTTAGGGATTTTGGGGAGACAACTCTGAACCCCTTTGTTTCTTATTGATTTCTTTGATGATCTATTCAATCATGTTGTTTTCATTCTCCATGTTTGAGTAGATCCACTTTAGGTTTAGGGTTTTCTCATAAGGATTTTCTCTGAATGTTAGGTTAATTAGTTAATTAGGATTCATCATCTGAATTAGTTCTTCACCATAGGTTGTTCTCATAGCTAATTCTAGGTTGACGAATCTGGAACTTAGATCTTAGGATAATTGATTAGGCACGAGAGTGCGATTAATTACCTGATAGAACTTAGGGTGAGCAAAATAAATATTCGCAAAGAGATTTGGTTTAGTTGTTTTGTGAACAAATGAAACTTGATTAAAAGCTGGTTTAGACTTTAGGATTCGCAAAGAGAGTTGGTTAGCTATACTTTAGTGATTTGAGTTCAAGAACCGCGCTAAATCTGAATCTTGTTAGTTAGTTTATCTACATTCATTGAATTCATGAGAAATACCCTGAGCCTATCTTTCTTCCAATCGACTTACAACACTTTTAATTTACGTAATGCTTTCGATTACATCTTTTGGTTTAGCTTAATTCGAATCTATATAATCTATTGCGTGATATCTGGAGTTCTTGTGTTCGGCCCCTACATATACTACAACAACTGCTTTAGTACTTATAGGGTATTAATTTGAGCATATCAAATTTGGACAACAACTTCTGCAACGCCAACTTCAACAATCTCTCATACCAAAACCTGAACGTGGAGAACTCCCAAGACCAGCCCTATCCTCAACAATCCAACCCTTTTCAAAACCGGTTCCAAAACGGGAATTATGGAGGAAATGGGAACTTCCAACCACGACCACCTTTCAACGCTCAAGCCTCTCCTTACAACAACTTAAACACGCAGCAACAAGGTACTTCTAACACTCAACTTGCTGCCCAAATAGCGAAGCTTGAGCAATCAATTCAACTACTCGCTCAAAGAAACGAGAAGACGACGAAAGATTTTAACGTCAGAGTAGATTGTATGAACAATGACTTGAATGGGAAATTCGAATCTCTTTCGACCCATGTCAAGAAGTTGGATATGCAAGTCTCTCAAACCGCGGACTCGTCTAAGAGACCGAACGGAGCTTTGCCCGGAAGAGTAGAAGACAACCCAAAGAGATTTTACAACGTGATTTCTACCATGCCCAAAAAGAAAGTCAACAATGAACCGAAGCAAGGAGAAGCTTCGAAATTCGTCCCACTCTATGGAAGAGCCAATATCGAGTCCAACATGGTTCGAGAACCACCATTTGAGGTACCAAAACAAACACCGTTTCAAAGGCTAAGAAAAGCCGATGATCCAGGACATTTTTCTTTCTCTTGCTCGATTTCCGGAATAAATTTTGTAGATTATCTATGCGATTCGGGAGCCAACATCAACATCATGTCAAAGACGTTTTCCGAGAAGCTTGGTGTAAAAACTCTCACACCGTCTACTGTAAGCGTTATTTTTGGAGATTCATCACAAAAGAAGCTCGAAGGAGTGATTCATGACCTTCAACTACTCATTGAGAACAAGATTGTTCCCGCTGATTTTCAAGTACTCGAGATGGATCGAGACAAAGATAGACCATTGATTTTTTGTCGACCATTGATGTGGACATTAGCACCATGAAAGCTCATGGGACTACTACCACTTCATAGAGGAACTAAACTGTGCGTACGGCAGGCTTAGATCATGATCCTATTGGCGACAGCTGGACCTTTCTCGTTGTTGGGACAATTGCTCCTAAGCTACGATGCCTTATAGAAGCTGAACCGGAGGAACTAAATGTGGAAACTACTGAGAGATCACATTTTCCCTTATATAAGCTCAGTCTACTGAGAGAACTAAATGTGGAAACTTTGATTCACGACGAGCCTTATATAATCTCAGTCTCTTCCTTCTTTGTATTCACGCATCTTTAAGTAATAAGAAATCTCAGTAGTTTTTGCTTCAAACACTTGTGTCTTTGAATCAAAGCTTGTTCTTGCGAGTCTTTGTGTCTTGTGGAATCAATTCACTTAGTCTTCGTGTTGAGTCTCTAATCCCTCGCGAGGAATAGCCCTTGGGATTGAGTCTCTTGTTTTTGTGGAATCAAACACACGGTTACTTGTTGTTGTAGAATCAATAACCCTCGGTTACCTTTCATCACCTACCGCTTCCATCACAGCCTTAAGACTCGATTCTCTTGAATAAAACTTGGTGGAATCCGAGTCTTACATCAACCGTTCTTAGCTAATGTTGGCACCATCCTTGATCACACCAACCATCACGTTGTCTTCTTGAACGTGGATCGAAGAAAGTTCTATCCTACTGTCCCAGATGGAATTCCAATCCCGAAGGACAAGCACAAGAAGAAGAAGTCGATCCTTCCCAAGGAAAAAGAGAAAGATGAGTCAATTAAGCCAAAGACTCCAAAGGTAAGTCAACCTTTTATTTCTAAAAAGTTTGCAAAAATCAGGATCACCATTCCACCCGACTTAAGAGACTCCAAGGAAGAGCAAGAGTGGAAGGGTTAATCGAGTGATAAATAGATTTTGTGTGTTAAGTTCATATCAATTACTCAAACCTACTCATATCATTGTAGTATTTGAGGACCGAACCAAAGAGGTTAAGATCAATGCACTAAGAATACATGAATCTTCCTAAGCTAGAGCAAATGTTTTTGGGTTTTTATATTTTTGAACAAAGAATGTAAAATGCAAGAAAGAAAACAAAGGATAGAAGTGTTGGAAAAATGAATTAACTATCAAGAAGATGATTAATGAACAAACAATGATGATTTAGATTGAATTAAACACTATCCTAGAACATGCATGGAATTCACAATTATGACTAATCCACTCTCGTGGTACTAATCACTTTGTTAATCCCAAATCAAGAACAAACTCTCGTTTGTGATAAGATGATTAACAAGCTTTAATCTCCAATTCCAATTAGTTCACTAATCACCCTAGACATCAACTCTCATTGGCTAGGCATGAAAGGCTCACAAAAGGTTTGGTTCAAGCATTTCATCGAACACCTCTCGGGCGTGAAATGCCTAAGCTCTAGTTTTGATCTCTCAATCCAAAACTAACTTTAAGAAAGGATCTAACAAGATGCAACCTAAATCATCATCATCTAATCACCAAGACAATTGACTAACGATGCTAGTACACACAATCTATGCTATTCCTTAGGTTAAGATCACTAATTATGACTAATCCTCTCTCAAGACACTAATCACTTTGCTAATCACTAAATCAAGATCAAATTCTCATTTGTGATGAAATGATTAGCAAGCATTAAGATCAATATTCAAATCAACCAATAAACACCTTAAGCAACTACTCTCATAGGTTAAGAATGTTTATCTCTTTCTAAGTTCTTTGGAGAATTTCATCAAACACCTTGTGGGTGTGAAATTCCCAAAGATCTAGATTGACTCTCTCAAGCCCAATCTAGCATTAAGATCACTTAGAAAGAAAGGAAAGCAATGATTTAGAATCTAAGCATCACAAATCAATCATCAACCCATAAAAATCAAGCAAACCAAAATCCAACAAAAACTCTAAAGTCTAAACATGAATAACAAAATAGAAAAAGACATAAAGATAAAGAAATTGCATAAATAAAAGATAGAGTTGAAGAAATCTTCTCTAGAGTGGCATTTGTATGAAGAACAATCAAAATCCCTCCAAAATCATAAGAAGAGTTTGGGATAAAACCCAACTCTAGAAAGAAGAAAACTTAGCATGAAAAATAGGGTTTTTGGGGTTTAAATAGTAAAAGGGAGCGAACCGGGTCAACCCGGGACAAACCGGGTATTGACCCGATCGAAATGGGTCATGACAGGTTTTCTGGGTTGAGCATTGGACGGTGCACTCGGTGTCACGGTTCAATGTGGACAGCTTCTTCAAGGGAGAGGCAGGGAGCATTGAATGGCCACATTGAGTGCACGGGTCGGTGTAGATGCCCTGAAGATTGACATTGGATGGCCACATTGAGTGTACGGGTCGATGCTGGGCGCGAGATAGGAAGAGTGAAGGCAGGACGTGCCAGGGACGGTGCACTCGATGTGAGAAGGTGGCACGGTCCGGTGCTTAGCCTCTGCCCTTGCACCAGACGGTCACATCGAGTGCACGGTGCAATGTTGTACGCTTGTTCTTCTTTGGCTGAGTACACCGAACGGCCACATTGAGTGCACGGTGCAATGTGTTCGCCTGTTCTTCTTTGGTTGAGTACACCGAACGGCCACATTGAGTGCACGATGCAATGTGTTCGCCTTATCTTGCCCTTTTGCTTCTAACTCCATTTCTTTGCTCCAAAGCCGAATGGTCTCGAATCCATGTCTTCAAATCCCTAGAAATCACTCCAAAACATGCAAGACTCACTAGGACCTAATGCAACACACCTTAAACCCTAATACAGACTAAAATGCTATAAAAACTATGAAAGACACATGCATGAGACCCAAAACACTAAATAATATGCATGCTAAAACGGGTAAAATATGGGAATATCATCGAGAAAACGAAGTAAGTTCTTCAAAACGCCAAGATTCTGAGAAAATTGGAGAGGATACAAGACGTAGACAAACCACATTTCAAATTCGATGAACCCCAAGGAAAATTTGTTCCTCGGACATCTCCTACTCACGCCTAGATCCCACCAAAAGTCGAGTTAACGACTTTAACCAAAAGCACTTGATGGGAGGCAACCCATTTGGTACGTTTCTTTCTTTTATTTTACCGTTCTTTTTCTATTAACGTTTTTCTTTTTAGTATTGCAGGCTTTATATATAACCACAAAAACCCAAAAACAATCAAAAAATCAGAAAACACAGAAAAAATGAAAAAGTCGTTCGAAACAGATCGAAAAACGCCAAAGGAACGAGGGAGAAAACACTCCTGATACGAAGCCACTCGGCCGCAGCTGGAGCAGCCCGACCCGCGGCGAGAAGGGCATCGACCGCGCCTTCATGGGCCGGTCACGCGGCGGAAGAGCGATCGACCGCGGGTGGAAGAAGCATACCTGCGGCGAAGAGGAGTTTGGTCGCTGTCGCGTATGCGCAACCCGCGGCCAGACCTATTCTGACCCGAACTTCATCTCGGCCTTTCCCGAACCATTCCTTACTTGAACCGTGTAATCCCGACATGTTCCCGACACGAAATTGAACCATCCTAGGTTGATTCCCGTGTCCCGCTAAGGTAAGTTCCAAAACATTTTTGAAAAACATAAAACTTCTTTTTGCATAAAAACAACTTTTCAAAGGCAAAAAGAGTATTTCAAGATTAAAAACTTTATTTCCTCTTCTCTTTCAAGAGACTTGGAGATTTTGAGCAAGAACAACTTTTTCAATTTCAAAACTTTTACAAAAATTCTTTGGTCCATTCTCACTCTTTTCCAAAGGAGATTCCAATTCCACAACAATCTCATCTCTTCCACCAAGGTATGAACCTAAATCCCTACTTTTTCATATGAGCTAAACCCTAAAGTTTTTCTTAATTTAACTAGATCTATGTCTATGGTAACTAGAAATTGTTAGAGAACTTGAGATTGAACTTCTAGTATGTCTAGATTTCAATTTTAGCACTTAATTATTATGGATTTGAGATTTTAGGAATTTGAAAATTTCGAGCTTAACTAAAAACGAAATTGGAGTGTAATTTTGATTAATTTGGACAAGTCTTGCTATATTGATAATTAGTAAACGGTAATCTACTGAAATTGCTTGAAGATGAGCTTAAAATCTATATCTAGAATATTTTTATGCAAGTGCGTCACAAACCCGGAATTTATGATTATCACCTTGATTTGTTTAATTTATGCCGAATATTTCTCGTTTGTTTATTGAATGTGTCTCTTGATACTCGAATTAGTATCCTCGCACATTGAAACCTTTCAATTACAACGATATTCATATTTTTTCCGAGTTCTTTCTCTATTTTGTAGGAACAATGGACCACCCGAGATCTCGCATAACTCGCTCGAAGAAGAGCGGATACGTAGGAGAATCTTCCCGGAGATCAATCTCTAGGCAACCCGAGGAGAGCCAAGGTGGCTCGGATACAACAAGCGTAGAAGACGACACAAATATTGGTGAGTTCTTTGCAAGTCGAAGACGATCGACTAGAACTCGTGTACCTATCCCTCCATGCGACCCGACACCTTCTCCTCCACGTGAACCAACGCCACCTCCGGAACGAAGACCAAAGGTATGATATGTCGGAAAGCCTATGGACCCGAATATCGATTACCTCGAGAAGCTCAAGTGGATGGTTATCAAATCAATACCTAGTATAGATTACTCGACTCTCGACAAGCTCGGGATTAGAGAAGACGTGGTTTGGTACCTCGAGAAGCTTAATCTTAGACATTTCATGGAGCTCAATCTTCCCACCTACGAAGATCTCACCAACGAATTCTTAGCGACCGTCACCATGTGTTACAAGAGACGCTCTAATCCGAGAGTAAATGACGGTACACTTACTTTTACCGTACGTGGATATTCTTATGCTCTAACCATCCCAGAACTTTGTGAAGCTTTGAAGCTTCAATATCTTGATGAGATTCACCCCAAAGAGGACCCAATAAAGATCTATGGAGCATAATGGGACAAGGCATCTACGGCAACGGAAGATCTAAAGCTTCCTTACTCACGCATCTCGCTGTCCGCTTCGTACACAAGCTCTTAGCGCACACCATACTCTCGAGAGAAAACGTGGGAAGTGTCCGCAAAGGCGAGCTCGTCACTCTTCAATTACCATTCACCAAGGACCCGCGCTATGCTTGCTTCGCTTGTATCATCGCGAAGAATTTGGTGAAGGTGAAACACAAACCGCCCGCCACGAAGCCCGAGGACACTACTACCCCTTTTGGAAGCATCATCACGACAATTCTATGAGTCGTTCACTTTGATTTCTCGACCGAGACTCCACTTCAAGGAACTTGGTTTGATCTCATGCCATCTTCACAGATTTTGATGTGATCTTAAGTAATACCAAGAAAGAAGAGCTTGAACCAGAGCAGGGAACCAAGGAGCAGCTCGTAGTCGAGGAAGACTTGTTTGCGATCAAAGGAGTTAAGGCTACTAAGTTCAAAGAAGGCATTGGCGTGACACTCAGACAAAGCCAAGATCAGCACCATTCGAAGACACATCTAACCACAATGGTTATGATTCAGGCCCAAAGAAATCACTAGATGGGTTTGTGAATCATTTGTGTGTTCTTTTTCCCTTGCTTTGGTTTTGTCCCAATGGGTTTTCCAAAGTAAGGTTTTTAATGAAGCCAAATGATTCACAATGATACTGGCCCATTTTGTGATCTTCCTCAAGCCCAGCAACACCTCATTTTCGTGTGACAAGAAGATCAAGAGTCTAGTTCAAATTCAAACTTGTGTTTTATTTTCTTTGCTTGTTTTCGATGAAGAGTTAATGCTCTTCATGTGATGAAGGAATTGTTTGTATCCAAATCAATTACCCAAACACTCCATCATTGTAGTATTTAGGGATCAATCCAAGGGAGGCACAAGAACAACACACTAAGAATGCAAGAAATCGCTTAAGATAAACAAACCAAAGAGATTTGTGTTATAATTTAGCAACCTAATGTAATTGAAAGCAAATAAACAAAAGACAAGCACTAAACGAGATTCACAATGATTAAAAGAGGATCTTTGGGCAAGGCAATTGATTGGGGGGATTTTAAGCTAATCAATGATGTCCACATAATCACAAAGGAGCATTTCCTTAAGCCTAGAACACTAATCAAGATTAATCTAATCTCTTAGCACTAATCACTTCGCTAATTACCAAATCAAGATCAAATTCTCATTTGTGAAATAGGTAATTAGCAAGCATTAAACTCAAGTTCTATTAGCTAATAATCACCTTAGACAATCACTCTCATGAGCTAAGTATGAAAATCCTCTTATTTAATTCATTGGGGCATTTCATCAAACACCTTGTGTGCATGAAATGCCCTTAGTTCTAGATCAACTTTTTCAAGCCTAATCTAGCATTAAAACCATCAAATAAGAGAGGAAACAATATAATTAAGCCCTAGACATCAATAATTAACCAAGAAACCCCCTAATCTACCAAGCCCAATGATCCAAGAAGGTTCTACTCACTATTCTTCATGAACCCAACAAATCTCATGAGAAAGATGATGGATTCCATGATTAATGAATAGAAATATGAAAGATTAAGAAGATTAAACTTAAACTTGCAATTAAATTCAAGATCAATCATACAAAATCATCCAAAATCCTCTAAGAAATCAAAGACCACGTTTTTGTACCAAGAGAAAGAGAGAAAATAAAGTTTAGATCCTAAAAAAAGTAGGTTTTGGACAATATAAGGTGTTTTTGGGCGAACCGGGTCAACCCGGGACAAACCGGGTATTGACCCGGCCAAATCTGGTTTTGAGGCATGCACACCGACCAGACATTGGTAGGTGCAACTGATCGGTGTAGCTGCTGGGATTTTGCACCGATGGTTGCACCGCTCGAGAGAAGGAGGTCTTGGTCGGTGCTTAGCTTCTGACCTTACACCGGTCGAGAGGTTAGCGGTGTTGTTGCTGGGTTTCTGCATCGGATGGTTGCACCGCTCGAGAGAAGGAAGTCTTGGTCGGTGCTTAGCTTCTGACCTTACACCGGTCGGATGCACCGGTCGAGAGGTGAGCGGTGTTGTTGCTGAGTTTCTGCACCGGATGGTTGCACCGCTCGAGAGAAGGAAGTCTTGGTCGGTGCTTAGCTTCTGACCTTACACCGGTCGGATGCACCGCCCAAGGGCTGGTCGGTGTAGGCGTATGGTTGAGCGGCCAGACGGACACTCCTTAGAAAATCGACCATATCTCTCCAACCGCACATCTGAATGACCAGAACCCAACTCCAGTAGACAGCTAACGTCGTCCTCTACAACTTCTATAAAGACCCTTGAAGCTGAATCAGATCGAAAGGCCTTTCTCCAGCCACATCTTTGAGAACCCTCAGGTGAACTCTTCCTTTTCTGAAGCTAAATCACTCCAATCATCCCAATTGTCTCCAAAACACCTAGAAACACTCCAAATGCATGCAAGACTTACTAGGACTTAATGCAAACACCTAATACTCTAATTTAGACCAAAACACTAAGAAAATGATGCAAAACACATGCATGAGACCTAAAACACTAAGCTAGATGCATGCCATGGAGAAGAAGATAGCACGACAAGAGAGACAATACAAGCGTCTCATGCGCTTCCTTGAAGAACACCACAAGTTCGATGGCAACATGCCCGACCTGGAGGAAGATAGCCACACACTTCATCACCACGGTTCAATCGATCTTTTTCACTTTTCATCTTTTTAATTTTTATTTTATTTTCGAACTCTTTTATTTATTTTGCTATTTTATTTTGATGTCTTTTCCATCTTTTCACCAAATTTTTCACACTGAGGACAGTGTGATTTAAGTCTAGGGGAGGATGTTTATCCGTTACTAATCCATTTTCTTTTCTTTGAATATTTTTATCTTATTTTTTCACTTTATTTAAAAATTTTCATGTAATCTTTTTCTATTTTTATTAAGTATTTTTCAGGAACATTGAAACAAAATCTATGATGATTTTGACATGTGTGCTTCTACGCTATCTCCACGTGCCAACTCTTTTGCGGTTTGGTTATAGACTAGGCGGTAGCTAGGGTGCTTGCAATGCGACATCCCCAGAGGATTTCGACCCATAGAGATTCTTTCTGACAGGATATACTAACTCACTTTATTTGAACTTAATATAAATTTAATTTTCTTATCAAAGGTTTTAGGCGAGACAACGAATCATACATCTAGGACATCTTTTCTTTTTTACCACTCTTTGTTGTCCTAGATGGCCACTTCATCTTTAGCTGGTACCACACCCCAAACCTTAGCCATTATTTTCGAACCTCACTCTTGCCTCTCTTGTTGTCTTATGTGCATATATGTGCAAAAACGCCGGAGAGGGAGGAACGACACAATTTTCAGTCACTCGAGAAGACGGAAGACTAGATGGATTCGATTATGGAGGTATCAACAAATCAAGGTTAAAAGTTGCCTTGGAAATCTTTTATTACTGGTAATTTTTGTCCTCCCGTTCAAAGGCGTTTCCCCTTTCAAAAAAATTTTAAAAAAATAACTGAAAGGAAAGGAAACAAAAGCCTGAAAAAAATAAAACAACCGAAAAAATAAGAATCACGCAACCTTTTAATGAATGTAAAGAGCTAGTTGACTGAAAGTTAGGTTTCGAATTGTTAGATTTTCGTATGACGGATACCGTGGACTAGCGTTGCAGTACTTTAGTGAAAATTTTCTAGATTAAGTCCGATTGATGCATTACGTTGGTTATGGTGTAGAAGAACAGTCACTCAGAATTTTGTTAGTTCCTATATTTTTGAAAACCTCATTCCGAGTTTAGATTTCTGTTTTGTTTGAAGACAAACAATGGTCTAAATCTGGGGGAGTTGATAACACTGGTTTTTGACCATTTTTATGGATCACTTTAATATCCTTTGCAGGTGTATTAACTTCGTTTTCAATGGTTTCCAAGTGATTTCCATGTTTTAGTATTTTGAAAGACATTTCAGGTAACTTAGGATAAGAGAGTGCATTTCGGAACAAAAGTACATTTTTGGATAAACTCGGACCGTCATAAGTCTTGCAATCAAAGACGGCTTTCTCACCGTCTGATCATCACCAAATGTGGACACAACAAAGTAGATACAACTAGCTTTCAAATGCAATTGGATTGGAGACGATCCAATGGTTGGATCCTTAAATATACCTGAAACACTGAAGGCAGATGAAGTTGCCTCGAAGAGAAGTCCACCGCTGCAGGAGAGTCCCGACCTGCGGCCAAGCTTCAGTTTGCCGCGCCTGGAGGAGCTCGACCAGCGGCCAAATACATGTTCGCTGCGGCCAGAAGCCACGCACCCACGGCCAAGGCCAATCCCGTCTTTTCACATCAACCCTAAACGAAGTGAAGACTATAAATTCTTGTTTTTAGGTCTTTTATGAAAGACACACATCCATAGACACTTTTTCTTTCACACTTTGAGGAAGAAGCAATACTCTTGCAACTTTGTTCTTCGGTTTGGAGCGAGGATTCTCGACTCGAGTTCTTCGATAGAGAAGCCTTCTTCATCCCTTTTCTTTACTGTTTTCTTTACTGTTTTCTTTTCAATATATTGATTATGTTTACCTCAGCTATGGCTGAGTAGTTCTCTTGTTGGGTATAAGGTTTCGAAGGGGCTCTCATGGTTCGATTTCTTATTAAATTGTTAGACTAGGATATCGATTAGGGTTCTTTGTTTTATCCTTTCTCTTAATGCATGTTTGCTTGATTGATCTCCTTGCAGCTGAACTTAGGTATTTTTAGAGCTACGAAAGTACTGGATCCATATGCTTGACCTAGGATAAACGAGCAAAACCGTCACAAGATTTTGAAAGTATACTTGTGGAGGGGTTGTGAGCGTTAACGAATTTTGAGTATAATCACTAACGTTTTGCGCGGGCGGAGACGAAAGCTACTGATCGAGTATTAAAGTTGTAGGTGTGTAGGGTGTACGAAAGTAGACTACACATAGTGTCCGTGTTCCAAGTTCAAGAATCCAAAGACGACCAAAGGTCGCTTTAGATATCCTAGCAAAGTCTTAGTAAAAATCGGCCATGAACCCTAGAGAATACCCGTTGCCCAACGTTTCGTGTAATTGTTTTACAACCTCGTTTTAATCATTTGCTTGCTTACTTTCTGTTTTATTTCATCGCTTAATTTAGTTTATTTTTCTACCTACAATCGTGACAAAAAAAACCCCCAAAAATTAGTTTACGTCTAGACACAACTTAGGAATCGTTAGAAATTAGACAACGTCACCCTGTGGATTCGATCCCTATATACTACTTCGCGTGATATACTCTTCCATCCTAGTAAAAGGGTTAACCCACACGTCGGTAACCATTCTGATCGTGTCAATTGTTAAGTATACATCTGTAACACCCCCGATTTTGACCTAAAACCTTTTTCAGAACCAAAACCGGTAGTGCCACAGACGTGAAGGGAGAACTGCCGAGACAAACCGGTCAGGAGACATTCCATACTATCTTCCCAACCGAATCATCCCGGAAGTTGCATCTCTTTGGTTCCTCTCGACCAGCAGCCTAAGACTTTTCAACCCGTAAAGCTAGCCGAGAGTTGTTTTGGCTCCGGACTAGAGCCTAGTATCTTAAGATTCAAGGTTTTACGAAATCTATAATTTTATTTACTTATTAAAATTCTTACAATCACATGTTGTAGTTTTATCCGAAAACCTTTTTGGTAAATTCTACATTACTTCTTAGACAAAAATTGTATAATGAGCATTTCTATTAAATGCCCAGTGAGTTCAGGACCCCTACCCTGCACGTTAGTCCCCAATTCCCATCCCCAGATAGCCGAAGCCTAATACTACCAGGAAGCATACACAAGCAAACCAAGTAAAGCGGCGTCTACGACTAAGTACTAAACTAGCGTGTAGATCTAACTATCTACATGCGTATCTACCAACTAACTCTTTACGAGTACACATGCAGAAGCTAAGAATCACCATCTACGGCTAAACCTAATTAGTCTTCACAACTAATTCACCTAGAGCTCTTTACTATGATGCGTCACACACCCACCCTAAACATGACAACCTCGATTTAATCACCACAAAGGATCATAAACCCGTGTCAACCTTTGATCTAATCGAACAGACTATCTTATCCACGTGCACCATCGTGCATACTCTGCCAAGGGAGCGACCCAAGTATCCTCCGAGTCTCTGTTGGTGGTGTTGACTACATCCCCTAGATTCAAAGAAAACTTACCTCTAGATTCCTTATGATAATCACCCCGGATTATCCCTAACACTAAGCTGGCCGTGAGGCAACCTGTTCACTTAAAACACGAAACAATCATGGAAAATTCTACACTAAATTTCCCCCACCCGTGGACCCCTGTCCTCAAGTGATTTACCTTGTCGTGTTGAAATTATAAGTGGCTTTCCATGCATGGGCCCATGCCAAAGCATGCAAGAACCTCCACTAAACATTTTCAAATTACTTAGATTTCATTTTCTAAAATTCTCTAAGTCTGGAATAAACTAACACTTTCTCGGAAATTAATTTACCAAGCACTTAGATTTTATTCTAAAATTATCTAAGTGAAAATAAATTAACCTCAACCTAAATTTAATTTATAAACTTCAAACAATCGGTGGAATGAACTCACGTGGTTCACTCACACCCAAACAGCAAGAAACAATAAGTATAAACTCTATACTACCTGAACTCACCTTAAGTTATTTGACCTGGTCGGGAAAGACTTTAACTTCAAAGCTCACCACCGTCCTTGATGAGATCTCCTCTCGGTTAAATGCACGTTATTTAACCGAGCTCCTCACTTCATAACGTCTCTCTCTCTCTAACAGTTAGCTCTAACTTCTCTCTAGAATTTTTTCTAAGCTTTGGTGAGTGATGATCTTACCTTACCATCGGGTCCTATTTATAGCCGCGGAAGGTTGGTCTCTCGGCAACACTTGTCGTTCGGGTCGCATGCAAGGCGACGGGTGGCCAGACACATGCCGTGACTTCCGGCACACGCTTCAGCTGCTCCACTTTCCCACGCAACTACTCGGAGCAACCATGACCTGACGCGTGAGGGTCCTAGTCCGTAGGCCCTCTAGCTAGCCCGCACGCAGATTCCCTTTCCTCCCCACTAACATATTTTGAGTCATTCTGGTCCACACATGCGTAAGGTAGGTGGTAGGGTAGTTTCAATTTTTCCCCACCACGCTAGGGCCTAGACCTGACCCTACGTCCACTCGTGTTCCCCACTAATTCCTTAAATGGTAAGGTTTTGTAAACTTGGTCCGCAAGCTTATAAATACCATCCAGTTCGCGCCATTTGTCCAGCAACGACTCAACACTCTCCAAATATCATGTGTTCTGAAAATGGCAGACAAAACCGGCGGAATTCGCTCTCGGCATGACACGCACCTCCGCCGCTTTTATGGATTTCACGACGCTCGGTTGGCCAGATTTTGTGGCCGACGCTGTGCCATGTGGCTGCTCCTCCGTCTCACGTTCAACTCCGGCGGTTCAACTTCCGACTTGATGATTTTTGGGTCACCGTGCCTATGGTTGTTCCCTCGGAGCTCGTCCGGTCGCTCGCCTGCTAACGGCTTCGACCAAGCCCGTTCGACCAACTATTTCTTTGTCGAATCCTTCCTTTTGAGGTGTTCCTTCCGCGTGCCAAGCTCTTGCTAACACTCGGGTAAGGTTTAAATTCAAAAATTCCTTAGTTGAATTTTTACCCGATTTTGAGCTTCTTCGGTTTTGGGACGCTTCTGGCCCTAGGTGAATACCTTCTGATACACTCATTCGTTTCTTTTTCTGCTTCGACCGATCTTCATGATTTACCTTCCTCTAGCTTTTCCAAGTGGTATCCTTTTACTTGGCAGATTTTCATATTTCTCCGGCTAAAACTGGTTCTGTTGAGATGCGTTTGATTTGGCTCGAGTATAGCCAAATCTGACTCGATCAAACGTCTTCTTTTGATTTTTCCTTGTCAGAAGTGTCTTCCTTCAGTTGTTTTGATAACTTCGATTTTTCTTCACTTTCCTTCGGTTCTTGCCGAACGGATTCCTTTGTCTGCGTAGCTTCCAATCGGTCCGGTCTATGCTGTTTCTGACTCGACTAATGGCTTTTTCTTGCCCCGATTTTGAGGGTTACACCTTCCCTTAGTTGATTATGAAATTTTCAATTTCTCGACCAAATTCCTCTCTGGAACCGGGTATTACAACTTCTGTCGGAAATTTCCGACAGATTAGTGTACTCCTGGTATTAAACACGTTTATCTCGTTTATCAATGATATCACGGAACACGTTTATCACGGGTACAAATCCAATCTCAGGAATCCGTCGGAAATTTCCGACGGAATTCCAACGGATGATCAAAAAATGGTATAGGGTTTAGGTTTTTTTGTAGAAATTGTAAACAAACAATTATATGATGTCTATACAATAGCTTCACCTTGTCAAATTCTAAAATAAACGTGTGTTATAGATTTTAAGAAATTTGATAGAAGTGTTGGTATAAGTTATAGTATAAGGTATATAGATGTTATGTGAAATGTTTAAGTTTTATGTTGTAAAATTAGTATAAGGTAACATTGATGAATTAACAATTTTTTAGAATGAAACATGTATATTAGGGATAGTTAAACCCTATTACGTAACCATAAACCCCAAATATACCCTAAATCTGTCGGATCTGGGTACTTCGACACGTGTCAGTTGACTGCCCAATAGAAACACATGAAGGGTACGGTATATTTTCATATCCGACGGACTTTGTTTTTTTCGAGACCGCAGGAAGTTTGACCGCCTAAATGAATTAATTTTTGGAATCCGACGGATTTCCGACGGCTATGGCTGTCGGAAATCGATATATATCGAGAAACCATTTGATTTCTTTTCATTTCTCTCTTATCTCTCTCTCTCTTCCGACGATTTTCTCTCGTTTCTCTCTCCCTCTTCTTGCGATTTCTTCACAAAAACACATCTCAATCCTCAATTATTCATTCATCAATGGATCCAAACATGTAAGTGTCTCAAATCCTTTTTTTTTGTAAATCTTGTTAGTTTTAATAGTTTTTAGGGTTTGTTAGTGCTAGGTTGTGTATTCGTTAGGTGGAATAATTTTGATTAGGGTTTATGAGGTTAGAATGTACATTTAGAATTTTTAGATTTAGAAAACAATTTTTTGATTTTTAAAAATGTTTTTATAAATTTTTTAAGTAATTAAAAACGTTCTTATAATTTTTTGAGTTTTTATAAAAAAGTTTTTAGAATATTTATAAAACGTTTTTTGAAAACATATTACAAATTTTTAGTTAGTAAAAAATTTTATAATTTTGAAAAAAATCTAAAAACATATTACAAATTTTTATGAAAGTTTTGAAATTTTAGAATTTTTGAAGTATTTTGGAAATTTTAAAAATTTTATGAATGTTTTGAATTTTTTGAAAATTTTGAAAATTTTATGAATTTTTTAGAAATTTTAGAAAATTTTATGAATTTTTTGAATTTATTGAAATTTTTTTAATTTTCGGAAATTTTTTAATTTTCGGAAATTTTAGAAATTTTCAGATTTTTTTGAAATATTTGGAATTTTAAATTCAATGTACTAACGTTTTTATATTTTCCCGCATGAATAACAATGACTTTCTTCGTTTGGGTGGCTCCCAAGGACGCCGTTCTCGGGATTCTCGGGGTACGCCTCGTAGTGAAACGAGCTCGGGAACTCAAGTCCCGGAGTCCGAGCAATCCGGTGCTCGCAGCCGGATTAGGATCGAGGATCTTGTCCAGCAGCCGAACCGGGACCATTGCATCCGACTCGACCCAAGTTCGACGATGGGACTTGGTAAGTCATATTTCGTTTATTAATTCAATTTATTTATATTATGAATCTTAACGTATTTATTTCTTTTTTAATGTTTTCAGGTTGAAATTGTCACTTGAGATCACAAAGGCGATATTGTGGATGCTCCACAACATGTTGGACAAATCGTACGAGAAGTACTTGGACATGTCTACTGACGAGAAGGACTTGTGGCACCAGACTTTCGCGGTAAGTAATTTTTTGTTTTTTCTTCTTTTTTTAGTTCATTTTGTCAATTTTAATTTTGAAAAGTAACATTATATGTTTTTTTTATGTAGCAAGAGTTCACTTGGCACCATACGATGACGCCGAAAGTTATTACCACTTTCGATCGGTATGCCACGACCCAGTACTCGAAACACATGTACGAGTGGAAGCAGAAGTGGCTGCACAACAAAGACAAGCCGAAAGACCTTGAGGACGACGTCTGGAAAGGCTTCTACGAGTACTAGAGTAAGCTTGCGACGAAGAAGCTCTCCAAAAAAAACTCGAAGAACCGGAAGAGTGAACGAGGAGGGAAAGGGATCTACATTCACAACGGGGGGCAAAGACCGTCAAATGCGAGGCGATGGAAATGGTAAGTATAATTTCAATTTTTAATTACTAATTTCGTTTTTTATTATTATTTTACTTAACAAAATTTCACAGGCGAAAGAAGCTGGTGCCGCTCCCGATTACCTTAATGTCATGGAGAAGAGGCACACCAATGAAAAAACTGGTGTGATCTAGGACTTGGGGGTGTGGGAAGTTTTCGAGACCTGCAAGAAGAAGAAGGTGGAACGTGAAGTTTCAATGTCGCAGCTCACTCTTGAAGGATCGTCGTCCTCAAACGAGTTACCCCGGGAAGTGATCAACGAAATTGTTCTCGCTGTAAGTTTTTATTTGTTTTCATTAATTTTTTGTTTTCTTCGTAATTTCATTAATAATTTTTATAATCTTTCGTAGGAAACTCGACAAGTCAAAGGTCGATTCGCTGGGTTAGGCGGACTTCTGACCCATGAATCTTTTTCCTCGGTTTCTCGGTATGCTTCAGAGTACAAAGAAGAAATCGAGAAGCTCAGCCAAACGGTGAAAGACCGTGATGCGAAGGTCATTGAGTTGGAATCCGCACACGAGGAGTTGGAATCCGCACACGAGGAGTTGGAGTCCACACACAACTCAACCCGTCAGGAGCTCACCGATTTGCAGGCGACCATGAAGGCGGCCTTCCCCATCTCTTTCCCAACAAAATTTTATGTTTTTTTTATCACAATTTATGTTTTATGAATTTTTATGTTTAATGGAGTTTTTAATTAAGAAAATTTTATCCTTAAAAATTATTTAAATAATTATAAAAATTTGAATTAATTAATTAATTTATAATTATTATAAAAAAAAATCTATAAAAAAACAAAGATCCGTCGGAATATCTTTCGGAAACAAAGCCCGTCGGAATCCTATCGGAAATATTTCTGAGGGCTTTCCAACAATGTTCCGACGCGTAGTTACGATCAAACATCCGTCAGAAATATTCTGACAAGTTTTCGACGACTGTTGCCCGTCGAAATGTTCCGACGGATTTTCGACCAAAATCAATTTCCGACGAGCTGTAATCGACGGATTTTTTCTCGTCGGAAATGGCCTTTTCCGACGAAATTCCGATGGGAACTGCTGTCGGAAAACGCTTGTTTTCTTATAGTGTTTCTGCTTTCTCGTAGTGTTTCACTTGGTCTTTGTGGATTCGATTCTAGATTACTATTTTGATTTGTTGTGTGTAGTAGAACTATAGGGTTAAACCTGAAGTGTTTCAACCGTTATATGTATATGTTGCTCTGACACCGAATCATAACATATCTTAGTTAGATGTCTTAGCGGTTATAGAATGGAGTAGGGGTATAGTCTGATTATCATATTTGCACAGTTAAGAGAATGGTGTTTTGTTATATCGCCAATTTTAGCATGTATGCCATAGACTCCAAATTCTCTTATAACTTATATAAGTTTATTTTATTTTTATTTTTTGATAAAATAAGTTTATATTGATTAATTAATCAATCCATTAAAAACCTATTACGATTTAATTCAAATTTAAATAAAAAGATGAAAAATACGAAAATGAACATCGAAAGATTGTTGCGAAAACAGATATTACTTCTCAACTCACAATTGGTGACTAAATTATTGATAAAGAACACAGAACCCACAACATAACTCATGGAAACTAGTTAAAGCAACCATGTAGAAATACATAATTAAATAGAAAATCAAAACAATAAAAAGAGAACTTAGAGTGGATTTGGGATTGATCAATAGAAGATTAAGTCATGGAATCAAGAGTGAGGATGGTGCTGAGGTTCATGGGATGCATGTATTGAGGAGAGCCATTGAGGATTTGTTGAGCAATGATTCTACTTGCTTTCTCTGATGGATGAAAAGGATCCCAAAAGGCGAAGAGATCTCTGTTTGGGCAAAGATTTGATAATGGTGTGCATAGTCCTATTCCATTGTATGGCCCTTGTCCACAACAAGCCACCTTTGACGATACGAATCCTGCAAACGATTAGGTTGTTCGACCGCTAATAGTCAACACTAGATGCGGAGATAAAATTCAAACCAAATCCAAAACCGAACTTAATGCTCAAATATTTGCTTGTTTTAAATTGGAACAAATTAAATAAGAAAAAAGGACGTATACCATATGCTTGTGGGTCACTGATGAAGTCCATGTGCATTTGTTGAGTATTAGCGGCAATGAAGGCCGAAGATCCAACTTCGTTGTTGAGGTTGTTGATCATTTGCACGAGCTGTGGGTTGAATAGTGATGCGGCACGTTGTAGTTCTGTAGAACACTCGCCGTTGCGGCTACGTTGAGCTAGCTCGGCCGGGACGCAACCCATCGGCCCTGTTCCAGTCACCAGGACACGTCGAGCACCCAAATCGTACATTTTCTATAAAACAATTTGAATTTGCACATAAGATACAATGTAGTTTCGAAATCATGTTTTTTCAAAGTATCATCACTTGATGAGATATGACTTTAAATCCACTTATTTTTAACTATAAATGATATCTAGAGTAATTTGAAATAAATTTCTCCGAAATTCTCTGTTTTTGAATGACAAAAAACCTTCTGATTATTTTTAATAAATTCTTAATCCAATGGCTCTTCATTTCGTGAGATTTCTTTTTGTTTAAGATGAGATTTTATTAATATGCCATAAGGGATGATTCGGCCTAAACTAACCCGTAAAACTTTGCGGTATTCAGAAATGATATAGACAACGTAGTCAGGGAGAGAGAATTGACGAGATCTTGCAGAGAAAGGGACCAAGTAGTAGTTGTTGACGAAATCGTTGCCTCCGAGGGTTATTAGGACAAGAGCTCCGTTAACGAGCCGCTCCATCTCTTCTTCTCCGATCAACCCACTCACTCGGACCTTGTACTGCTCGAAGTACTCCAATTGTTTCGTAATCCGAATTATGTTCAGCTGCATTAAAATGACCAAAACACCCCTCGTTATCAAAATGTCAAGAATGTTATTGAGGGACTCTTAAAGACAAAGTATGTCATATTCCGGTAAAACTTACAAACTGGATTCCAGTGTCGTTTAGGATTCCAATACCGGCGGAAGCGAAATTGGCGCCGATTAAGAGTTTGTGCTTCTTCAGCATAGGACTCAGGTACGGCAATGGAGACGCTTGACCCAAATGCTCACCTAAAATGATCAATTATTATTAATTTATTTTGGTAACATTGAGTGTTAATTTGTGATGAAGACTAAGAAAGCTTACTGATGAGGTCAGGAATGTTAAGACCATTGGAGAAACGGCCTGTGGGACGGTGAGTTGGGTAATCGATACCGTAAGGGTAATTATCGGCACGAGCAGTGGTAGCTAGATAGTCATTGTTACCATTGTCGACAAGAGAATCTCCGAAAACAAGAAAAGCCCTGGCGTTGGCTTGCGGCACAAGTAAGCTCATCACTTGCAGTATGCAAAGCCCTAGTATTCCCACATTAACCATCTTGTTCGTCATTGTAGATTTACTAAAAATGCTAATAGATTGAATAATCTATGTATATGTTGCTGTGAACTCTATTTAGGTGTTTGCTCGGAGATGGGATGAAGAAGGTTACAAGATTGTATGCGTGTATATATAGGTGCATACGTAAAAAGTAATGGAGTGGAAAAGGAGGCATTAATGGAGGTCTTCACCAGCTTTTACCAAATGGTGTTCGATTTTAAAAGGAGAAAACCAAAAAAGTACTGAAGTTGTGATTTTAGTTGGCATATATTTATGTGCCGGTAAAGATGGTAAAATCCTATAAATCTTAATTTATAAATATCATAAAATCTTGGAACCTCATTCGAGTTCCGTAAGTGTATACACAGATTTAAAATATGTTTATATTCTGACAATGAACAAAATATCTTATTTGCATATATACTAGCGAATCCATTAGCAAAATAAAATAAAATAATAT
>PKMM01021225.1:422482-433658 GCA_002933915.1 Eutrema heterophyllum
AAATTATAAAAATGTTTTTAATTAGTAATAAATTCTGAAAAAATCTAAAATAGAATTTTTTTATTTTTCAAAAACGTTTTTAAATAATTCTATTTTCTAAATACTAACAAAATCTAAAAACCCTAACAAATTATAAATACTAAAATTCAAATCTAACAATCTAACAATTCCAATCTCAAACAATTCCAATCTAAATCTAACTATTCTAAATCTCTCCAAACTAACAAAAATTACAAAGAAAAATTAAGAAACAAATGAAAAGACAAGAAAACCTACACTTGATCTATGTTGGGTGATGAAGAATGAAGGATTGAAGAGATTTGTGGAAAATTTGGGAAGAAATCGGAAGAAATTTAGAGAGAGAAAAGAAGAAATCGTTCGGAAGAGAGAGAAAAAAGAGAGAAATGAAGAAGAAGACGGTTCGTAGATTAAATCTACGAATTTCCGACGGCCAGATCCGTCGGAAATCTGTCGAAATTCGAATTTTTTTTCATTTAGGCGGTCAATCTTCCACGCATGTGTTTCTATTGGCGAGTCAACATACACGTGTCCAAGTTCCAGATCCGTTGGAAATCCGTCGAAAATTTCCGACGGATATAGGGTAAAATTGGGGTTTAGGGTTTAGGGTATGGTGATATGATTTAACAATCCCTAAACTATATGTTTCATTCAAAAAATAGTAAATTCATTAAAGTTAAAGCCTTTGTTTAAGTTTATAAATTTTACAACATCAAAACCTATACATTTCACATAACATCAACTATACCTTATACTATAACTTATACAAATACTTCCATAAAATTTTATAAATTCTAGAAAACACATTTATTTTGAAATTTGACAAATTCAAACTATTGTATATACATCATCCAAGTATTTTTCTACAATTTCTACAAAATACTTAAACCCTATACCCTAACCACATATTTGAACAGCCGTCGGAAATTCGTCGGGAAATTTCCGACGGCTTTCCAACGGATATGAGGTGCAAAACATGATGTAAACGAGGTAAACATGTTTAATAGAAAACCCAAAAAATGCTAAGTATACATCCGTCGGAAATCCGTGGGAAATTTCCGACGGATTCATAATCCCCGGCTAAAACTGAATCTCTCTGGCTAAAACTGGTTTCGGACTGTCATTCCCCTGACTAAAACTGAATCCTTCAGCTAAAACTGAATCCGAGAGAAATTTCCGACGGATTTCCGACGGATCCAGAATCCCCGGCTAAAATTTCCGACGGATTTCTCGGTTTTTTCTGGATAATACTAGTAAACTAGGTAAAACTACTTGGATGTTCTTCGTATGTATAACTGGAATACTAGGTAAAACTACTTGGATGTTCTTCGGATGTGGCTGTTTTTTTTTTCTAGGATGATGGACTCCACTTTCGTCAGCCATGGGTCTTGGGTGTCGAAGAAGTTGATGTCAGTCAAGTTGTACAATTTACCTCCAAAGGAAGACAAAAACCAGGAATCGACCAGGCGCCCTCCACCTCCCCGTTATAGTGGCTCATCGTACTCTCAATGGACTCTAACATGTGATCAAAAGAGAATCTGCCCCAAGGAAATGTCTTACACAAATCCAGATCAGCAACGTATCTTACAAATATGTCGAGCACGGATTTCGCTTTTGCTCCGGTTTTGGTGGGACAGTAGACGATGCTGCTCAAGAAATACAGCACCGCCATCTTGAGCCTATCTCCACTATCATCCGGTCCCATTTCCTTGAGCCGATCCCTCACTTCTTCCCTTAAAATCTTCTTTTTATTCGAATCATCAAAATACTTTTTCTTGAAGGAGGAGGACCCTTTTCGCTCCCAGTTGAGAGGATAGTTGCGGCAGTTGAGTCCTGAGATCATAGCATGCTCTCGTAACCCATATCGGATGGGAATGCCATTCACCACAAACCATGCCTCCTTTTTCCTTTGGATCGCAGCAGTACGCAGCAACATCATCCACATGGGTTGAACCATATGATTGCTCTTCGGCATGTGGAGAATGTGGCAGAACTGCGGATGCTTCTCAAACCAATCTCTTTCCGTCGGACTGAGATCAACTTCTTTAAACGTCTCCAAAACTTCTTCGACGAAGCACAGGGTTGATAGTTTTATGCTCTTGCTATACTGCTCAGGCTGAAAGTACATTCTAAGTGGTTTCATGGCTTCCGTGTCTGCCCAGGCATCCTGCAACAAACACACAGTATTACCAACAAACTCACATTATTACCAAGTTGTACTAGTTTTACCCAGTTTTCCTAGTTTTACCAACACATCTAGTATTACCTAGTTATCCTAGTATTACCATGAACTCTCCATCTCAATTCTTTGCTACTTTGCCAGATTCTACTTAACACTAGAATGAGACACTAGAATTGAGAGAATTGATAAGATTGATAATAACTTACACCGAAATGGCCGTCGGTCTCGCTTTCCTCCAACAATTCTTCTCCTTCCTATCCATCTTCTCCTTCTTCTCCTTCCTCTCCATCTTCTCCTTCTTCTCCGTCTTCTCCTTCCTCTCCATCTTCTCCTTCTTCATCTGATTCCGTTTCTTCGTCGGAATCATCTCCCTCCTCTTCAACGGTTTTCTCCGCCGTCTCCTCCGTGTTTCTCTTCTCCGACTTCTCCGACTTCCATTTCTCTTCTCCGACTTCTCCGACTTCTCCGTGCGCAGTCTTCTTCTTCTTCGCCTCCCTCTTCTCCGACTTCTCCGGCGAAGGAGTCCTCACTCTCATGTTCCTCGCACGTCTCGTTTCCACCATCTTCAATCAATTTCACGCGGCAAAAGAAAGAATTGAAAGGAGAGAGTGAGATTGATCGAGATATTGCGGTAAAAAGGAGAAGAGAATGTAAGAAAGAGGGATTTAGGTAAGTTTTTTTTTTTATTCTTCTAATATCTCGGGTATAACCCGACTGGGTCTGGTAGGATCCATTATTTTCGGATTAGCCCGGGTACAAGCCGTAAATTTGAGGAATAATGTCTGGTTTTTCCGTAAATTCATTTTTTTCCAATTAAAAGAAATTGAAAATTAATTTCCAGTTATAACGGGGGACATGTGAGCTCGATTTGTGAGCGACAAGGACTTTTCAGACGATTTCTCGTTAATCAACCGCCACAGCCGCCGTCAGTAGATCTAGATCTACAAAATCCACTATAAACAAACGGATCTAGATCTATCAAATCCACGAAAAAAGAGAGAGCATAACGAAAGCAAAGGAGATTCAAAAAGAAGGAGAGCGAGGAACAAAACCCTAAGACTCATCATCGATTGGTGACTAATCGATTCACCTTGGAGAAAGATATCGAATCTGAGATAAAAAGAGAGAAGATGGCGGCGGGACTAAGTGAGGGAGATAGATCGGAGGCGGTGAGAAGAGACTGAGATCCTCTGATCCTCGGCTGAGAGGAAGAAGAAGATAAGAAGATAAGAAGAGAAGAAAAAAAGGCTAAAAATAAAAATTCTCACTTGGGGGGACTGAATAATTTTTAGACAATAACACTATTGAGCGAAAAAAATAAGGGCCAGATCAATTTTTTCACCAACATCATATATGATAGCGTTTAATAATTTAGAAACGCTATGAAAATTTTAGGATACATCAACCATAGCAGAAACGTGTAAATCGCTATTTTTTAATGCTATTAATATCCAATATTCTTGTAGTGAATCTATCTATCCATCTTAAGGCTCATCCTTCGAGTCTTATATCAGTTGTGTTCAACCTTGTTTATTGTGATGTGAGTCAGATGACACTCATGACCACTTGTTTGTTGCATACCCCTTTTCGTTTACGATTTGGATAGATATTGTATAAGACCTACAGGTGCCCAAGCTGGCCCAGTTTGGACAGTTACCTTGCTTCGTCTCATCACTCATTCATAGAGACACTTTCCTTATGATACGGTTGGTGTATTGTACCAAGTTACAATATTTATATATGGAAAGAGAAAATGAATGTAGGCACAAACACATCACTATGCCGATCGCTTACCTCACTTGACTTATTGACAAAACCGTTCAAAATTGAGTTTCTTCCCTTTGTAATAAGGACACCCTACGCTATGCACACTTCTTCAAAGATGGTTCTATTCGAGAGGCTTCCGATAGAGTGCTTTGAGGTAAATTCACTTATGATTATTCTTTTATTTTCCACATTTACTCCTTTGTAAATAACTCTTTTTTTTGTTGATTCAATAAATTTAATATTTCAACAACAGTAAAAAATTTCAAAATGGGTTTTTTTTGGAATTCATATTTGGAATTCTTTTTTGAATTAATATTCTCAGCATCATATATATCACAAATGAAAGAACATATTTGGGAATGTGTTAAGTTCAAAGACATTAAATAAAATTATCAGTACAACCACATTATTAAATTAACTATATACTAAGTCAACTAATGGATGCGATCGCTCTAGGACCCATGTATTAGGTGTCTATTTTTTTAATTTAAAAATTTAATTTTTTTTTTATAAATATATATAAATGAGATCAACTTTTAAACATTAATATTTTTGATATATATATATATATATAATATTTTATTTTTATTTTTTATTTTCATAATCAAATTTTTAAAAATTTCATATTAAATAGTTTAAAAAATGTTATCTTATTTAAGAAAGTTCAAATAATTTCTAGATGCCTAAAAACAATTTTTTCGGGAGGCCCCAAAAAATATTGAGCTGGCATACCATCTTATTATATAAATTTACATATTCTCAATATGAGCTTGACACGTAAAATACTTATAACTCATCAGATCATGACATGTATCATTATTAATTTAGATCGTGATATGTGTCAATATATATTAATATAAACTTTCATATTGTTACTTATTTATTTCTTAAAAAGACAAAATAACCACACAAAAAGAACATGTGTTATTTATTTTTAAATGGAAACTAATAAAATCGAAAAAGTAAAGTAAGAGAAAAAAATATAAACAATTAAATTGTAAAAATTATAAACTATAAAATTTATATAAGATTCATGATATATAAAATTAGTAGTATAACAGTTTGTATCATGTTTGTTAGTTTTTTGATAAAGAATCCAACGAAAAAAATAAGATATGTATCAATTTCCAATTTTCTTAATTGCGAAATAAAAAACGTAATTTCTATATAACTAAACATGAGTCTTAATTTAGAATCTAATTATGCATGTCATATTTACACGGGTTATCAATTTTAGAGTCTAAAATATTTTAATTTTATCTAATCTAGTAATTATTATTATAATTATCAAAATTATCATGATAGCCAATGAAAACTCAGTAAATATCATAGCGTTATAAACTGTATACAGTTTAGAGTAGTTAAGGAAAGGAGAAAGTTGAAACTTTTAGGGGCCAGAGGAAAGGAATTGAAGTTGTAGACCAACACTGATGTACGGTGAAGTTTAATTTCATGCCAATATTTTCACGCTCTTCAATTTGGATTTTAAATGGGAGTAAAAGGAACTACAAGCCCCGTTGAGAATAGAGTAGAATTATTTGAAGTACTTTTGTCCAGATTTTCTCACAGAGCCGCAAAGTTAGATTCTGACAATGACATAAGGTTATTTTTGTTTTGGTAGTTGGATTACTTTGTAACCATGTAGAGACAAAAGCTTTAACGGTTTATGTTAATTGTTAAAATGGGATTACGATTTTGGGAGAGGCCAAATCATGCAATCATAGATCTAACGGCTTCGGTAACCTACAAATGAGTTAATTAGGTCGGTTTATGTTAATTCACTACAAGAAACAAGATAGTTAGCATCATTTATTTTTGTACATTTACATCGGTTATTAAATGATACAAATGTATTATCATTACCTATATAATTGATTCTGATAGTGGCGATTCAAATTAATGTGTCGGTTATAGTAATTGATGGAAATATTTACAACAATTGTAATACATTTTCGGGTATTTGTACGAAGGTACAATACCTTTACAAATTTCATATGGTGTTTTACCAGTGACTTTGTGCGGTATTTTGTTGAGAATATAATTTGTGGTAAACAACGCTTCCCCCCCCCCCCCAAATGTTTTGGGGTAACCCAAATTCCTGCAACATCGCATTCATCATCTCTTTAAGAGTTCGGTTTTTTCTTTCCGCAACTCCATTAGATTTAGGTGAATAGGGAGCGGTCGTTTGATGGATAATGCCATGTTCTTTACTTATTGCATCGAATGGTCCATCATATTCGCCTCCTCTATCAGTTCGAACTATCTTTATAGTTCTATCGAGTTGATTTTCAACCTCGATTTTATATTCCTCGAATTTTTCCAAGGCTTCATATTTGCTTCTTAGCAAATAGACATAACAATATTTTGTGTTCGGTGAATCTTGAAAAGGCGTCGATTCGGTTTCTCTAACCGTTGCGGGAATCCAACAGACGCATTCATTTGGCTTCTTTAACTGTTGCAAAAATCAAGGACACGCGTCGCGTCGGTTCGGCTGTCTAACCGATGCGGAAATCGAGGAGTCGCCATAATTGATTTTTTCCCTACAAATATCCTCAGGTTTTCCCGATTCTTTACTTCTCTCTCGTGTATAAAAGGTAGGCTTTATCTTTGTCTCTCTAGCGCTCTCCCTTCTCTCTAGATTATTTTTTGTTTTAGAATTTTCCGATCTTGTTCCGCCGTGATTACTCCGATCTGCTTCAAAGATCTTCAAACTTTCTGATCTATATTCAATCCTTCCAATCCATCTTCAAACTGTTCTTCGCCAAATTATTCCGATTTTGTTTTCTTCGATCAAGATGAGTTCGAAATCTTCTTAGACTTCTTTTATCGACCGAGTTCATTCTCCACAAAATCCGGACATCGTTCTCGAGTTGTTCGCCAGTTCATCGGATCCCGACGATGGTCTGTGAAACGACCACACTCCTTTTTTTTTTTTTTTAAATTTCCAGAATTAATTAAACAACACAAGGGTTAATTAAACAGCACAATAACAAGTTCTACAGCTTACACAAGCTAACAGTTCTAGAACAGCAAAAGCAACAACAATAACAACAAAACCCCGGGTCCTAATCATCTCCTCTTCACTGCCTCGATTCCACGGTCACGCCTTATCTTTACCTGCATCGACAAAAGTGATGCATCAACATTTGGCTAACCAAATGCTGAGTGAGATTGATCCTCCCAACAACAGGCTAACAACAAGCACAACAATCAGCAATTAACAATACAAAGAATTAATTAACACCAATTAAAACTTCCAGCACAATTAGTAATTCAACTCCATGAAAAACTAAACCAACCCCTAGCAATTCTACTCCAAGAAAAGCTAAACACACAGCCTGAAAAGTAAACACGCAACACGCTTCCAAGGCACAACCAACAACTGGTATCGATCGATACACCCCTAGTATCGATCGATACCCAAACAATACAAGTCTCCCGACAAGGGACTGGTATCGACCGATACACCCCTGGCATCGATCGATACTAAAACACAAGTCTACCGACAGGAGACTGGTATCGACCGATACACCCCTAGTATCGATCGATACTCCCCTGCAACTCACAACCTTCACGCGAATTCTAACCAAGAACGCCACAAACTCATCAATCAAACTTCACACAAGCTTAATTGCTAACCTTTGGTCACAACTCACCTTAGATAGGATGGATCTAGCTCTAGAATGACTTCCCCGAGCTCAAGATCGACCTCCCTCTCACGCCAAAACCAAGGTCTTCCAACCTCTTCTTCAAGCTTCTCCCCAAGCTCAAACCCTCTTGATCTCGCAAGATCCAAGCTTCACCAAGCTCTTCCTTCCCTTTCTCTCTCTCTCTCTCTCTCTCTCTCTCTCTCTCACGCAAGACCAACTTCTTTTTCCCAGAAAAGGTTCATCCTTCCGCGTAAGAAGAGAAGAAGAAGATAATAAGGAACTTTCCTTTCCAAAACGATTAAGACACCCCGCACGGTATCGATCGATACAGGATGGTATCGATCGATGCACCCCGGACTGGTATCGACCGATACTCACCTAGTATCGATCGATACTACCCCCGGAACAAACCCGAATTAATTATTTCACCCCAATAATCAATTCTTCCGGAACGCGGGCGTTACAGTCTGAGTGGGGTTAGACAAGAGTTGGTCATGCGTAATTCGCGCCGTGCTTCTGCCGTCCCTAGTTGTTCCCGAGCTGTTATCCAAATTCCACATCTTGTGGATAGAGAGAGTTGTGAGACGGATGCTCATGTTCAGGTCGAAGATGGACAGATTGCCGAGGATGATCAAGTTTGGCTTGATGGAGAGTTGGCCGCCGATCTTGAGAATAAGCATCTTGCCGTAGTGGACGAATAAGTTCGGCTCGACGGGGAACTGGCTATCGAATTTGCCGAGGCTGAAGAAGAAAGAGTCCGTCCGGCAGAAGAGGTTGTTTTGTTAGCAGTTCACAAAATTGTTACGCCGGCCTCTCTCGGGCCGACTCGATCAACAAGAGATACCGTTCTACGCACTTTGGAGTGGTGTTGAGCTCCTGACCGTATCGTCTACCGTATTCCGAAAAAGGACCAGAGACCTTGGGACGCCCCTGAAGGTTACATATGCGTATATGAGGATTATTTCAGAAGCTGTGGCCTTAAATTTCCTTTGCCCAAGCTTCTTTATAAGTATTGTAAGCGTCGGCATGTTGCGATCTCCCAGCTCCAACCTGCCACGATTATCAATATCGTCGAGCTTCTAATCCTTGGGGAGGAATATTATATTTCGACTGAAGTCCGGGTGTTTAAAAGGTTGTTCCGTGTGAACATCGCGAAACAGAAACCTTGGTTCTTGTCGGCAAACGCGAAACCGGAGTATGACCTTGTTACGGAAAATAAACCGAGCAAGGTTAACAGTTGGAGTACTCGTTACTTTTATTTTCAGATTGACGATCTCTCTGTAGAACTGCCTAATGGAAACTACCGAACTCAATGGAGGATTCCCATTGGTAGATATCGGTCTTTACTTAGTTGTTTGTCAATTTATCTTATCTAACCATTTTCAATCTTGTCTTTTCAGCTCGTCATACTCCGAGCATCCTTACAACAATCCCAAGTTTTACATCCGGGCACGAGAAAAGGCTAAGGGCGGTTGGGAAGATTCGTTGGTTGGAGGCGTACTAGGAGAAACTTGACTTGAAGGCTAAACGAGCTCTCAAAGGTTTGTTTCGGCAATTCTTAATTTCGTTTGACGTTGTTATTTCTTTAATTCTCGAGTTACTTCTGCTTTACTTAATCCAATCGGTAGGAAGAAGAAGATGAAAATCGATGATATTCCCGACTTTGATTATGACATGGAGGATGACAAAGATCTTGCCGACGTCTCCCCTAACCACCAAAACGAGCAGGTTGATAATGAGGAGCAGGTCGTTGAGGAGGAGCAAATTCCTGCTGATGAGGATGTAAATCCCAATGTTGAGCTGGAAACCGAAGGGCGGAAGAAAAAGAAGAGGAAGAGTTCGGCCAGAAAGTCGACAAGGCGAGGGACCAAAAGTCCGAACTCCCCTCATGCGGGTGATAACATTCTAACGGTGCGTACTGGGGTCGTTGGAGATAGTCACTCGGACTGGTCTGCCGCCTCAAAAAGACAACGAACTGCCGGACCATCGGCCCACTCCGTTAAGTTTGACTATGATAAAGATGAGCCGGTCAATAATGATGCGGGGGCATGTGCCGACCTGTATCGGCAATTGACTTTCGGCACTCAGGAATTGCCTCCGACCGCCGCTCTCTTCCAGTCAGAAGTTTATAAAAAGTTAGCTCGTACTACTGCCGACGTAAGTGAATTCTCAACCGCCTTGTTTTTCTTAATTTTGATTTGCGTATGACAAGCCTCCTTTTATTTCCTTTGTTGATGGTGGCGCAGACAAACAAGTATGTTGGGACATACGATCGCAAGCTCGGTGTGGCGCATCGTGAGGCTATTGAAGTTGGAGATGCTGCCAAGGAATTGCAAAAATAGCTGCTTGCTGAGCAGGCGATGATGTGTTCATAGATGGCATTAAATGAGATGAGCTTGAACCAGAGCTTGAAGCTGAGGATGAACCTACGGACGAGCTTGTAGCTGAAGGAGAGCTTGATCCCGAGGAGGCAATGCTTGCGCCAACCGGCCCCATGACCCGATCCAAAGCTAAGAGGCTCAAAGAAGCCTTTGATGGACTAGTTCGACAAGCAACATGGACCGGCCCAACTGGGACTATAGGATCCGACCAGCATGCCCAAACCAACCATATTGGAGCTGTAGGGCTCAACAAACATGTCCAAACCATTATGGTTTGCATACAAGCCCAAAAACAAGACCATCAAAATCCTAATCCAAATACAACAGCCCAAAACTCATCCTTTGCCCATTAATGTTCTTCCCCTTGTTTTGTGTTTGCACAGCCCAAAACAAATCCATAAAATTCAAAGATCAAGCCCAGCATCCAGCCCTGTTTTTTCTCTTGTTTTTTTCTTATGAATTCACAACCCCAAAAACAGATCCATAAAACCCATGATCTAAAACCAGCAGCCAAACACTATTATGATCTGGTCAAAAGCGTATACTGTTCACACATCCATGTTCATCAGCCAGCCATAAAGAGTGCAAGTGTGTTTTCTTTATTTACAAGTTGATTTCATCATGTGTGATCTTCTTTTGTGTGTTTTCTTTTGTGTTTTTAATTTCTTTTGCTTTTCTCTTTTCCTTAATTTATGTTTAATAGCTGTGAGATCTAAAATCAACCAGAATTACTTGTAAACTGTGGTTAGTTTCTTGCTTATTTCTATATAAGCAGTGTAATGTGTGTGGGAATAGACACCCAATCATTTTTATAAAAATTTGTGAATTTTCCCTCTTGTTCTTTGAGCAAAAATCGATCTTGGTGAGTCATATCCTTGATCAAATTCGATTGCTAGTGAGTCATATCTAGTATTCAAAAATCGATCCCATTGGTGTGTACGGATCACTTGTATATCGAAGAAACTGTTCCTTGGTATCAACCAGATCCATGGAGTCCTCAATTTTTGTGAAGTCCTTGAGAAGAAAGACGACATCGTTGT
Organism: Eutrema heterophyllum; assembly: GCA_002933915.1. Lineage (NCBI taxonomy): Eukaryota > Viridiplantae > Streptophyta > Magnoliopsida > Brassicales > Brassicaceae > Eutrema > Eutrema heterophyllum. Next base: position 433,521 of record PKMM01021225.1, read on the forward strand.
TCCGCCGGCCCGTATTGAAAAGCTGAAGAAGCTTAAGGCTGAGAAGTTGGCAAAATACGAAGCGATCGCGCCTTGTGCTCTAACCGAAGAGGATCTCGTTGTATCACCGTTCATTGAGCCCGTTCATCTGGAAATATC
>PKMM01021225.1:434706-451848 GCA_002933915.1 Eutrema heterophyllum
AACCACCATCTTGACCTATCAAGCATCCCGCTCCCTTGGCACACTAACATTTCCCCGTATTCAATAATTTATTTAACACACAATAACATGCATCTCACATTTCATCATCAAGCAACACGCATCACATATTCGTTTCTAGCATTTATCCTCAAGATACTAATTCTTTAATTTCATACATTTATATATATATAAATATTTATACACTCAACAAACAAATACGGGTTATTTGTTAAGTATATAACCCGCATGTATATTTGGCTTAACCCTAAACTAAGTAATTAACGGGATATATGTGTATATGAAGAAAGCACGAACTCGTTCCTCACCTTAGCAATTCGGGTCTGATTTCCTCTGTTTTGGACTAGCGAGAATGATAATCTGGTTCAACAATAATTTTGGTCTGCATTGATTTATTTTAACCGGGTCAATATTAATTTCGAATAATATCCCCAATTAAATTAACTAACTCGTAACAAATCCTCAGATACGATTTAATGAGTTTAAATCTATTAGGATTTTTCCTCGGTTCTTGGTTTAGCTAAACCGTTATTTAATCGATTAATATCCATTTAATCAATTAAATCCTTAAACCAACATAAACCAATTATCCACTTAACCAAATCCAAATTCAATTAAACCAGGTTGAATCAGCTCCAAATCAATTTAGTTCTCTAACCGAATTAAACCAGCAAACCAAAGTAAACCAACAATATAATTATCAATCCGTAAATTCACTCATCTTCTTCATTTGCAAAACTCTTCACGTGAAATGAGAGTGTGGCCGTTACCTTCACGGCGGCTGGGTGATGGTGGCGGCTCCGATTAAAGACGGTGGCAAGCTCCTGGTCGACGTCTACTACTACGGTGATCTCCGATCTCCTCCGCTCACTCCAATGAGAATCGATGAGGAGTCCCGACGGTGGCGGCGAGGCCTGGAAGTCCCGACGGTGGCCTCTGGTTGACGGTGGAGATGAGGAGCAGCGATGGCGGCGCAAGGGCTAGCGACGGTGACCAGCGGCATCAACGGTGGTGGACTCCGGTGGTTGGTGTCAACGGCGAACTCGAACGGAGGAGTTGCAGCAGTAACTTGTGACGCAAGCAACCACCTTTGATCACGACAACGCACACGACGACGGCGTCCTCCCTGAAGCACGGCGATGGACCGGCGACGAAGAACGGAGGCGGTGGTGATTGACGCACACACCACGCATGGATGGCGACATGATCAGAGAATAAGAAGACACAGGCGTGGAGGAGCGATGGCGGTGACACGGCGGGGCAGCAGCGTGACACGGCAGTGGCTCGGCATGGCAAGACGAGATGGCGGCGAGCTCTCTCTATCTCTCTCTCACGACGGTGGCGAACGGTGGCGGAGAAGCGATGGGGTGACGGTGGCTCTCCTCCTCTCTCTCTTGCTCCTCTCTCCCTCTCTCTCTTTCGTCTCTCTTTCATCTCTCTCTTTTTCTTCTTCTTATTCTTTCTTTGCGATTCCCATTCTCTCTCTTTCTTGTATACACGTTCCTTAGTGGTAACAAGTGGAGATGGTGGGTGTAAAGTGGTGTCTTAGTTGTAAAGTTGGTGTAAAGTGGGAGTGGGGTTTAGTTGAACGTGGGGAGTTAGTTGAGGTGGATTTGGGATGTTACAGTCGGTAGTAATCTTCTCGCTGAGACGTGGACCATAAGATTCAACTCCCTTCTTTTCCAATTTTCCATTTTTTTTATAAAAAATCCTTTTTCCTTCGAATATATATCTACAAATAGATATTATTACAATCTGGTTATAAATAACTGGTTCGGTCGTGTCTTTCGTTTAGTTTGTGTCGGAAAAAAACCCTAGCTTGAAATTAAGCGAGAAAGGAAATTGATCCCTCCGGTAATCAATCAATGAAAGGAAGAAGTGCGATTTGGGGATGTAGTCAATTGGGATTGACTCGGAAGAAGAAGACGAAGGCGTGTGGGTTATGGTCGTTGCCAGATGCGGTGGCTTTGAACTGCCTGGCTCAGGTGTCGAGATTGGACCTCGCGGCCTTAGCTATCGCCTCCAAGCCACACCGGTCTCTTGTAGTTGCCCCTGAGCTCTGGGACTTGAGAAGGCGGATGGGTTGCCTCGAGTCATCTCTCTACGTATGCTTGCACATCTTTCCAGAACCAACCCCACGCTTGTTCATCCTCCACCCCGTGCAACGTCTTCTGAAATCCTTGTATCAGGCTCCGGGATCATCATTCTCTTTCGTGATGATGAATTGGGGGATCTGGATTATCGGTGGACTCATAGACGGCAATCCCACTTCGGATGTCTGGTTTTTCGACTGTGTCGACCACACATGGTTCCGTAGGCCGCCCATGAAGATGGCTCGTGCTTCCGCGTCGGCAAGCCTGATAGACGGGAAGATATACGTGTTTGGAGGGTGCGGGGACGACTCTGATCCCTCAAACTGGGCAGAGGTATACGATCTCGAGACCATGACTTGGGATTTTTGGTCTGTGTCTGCGCCCAAGTGTCCCCTCAAAATCCAACAAAGTGTGGTGATAGACAAGAAGGAGGTTTACGCGGTGGATGAGGATGGTCAAAACTTCTCCTTCTCACCAACTGAATGTATATTTGTGGCAAGAGGAGAAACAGATTCTAAATACAGAAACGATTGGTGTTCCGTTCTTTTTTCAGAAAATTCCAATCTTTTTTCACTCTTATTCTGCCGTGGTAGTGGCGGGAGAATACTGTGGTGTTTGCCATATGAGTTGGATTGGAAGGAAGTGAAGGGTTTGGATGAGCTGCACGACAAATATGATATCAGCAAACTCTGCAGCAACTCTGATGGGAGGATTGTCATCTTCTGGAACGCCCAGCCTGAAGGTCCTGAGAGCTTGGAGCTTTGCTCTGCCGAGATTTCCCTGCAGCAACTCGAGGGACTCGAGGGACGCGAGTTTTGGGGGAAGATCGAGTGGTCCGGTGCTGTCTTCAAACTTGATCCTCTCTCAGACCCATCTAGCGTTAAGGTTTTATATGTTGATTCTGCCCATGTCTGAAATTCTCAGTCCTTGTTTGGTTTGAGGAAGGTTTGGATAAACCTTGGCTTAATTCTGTCATCTTTTTTTTTTCTTTCTGGAAAGTTACTATCAGAAAATGAGTATTTTGGATTGCTTTGTAACAAACTCCTACTTTGGTCCCTTAATTCCAATTTCAATCTTGAAGGTTCTAAGAGGCGTTTTAGGGTATGTGAGAATGTGAGGTTGATGATTATGGTACTTCACGCGTTGATTTGGAGCCGAAAACTTGTGGTTGTATCAGATGGCAGTTGATCGGTATCCCTTGTAAACATGCAATGTCCTTTTGTGTCTCACTATTATTACACTACTCAAGAGTATCAGCAAAACATACACAATAGGTATTAGACCCTGAAGTTATGGCAAAGTTTAAACAGAATTCCAAAAGGAAAGCGAGGAAGATCATATACGAAAAGAATCTGCAGCAAAGAATGACATGTTCAATATGTAAGCAACACGGACGTAACAAAACAGAGTTATCATGGACAATTAAAAGATGCTAGAGAGAGATTACAGTAAAACCAAACTCATACAATTCTGTCAATTCAAATAAAATAAAATATATCGACTCCTCCTGCTTTGAGGTTTTTTTTTTTTTTTTTTTTTTCTGAGCTAGACAAAAGGAACTATATCACCTCTTGTCTTCAAGATATGTAGTTGAGTAGATATTGTCATCGTATAGGATTGACCAACAAGTTGTACATATACCTGAACTATGGAAGGGTTGAACATAACATCAGGAGCTTGAAATCTATCAGCACCATATTTTCGAGCATCCTGCATTGCAAGAGAGGATTTAATATGATACTGGGATGGAGTAAATACAGTACTCAAGGTTCCTGTGGAAAAGTTTGTAGCTTTCTGTGGTATCAGGAACATCTACATCTGTAACCTGCAAGGACTCAACGGGAAGATACAGGATTCAAATATGTTAAGAAAAGAGAAATAGAAGTCTTTTTTTTATTGAAGATCGAAGATGAAGATACATAGATAATCTCACAATCTTATGTCGATCGGAGAAGAGATCTCATATCGATCTAAGCACCAGCTCATATCGCTAGTTACAACAGAAATAGAAAATGCATAAAGAACAATTGTAAACGAGAGTCTTATTTATACTATATTGTTTTCTTTAGTCACTACTTCTTCACTGCAATTACTCTTCAAGCTTTTGAATCTTCTCTTTAATCCAGCTCAGCTGATTCTAAACCAATAGTTTCTTCTTCTTTCTTCTCTGTCTCAGCATTTCTCTGTTTTCTCTTGCGATAATAAACTTGATGGATCTTATCAAAATAATGCTGGCACATTGTATTTTTCAAACATTAGCTCAGCAGCCCTGTCAGGAATAAGATACATAGGAGGAAATCAATTCCAGATCCGAGGTTAAATCAGTATCGAAAAAAAGGATTCATAAGCAGATAAACTAGACTTTGGGATCAATAATTAGACAATTCCTTGAAAAATAAAAATTTCATAGATGGGAAAGTAAGAGTTAAAAACAAGTAAGACAAAATAGCTAAAGGCATTGTCCACCATATCCCAATTAGCTACAATGCCATCTTTTATGGGTGATAGTATCTAGTGACACAAATGTCAACAAACGGAGAAACTGACACTTTATCATCAAGTGTTTTCTAACAAGTTTGAAGTTTAAACTTTAGTCCATGACAAAAAGGCGAAACTTGAGATCCTACAAAAAGTTTCCTTTTGCCCTTTTCTTTATCAGACTCAACCACATTGGTCTTTGCATCCTCTGTGTTCGAATTTGTACTTGCAATATCCATTCCATCTATTGCCCCCAACAAATGGCACATCAACAAAATAAAATCAAATAAACCTAAATTTCTCTACGATAAAAGGACCTAACTTCAAAGCAAATAAAATCAATTGCAAAGAGAGGAAAGAGATGAAGTGAAGAATGAGAATTGAGGCTTACGGAGGGGAAAACGGCTTTGGGGGCATCTTCTCCAAGTCAACTACGACACTTCATCTGTCCAAACACAAAACCCAACGAAAAAATTCAGACCTTGACGACACGATCTCAAGCGAAAAGGAAAACAAGTAATGCTGAATTTTACAATAAGAAAGAGATTTCTGGGAGCGAGAAAAGACACCCACCACCGCCGTACATGGCTGCCAAGAATGCCAGAGGCGGAGAGGATTTCTACCGGGGATTCGTCGGAGGGTTTAAGAACGGACCGGAGTAACTATTAAAGTGAGTTCGATTTGTCGGGATTTACTTTATCTCGGCTTTGTCAAGTGAATACAACAAGGAAGACAGGGACTAAACCGAAAAAACTTTGAAAATTGAGGGACTAAAACTAAAGCAAATGAGAAAAATGCAAAAATATACGCCGTTGCCAGGGATCGAACCCGCCGGAAAACTTATCATTTCCCAACTTCTTATTCCATTATTTATATACATTTTTATTTTTATTTTACTCTTCCACTATTATTTGAGTCATTTAAGAAAATAAATTTTATTTTTTAATTTATTCCATATTTAGAGGTGTCAATTAGGGCCAAAGCCCGAGGGCCGGCCCGATCCGGCCCTGAAAAACAGCGTCCGACCGGACTCAGACTAGTCCAAAAAGCCCATAACTGTACATTTTAATTAGTTAGAGATTTTATTTAAACATTTATCTTTCTAAAAATAATAATTTGACATATTTTCTATACATTTCGTGATCCAAGTACCATTATTATTCATCCATATTTACTTCATATTTTTAAAATCATTATTTATAAACTTTCAATGACATTTTTATATGATTTATAAATGTTAAAACTTAATATTATTTTACTCTTTTTTTTATCCGTAGCTCTTGATGGTGATGAGGATTTACAAGACGATGAAGGAGATTCTAATCTAAACTCTACTACCTAGATTTGAAGTGTTTTGATTTTATGTTTTATTTGGTAATACAATTTATTTGAATTTTATTTATTTTTTTGTCAAACTTTTGCAAGTTTAATTGGATTTGATATAATACATTTCAATGTAGATTTATTTTGATAAATATTTTGTTTTGATTATTTTTCATTTGAAAATTGTGAATTTTTGTGTTTATAAAGAAAAGCCCGAAAAAAACCAGAAAATTCCTAGAGCCCTGTTCGGGCCGGGCTGGGCTCAAATATATGTGGGTTTTACGGGTTTCGGGTCGGGCCAGGCCAGCCCGATTGACATCCCTATACATATTATGTCATTACAAATAAGACGAAATAATTTGAATAGGAAATGATATAACTGTCTTTCAAAATTTTTGAAGAGAATATGAAAATTATTTATTTTTCATTCAAGAGGGTATTTACTATTAAGTTTTTTAAAATTATTACGATATTAAAAAATATTATGTATTTTTAAATAATAATCAATCCATATGTATATTCAAAGAAAAAATATATTCAAGATCATGCAATTTTATTCACTATTATTTGTTATATATTATTTTGAGTATATATCAAAACAAAAATTGAAAAATAATTTATTATTATAAAAGGTTAGATAAGAGAAAATTGATTTTTAAAAAGTTATGTGAATCTCACACGCAAGCAAGAACAAGACACTCAAAAACACAAGGAATCGCACACATGTGTTAAGAGAGACAAAGCACGAAGCTTCAAAGGGAAACATAAGTTTCATTTCTATTCATTTTCAAGTATATCTTTTACAAATGAAATGAGTGAGCTTATATAGAGGTCTCACACGTTTTTACAAAGATAATAAGTCAAATAATTAACATAAATTAGAAATCAATCGAAAGCTATTGATATGGCCTTTAAAGCTTGATTTTTGGCCAAATGAGGAAAATGTGAGGTTCTTTGTATCAGGAAAGCTTGGGCATGAAGTAATGACGTTTTGGAAGTCTCTTGATGGTATGTAAGGTCTTCAAACCAGCTGGATCGAATAAATCAAAAAGATATACCCGTTTTACCAGATTTGACGTAATTGGCTCCAGATAAGGAAAGTTGAGGTGTGAAGAGATCCACTTGATCACATGTGTGTTGGTGCACTTGAATGACTTCTCCATAACCTCTACATGAATTATAAACTCTACCGGATGCCATACACGAATCCTCAAAGTGCCAAATATGGAAAGTCCATCTTTTGATCGGTTTAATATTTCTCGAGTTAGCTGCCGGTTTGCAAATTGATCTGAACCGATCCGGGTCGAGTCTGAGATGTTTTTGGATCCTTGATGGGTCAAGAATATATATGGACCAAGTCGGTCCTTGAATTAAATCCTCATGGTTGGGCCAGAATCTTTCGAGAAATACACATATGTCCTTTTAGCCCATTTGAATGATTGCATGATATTGGGCTTGTTTGGACTTATCTTCCTTGGGTCTTCACTAGTATGGGCTCTTGAGAGGCTGGTAAATACATGGCAAAGTGCCTTGGGGCGTGGCTGGTCCATCTTGGGCTTGTGGACTTCATCTTTTGGTTTGATGACCGCATCATATTCTAAGAAAGCTAAAGCTACCGAGCATTAACAACAACATAAGAGGCATGTAGAAACAGTGAATCAAATGTAAGATGTTGTTTTATGATTGTGTAATTCTATGGTGGAACTCAACAAAAAAGGAGTCTATTCTAAGAAATGACAACAACAAACATGTAAATTTTTAATTACCAACAGAAAAGAAAATTTATGATAAACAATACCAAATAAATTTTTCTTGCAATATGAGAATTGTACCAAGACATCTTACAATATAAAAACAAACATCAAAAATGATATCTTAACCCAAACAAACAACACGTGAGTAATACCTTCTAAAATTCCAATTAAACAATAAAGTATGGAAACTTATGAATCAGATTTAAATTGTCAAACCTAGACATATTTTTCAAATCAAAACATGGGGAAAGCACACATAAGATAAAAACAATGAAAAATGATGTGAAGATTCCACAACATTCTAAAAGTTTGAAAAAATAATCATTTAATAGCAATATGCAGATAAAATTGTTTTAAATGATAAAAGTGAAGAGAGAGATATATAAGCTAAAACTTGTGAAATACCTAATGGAGAAACAAGAAATTGCATTGCACGATCATTGCAACTTCTCAACAAAGTTAGAGAGGCCACATTTCGTTGTTAGCGATGATTCAATCCTATTCTTAGATTGCATCAAACAAACTTTCACAGAGCTCAACCTGCATATTAGCAGCTGAACTATATGTTCCTCTCCAAATTATGAACACAAAAACTTTAGAAAATAAAATTTTACTTTGTTTCTTAATTGAAAGAAAAAATTTGGAATTTTTTTTTCGTTACTATTTCCGAACGAATTTCAAAGCAACCTAATATAATAATATATCGAAAAACTTATAGAAATCGCAGAAAAAAAAGAGTAACACGGATCTTAGAGAGAAGTCATTTCTTCTCTGAATCAAACACTCATGCTCTGCAAGCGCGTCGATGTTGGAAAATTCGATAAGAGTTATGACTCTATTGTGAATAGAAAAGGGAACTGATTTAAATTTGGACATTGGAGACGATAATGTATGAGAGGGGTGACATGTTCATCAAAAGGCGATGGTGGTTGATCGGAGCAGAAAGGAGGCGGGTGATGAGAAACATGGTGTCGGTGTTGAAAAATATAAAAAAGCTAGATGCATATCTCGAAGGAATATTTTTTTTATTTTTCTAAAATGTCATGAAATTCTTTTTCAATTCTGATTTCTATACACGTGGGATATTGCCAAACATGTTAGTATTTTGATAAATTAGTTAATAAATTTGGTCAAAAACTATTATTTTATGATAACTTTAATTGAAATAACAATTTACACAAATAGAAAAAAGGACACATCATNGAGTGTTTGTCTAGATGCCGGAATTATCCTAGATGAGCAAAGCGTCCTTATCCAACGGGAGTTGATGTTAAGGCGTTTTTGTGAACCTATCAAATCGAACTAGAAAATCATGCTTATAATATTTGAATTCAACGGGAGTTAGTATTCATGGTTTTAAGCATAGGGATTAATACTCCGGGAGGAGGTTAATCTATTATTAGGTTTGAGTTCTAGACGTTTCTTAATGCTAACCCCCGTTTAAGATGCATTAACCGTTATTCATGATTTCCCGCAACGTCACCCGAGGCTTAACGTTTTCTCTATTTGAATTTGCACCGTTTTAGTTATCGTTCTTAGTTTCGAAACCGTAAAACCAAAAATAAACCTGTCATTCGTCTTAGCTTTAATTTCATCATGCATTCTCATAGTCGTAACATTGATCTCTGTGGATTCGATCCTAAAATGCTACAATCGACAACCGTTATGATTGCGGTATAGTGTGCATTTTAGTTATTAATTGACTTGATGTGGTAAAACACTTGAAATCAGTTAGTAAAGGATATATGATTAGCTTTCATTGTTATGCCCTTGATAATGGCTTTATATTGCTTAAACGATTTCAAAAGACTTGAAAACTTCGTACTTTGATCTCTCCACTTGAAACGCATGGTCTTGTTCNCCACCACTCTTTTATTAAATTGACACGTTAACCATTAATTATATAAAAGATTTTGTAAGTCTAACCACTACCAAGACAAGAGGATACGTATAAAGCCCAAACACACCAAGAGATTGCAAATATAAGTTGCGAATTTAGGGTTTCTCTCTCTTCTCCGATAATCAAATCAGATCCTCGAAACCCCAGTAAACTCACAAAAACAAACCCTAATTAAACCTTTTCACGTCTCCTGAGACTGCAGTCTCGGCGACCACGACAACCTCTTGTTTCTTTCTCTTGTCGACATCTTCTTGGAATCAATATTCGCAGGTACCTATGCCTCTGTTTTTCTCTAAGAGATTGAAAATATAATTTGCTAATTTAGGGTTTCTCTCTCTTCTCCGATCCTCGAAACCCCATTGTAAACTCACAAAAACAAACCCTAACTAAACCACTTCATGTCTCCTCAGACTGCAGTCTCGGCAAACATCTTTTTTTGTTTCTTCTTCTCTCGTCGACATCTTCTTGGAATCAAGAATCGCAGGTACATGCCTCTGTTTTTATCTAAGAGATTGAAAATCTAAATTTGTGAATTTAGGGTTTGTCTCTCTTCTCCGATCCTTGAAACCCCATTGTAAACTCACAAAAACAAACCCTAACTAAACCTCTTCATGTCTCCTCAGACTGCAGTCTCGGCAAACATCTTTTTTTGTTTCTTTTCTCTCGTCGACATCTTCTTGGAATCAAGAATCGCAGGTACATGCCTCTGTTTTTATCTAAGAGATTGAAAATCTAAATTTGTAAATTTAGGGTTTGTCTCTCTTCTCCGATCCTTGAAACCCCATTGTAAACTCACGTCTCCGACCACGACAACATCTTGTGTTTCTGTTTCGACTTTTAATTGATTTTTCTTCTAACCATTGATGGTTTTGATTGCAGGTGATTAACCGGAAGAAATGTCTGATGATAGGAGGCGATTGATACCACACTATCTTCGTAAAACAGTGGATCCTATTGATCCAAATGCCGGTTTTGAGTCCGGTGGTCAAAAGAAGAACAAGAGTGCATGGGAGTCTAAGGCCGAGCATGAACAACAGCCTGCAGAAACAGGTCAAAAGAAGAACAAGAGTGCATGGGAGTCTAAGGCCGAGCATGAACAACAGCCTGAAGAAACAGAACCAGTGAGTCAAGACCATAGGAGGCGAAGAGTTCGTGAAGAAGAGGATTTTGTGTGCGGTTTAAAGAAAAAAAAGAAAGAAGAAACAGTGAGTCATGTTTGTAACTCACAGGCAGTTCCTTGGGACCAACACAGCAACTTTGTTGCTTCAAAGCTTATGGATAAAATGGGTTACATTAAAGGCCAAGGCCTTGGCGCCCAAGGCCAAGGGATGCTCTATCCAATAGATCCCCAACAAAAGACTTGGCGCCCAACCTTTACAAAGGTACAGACTCCGCCTTCTTCGCCCGATCAACATTCAACTTGAGCTTTCTCACTGCATAGAACTCTACTCTGTTCATTTTAACCCTTCATTAGTTTTTGCTCATATATAGACACATGGTATAGATATCAAGAGCTTGGATATGTAGACTTTTACATCACAACTGGTTTAGCCTTTTCATCATTTTGTTTCTGTACAAATGAACATGCACAAGGAGGTTGTGTATAGTTTCTGGTATTAAGTGTTCTTAACTTTTGGTTTTCTTGAAGAAGTATTCATAATAAATCCATTTGTAGTATACAGTGGTGCTTTGATACATAATTCAAAGGGAAATAAATGTATGACTCAAGATTTGACAGACAAAGCGATTTTAAAAGAGAAAAAGACATACTTAGAGAGATCAACCGATCAGAGAGAAGCCCTGTCCAATTAAAGCAGTGGCAAGAATCTGATTTGCAGCTTCAGTGGGATGAACAATACTGTCCCAGAAGGACACATACTGAGTAGCATTGGAGCATGTCCTCTAGGTTGCACAAGAGCGAAGTTGTCTCGACTGTTCCTGTTCCACAACATCCTTTTGTTGCTTCCGTGAATCCTGTTAGGAAATAAAGATGAATATGTTTCATGTGGATTGATTAAAGCAGATCAGCAACAAGAAATGTTATACATATATATATGATCAGTCCATTGTAGTGACTTACCAGATTTGGCAGGGGACTGAACAAGATCATAGAGTCGGTTGAATATGTCGAATACAACAATCTTAAGACCAGAGTATTGCTTCTGAAGCTTTGAAGCAGCTGCGTTAAGCTTCTTGTTGAATTGTTGAGCATCGGTGTTGAGTCTTGAAACACAGCCTTGTTCATGGAAACCGAAAAGGGTTCTTGCAGCTGGAAGACATCCCATTGGCGGAAGAGAAGTCACACCGATCTTCCTTGCTCCAATCACATACACTTGCTGCATCCACAAAGAGTCACAAAATCTCCTCTTTGCAATTGGAAACAGAGGATAACCAAAAAAGAAACAGAGAAGGAGAATGAAAACAAAAGTAAAATGCTACCTTAATAAATGTAGATAAGTTATCGATAAGCATAGATCCGTACTGATCAGGAGTGTAGACTTTGTAAAGAAGAGGATTCACATAAAATTAAATTTAGATTCACACTGTTTTTGATCTTCTCGTTCATAGATTATTGAGAGTGGTGGCCAAACCAAAATTGAATGAGCGTTACAAGTGTGTATGCATTGGACTATTTGTTACACAAAATAATGAGCCCCAAGAAAAGCATCACAGCAAAAATTTGCAAGTATACAGGTTTTCTTTAAATCGGTTGTTTCTACTTCGTTTTTGGGGTGCTGAAAATCCCATAACTTGAAGAAGGACCACTAGCTCTTCCAGGGCCCGTAGGTTGTTGATTTGGAGTTTCGTTTGGCAACCGGGTTTGTGGACGTGGTGGAGCTCGGGGTGGGTTTGGTGGCGGAGGCTCAAACCGTCCGGTAGGTTGTAGATTTGGAGCTTGGTCTTGGAACCGAGGCCTTGGTGGACTTGGAGCCTGGTTTGGAGACTGAGGATCAAACCGCCCAATAGGTGCTGATTTGGAGCTTGGTCAGGGAACCAAGGCCGTGGTGTACTTGGAGCCTGATTTGGAGACTGAGGATCAAACCGCCCAATAGGTTGTTTGTTTGGGAACCGAGGCCTTGGTGCACTTGGAGGCTGGTTTGGAGACTGAGGATCAAACCGCCCATTGGGTTTTTGATTTGGAGGTTGGCTTGGGAACCGAGGATGTTGTGGGTTTACTTTACAGGCTGGTTTGGAGGCTGAGGTTCAAACCGATTTGCATCTCTACCTCCCGAGAAGTCACTGCTCGGTTCTTTTTTTGCATAACTGTTCTGGACTTAAACTGGTTGGGCCTGCTTAGCACCGAGCTCAGGTTCGGCCATCTCTAAATCACCCTGATCATCAACAGTAGACCCTCCGGCTTCCGAGCTGTCAGACTTGGTGACTCATTTTTAATTCAGGCTGCAGTTTTTAAGTTCATTTCCTTCAATTTTATCGCCTTTCCTTTCTTGAGTGGGCCAAACTTGGCATGTCTAACTACCACAACGGCGTTCCCTCTATCCGCTTCTGTCCCAAATTCCACAAGTGCATCTTCGATCTGTACCGATAAAATTATGATAAGGATGGATGTTATCTATCTGGAGCCGAGGATTTAAACCAAAACAAAGAAGAGAAAACTAGATAATGATTGCGAGTAGGAGTCAGAGGACATAAAGAAGTAGGGACTTACAAAGCAAGTGATGCGAGATAGTAACTCAAACAGCTTCTCTGGTTCAAGCTCCTTCTTCCTGTCCTTGTCAGGAACTGTATGGCACTGTTACACAAAACAGAGAAGAAAGAAAGAAAGAAAGATAAATGGAAAGTTATTCACCGAGGAATTTCCTTTTTTCAACTCAAATCCAAAAAAAAAAAACAGCAGTGTTGCGGCGATCTACTTGGGGCTTTGATTATACCGCAGCATCATGGAACAACCATGTTTTTTGAACATAAATATACACACACTCGCAAATAATCACTTCTTCACGAGTCCCTCTTAAAAATTCCATAAGAAACCAGTAATCATAAAAGAGGTCCAGTCACCAAGAAATTACTACCTTGACACGATATCCACTTTCCATCAGTTTCAGTGCTTGTTTTGCTTTAAACTGTAGGTCCTTTGCCTCCTGAAGAGAAAAGAAAGTGATCCAATAATGTCGTTGTAGTTTTTTCATTAGCACACAGATGAAAAAGAAGAAGAAGAAACAGAGAGGGCGTTTCAAGAGAAAACATACAATTTTTGGAGTAAATCGAATTTCCTTGACCTCAGGTCGAATGGTTTATTTCAGCCCGCTAGAACAAAGGCAAAAACCATAAACTCAGGACGCAAATACAAATAATATTTCGAACAAACAAGATGAAGAATTTCAAGTATGAAGAGGCCATATCACAGACCTTGGCCTTAGCAAGCTCCTTTCCTGCTTGAGCTTTTTTGTACTTCTCATGCGAGTAGTCTACAATTCACACACTGGTGGCTTAGCATCTCTCTGGTCCTGAAGAAAAAAATAAGAAGAAAACAAAAACAAATTTAGAAATATACAAAGAGATAAACCTCAAGAGAGATATTTCAGATATCTATCGTACCATTAGAGGCACAGTCGTCTGAGGACCAAAACAAAAGTAAATCTGGAGAGCTATAATTTGGCAGCGAGAAGTAGACTATGAATATCATATCACACGATGGCTACAAGCGCATTTCATTCAAAAAAGGAGACACGTGGAGTAAGAACATTTTACAAGGATAAAAATTGGGAAGCATAGATACAAATCGAGGAAGATCCACCAAAGATCTCCAGTTGCAATCATCTTCTAGAAAAAATAATATTTCAATTAACAAGTTACCTCAACTAAGTCCTGCTTGAGCTCCTTAGCCTGTCTAAGTGCTTCCTTCAGCGATACAACACAGTGTCCTGCATAACGACTAAACCATATCACACATTCCTCGAGATCAGAATCTCCGAAATTCCATTTACTTTTACTTCTTTTCCTTATGTGTCCTAAAGCTATTCTTTGGAATACCCACAGATGTCACCCACTACTTTAGTTAAATCAACACGAACAACACGGAATTTTAACCAACTCCTTCTAAAGATACTCCACCAAAAAGGAATTTACTAACAAAACCATGTATTCTTATATTTCGTCTTTATCTGATACATAAAAAGAAAAGTGAAGAAAACATTACCTTCCTTGGAAACCAATCTGACAGTGTCGGTAGTAATCTTCTCACTGAGACGTGGACCATAAGATTCAACTCCCTCTTCCTTCTTCCTTGTCTGGAGCAAGATCATGGAAGTATGAAGTTATGAACGATTTAGACAGTTTATGAACAAAATCATAGGATATACAGCAGCATAGCAGCTCTCTCGCCTATGAGAGCCAAAACGTTGTTCACTGACTTCCATTTGCCAAAAACATCACGGAACTAAACAAATTCTAAACACATAAAACCCTAAAGCACATGCACTGTCAATAGTCCAAGAAGCAATCGCATAGATAAAAAGCAAATCTTGCAGGGTCCCAGATCTTACAAACTGTTCCCTTACGCATCATCAAAGTCAATCTATAAGGCAACAACAATAGCAAATGGAAGGAGCAGTTAACCAGACTACAATAAATTGGAAAGCCATAAATATATAGAAATTGGAGAAACGAAGCTACGACTTAAGAAATTGCATAGTTACCATAACAACATAGAAGAACACAGTGCTGAGAGAAAATAAATAAAAAAGTGTACCTGAGCTGATGTGGCAAGGAACCTGACATTTTAGAAGGTTTTCTACAGATATCTGAATTGGGGATGAAAAAAAGAACACAACTTTGTCTGCTGAGCGAGGTAGCAAGACAAACTTGACTGTAATTCCTAGTTAATTGGTTTGATGCGTACTTGAGGTACGACCGACTGATCATACGCCAAAATCGGAATCAGAAGTGAGATTCCAGGATACCTACCTAAGTTTTGGAATCGCAGCGGAAGCACGATTTAAGTAAAATCGAGCAGAAGTGTTTCAATTCTGAGGAGGAAACGAGATAGAGGAGGCGAAGAGAAGGGAAGAGTGTGGAAATTCAGAGAAGCAACAGAGATGAACGGAGCTTCAATGGCGGATGCATCTCGTGATGAAGAAGGCGGCGAAGAGGGAAAAGGGTTCAACGTCGGATCGTTGCGAGTGAAGTTTCTACTTTTTTTTTCTAACTTTACTTTTTTTCCAATTTTCTTGTAAAAATAATTCCTTTTTTCTTCGTCGTGTATATATATATATACAAATATATATTATACAAATAGGTAATATTACAATCTGGTCACTGGGTTATAAATAACTGGCGTTGAGATTCGGTCGTGTCTTTCGTTTAGTTTGTGTCGGAAAAAAACCCTAGCTTGAAATTAAGCGAGAAAGGAAATTGATCCCTCCGGTAATCAATCAATGAAAGGAAGAAGTGCGATTTGGGGATGTAGTCAATTGGGATTGACTCGGAAGAAGAAGACGAAGGCGTGTGGGTTATGGTCGTTGCCAGATGCGGTGGCTTTGAACTGCCTGGCTCAGGTGTCGAGATTGGACCTCGCGGCCTTAGCTATCGCCTCCAAGCCACACCGGTCTCTTGTAGTTGCCCCTGAGCTCTGGGACTTGAGAAGGCGGATGGGTTGCCTCGAGTCATCTCTCTACGTATGCTTGCACATCTTTCCAGAACCAACCCCACGCTTGTTCATCCTCCACCCCGTGCAACGTCTTCTGAAATCCTTGTATCAGGCTCCGGGATCATCATTCTCTTTCGTGATGATGAATTGGGGGATCTGGATTATCGGTGGACTCATAGACGGCAATCCCACTTCGGATGTCTGGTTTTTCGACTGTGTCGACCACACATGGTTCCGTAGGCCGCCCATGAAGATGGCTCGTGCTTCCGCGTCGGCAAGCCTGATAGACGGGAAGATATACGTGTTTGGAGGGTGCGGGGACGACTCTGATCCCTCAAACTGGGCAGAGGTATACGATCTCGAGACCATGACTTGGGATTTTTGGTCTGTGTCTGCGCCCAAGTGTCCCCTCAAAATCCAACAAAGTGTGGTGATAGACAAGAAGGAGGTTTACGCGGTGGATGAGGATGGTCAAAACTTCTCCTTCTCACCAACTGAATGTATATTTGTGGCAAGAGGAGAAACAGATTCTAAATACAGAAACGATTGGTGTTCCGTTCTTTTTTCAGAAAATTCCAATCTTTTTTCACTCTTATTCTGCCGTGGTAGTGGCGGGAGAATACTGTGGTGTTTGCCATATGAGTTGGATTGGAAGGAAGTGAAGGGTTTGGATGAGCTGCACGACAAATATGATATCAGCAAACTCTGCAGCAACTCTGATGGGAGGATTGTCATCTTCTGGAACGCCCAGCCTGAAGGTCCTGAGAGCTTGGAGCTTTGCTCTGCCGAGATTTCCCTGCAGCAACTCGAGGGACTCGAGGGACGCGAGTTTTGGGGGAAGATCGAGTGGTCCGGTGCTGTCTTCAAACTTGATCCTCTCTCAGACCCATCTAGCGTTAAGGTTTTATATGTTGATTCTGCCCATGTCTGAAATTCTCAGTCCTTGTTTGGTTTGAGGAAGGTTTGGAT
>PKMM01021225.1:452930-495101 GCA_002933915.1 Eutrema heterophyllum
TAATTCTCGAGTTACTTCTGCTTTACTTAATCCAATCGGTAGGAAGAAGAAGATGAAAATCGATGATATTCCCGACTTTGATTATGACATGGAGGATGACAAAGATCTTGCCGACGTCTCCCCTAACCACCAAAACGAGCAGGTTGATAATGAGGAGCAGGTCGTTGAGGAGGAGCAAATTCCTGCTGATGAGGATGTAAATCCCAATGTTGAGCTGGAAACCGAAGGGCGGAAGAAAAAGAAGAGGAAGAGTTCGGCCAGAAAGTCGACAAGGCGAGGGACCAAAAGTCCGAACTCCCCTCATGCGGGTGATAACATTCTAACGGTGCGTACTGGGGTCGTTGGAGATAGTCACTCGGACCGGTCTGCCGCCTCAAAAAGACAACGAACTGCCGGACCATCGGCCCACTCCGTTAAGTTTGACTATGATAAAGATGAGCCGGTCAATAATGATGCGGGGGCATGTGCCGACCTGTATCGGCAATTGACTTTCGGCACTCAGGAATTGCCTCCGACCGCCGCTCTCTTCCAGTCAGAAGTTTATAAAAAGTTAGCTCGTACTACTGCCGACGTAAGTGAATTCTCAACCGCCTTGTTTTTCTTAATTTTGATTTGCGTATGACAAGCCTCCTTTTATTTCCTTTGTTGATGGTGGCGCAGACAAACAAGTATGTTGGGACATACGATCGCAAGCTCGGTGTGGCGCATCGTGAGGCTATTGAAGTTGGAGATGCTGCCAAGGAATTGCAAAAATAGCTGCTTGCTGAGCAGGCGATGATGTGTTCATAGATGGCATTAAAGGAGATGAGCTTGAACCAGAGCTTGAAGCTGAGGATGAACCTACGGACGAGCTTGTAGCTGAAGGAGAGCTTGATCCCGAGGAGGCAATGCTTGCGCCAACCGGCCCCATGACCCGATCCAAAGCTAAGAGGCTCAAAGAAGCCTTTGATGGACTAGTTCGACAAGCAACATGGACCGGCCCAACTGGGACTATAGGATCCGACCAGCATGCCCAAACCAACCATATTGGAGCTGTAGGGCTCAACAAACATGTCCAAACCATTATGGTTTGCATACAAGCCCAAAAACAAGACCATCAAAATCCTAATCCAAATACAACAGCCCAAAACTCATCCTTTGCCCATTAATGTTCTTCCCCTTGTTTTGTGTTTGCACAGCCCAAAACAAATCCATAAAATTCAAAGATCAAGCCCAGCATCCAGCCCTGTTTTTTCTCTTGTTTTTTTCTTATGAATTCACAACCCCAAAAACAGATCCATAAAACCCATGATCTAAAACCAGCAGCCAAACACTATTATGATCTGGTCAAAAGCGTATACTGTTCACACATCCATGTTCATCAGCCAGCCATAAAGAGTGCAAGTGTGTTTTCTTTATTTACAAGTTGATTTCATCATGTGTGATCTTCTTTTGTGTGTTTTCTTTTGTGTTTTTAATTTCTTTTGCTTTTCTCTTTTCCTTAATTTATGTTTAATAGCTGTGAGATCTAAAATCAACCAGAATTACTTGTAAACTGTGGTTAGTTTCTTGCTTATTTCTATATAAGCAGTGTAATGTGTGTGGGAATAGACACCCAATCATTTTTATAAAAATTTGTGAATTTTCCCTCTTGTTCTTTGAGCAAAAATCGATCTTGGTGAGTCATATCCTTGATCAAATTCGATTGCTAGTGAGTCATATCTAGTATTCAAAAATTGATCCCATTGGTGTGTACGGATCACTTGTATATCGAAGGAATTCCGCAGCCTTCGTGCGACTCTTCGCTCCACCTCCTTTGTTCTTAGATGCCTCACGGTTTCAAAGAAGCAAAGCCTATCATCTTGCCAACCTTCAAGTGCCGATCTTAGGGAGATCATATCAGGCGAGATCGGAAGCTGGCGATTTGGCCGTCGCCGAACTTAAAAAAGTGTTAGTCGTCTTGAGAAATGCGAACACCGAGCTTAAGGTAGACAGGGACGCGGCCGTCCAAAATCGGGAGAAGGAGACGACTCGTCTGAAGGGAACCCGTACGCGGGAAATTATGAAAAGCAAAGAGGTGACCGAGAAGTATCATGTTCATCTCCAAAAAGTGAAGGATCATCTTGCTGTTATCGATCGGCAGAAGAAACTGTTCCTTGGTATCAACCAGATCCATGGAGTCCTCAATTTTTGTGAAGTCCTTGAGAAGAAAGACGACATCGTTGTTCCGTCGGCCCGTATTGAAAAGCTGAAGAAGCTTAAGGCTGAGAAGTTGGCAAAATACGAAGCGATCGCGCCTTGTGCTCTAACCGAAGAGGATCTCGTTGTATCACCGTTCATTGAGCCCGTTCATCTGGAAATATCCCTGCCGATTGGGGTAGAAGTCCCGCCGGGTCTTGATATGTTTGGTTCGAATCAGCCTACGATCTCGGGCGACCAGACGAGTGAAATAAGGGATCAAGCTGTCTGATTGCTGTCTCAGTCGTACTCTTTTTTTATCCGCTTTTGCTAACTCGGTAAACTCTTGTTTATTGCCTGAAGAGCATTTTATGTAATAGTTTGCCTGACTAGGCTTTTCTCTTATGAACTCTTTTTGCCTAAAGAGGCTTTTGTGACCTAGTTCAATCTTCAATGAATTCGGTATTATTTTTTCAATTTTCGATTTCGATCTCGGTTTTTATACTTACTCGAATTTGTATTTGTGAAATCGAGTTCGGCTTTTGTGAGGTCGTAAAATGATCGATCCTCTCGGGTCCATCATACACCAAATTGGGGCCGTAAAAAAGAAACGGTCTTAGCCGGGGTGTAGAGGATGAACTCGATTCTACGATCCATTCGAGATCGGCGATCATTCGTAGATCAGCTTACTAGTTTGCGATTGTTTAGAAATTGGCTTATTAATTTTGCGATTGTTGAGAAATCGGCATATTCATTTTGCGATTGTTGAGAAATCGGCTTAATTTTGCGAGAGGAAACGTTCGGTTTTACCTTGGAGCTTAGCATAAGAGTGCATTGGTAGCTCGTCTTAAGATACTCCAAGTCTTCTCAGATCGAATCGGAGTGTGCGAGACGGACTCGGCTTATTTAGCTCTGATGATCTGAGAGCGGATGTAATGCGGGACTGGTCCCGACTTAACATGGAAAGTGTGTTAACCATAGCACTATGAGGATGCATGCGAGACAAAGCTTGGCTTATATAGTTGTACCGATGGCCTGGCCAGGACGTCGATGTAGGGAACCGCGATGGTTTAAGTGCGAACTACGAAGTTCGGCTTAGTGTGAACTAAGAAGTTAGGCTTTAAATTAGATTATGAACTATTTGAGTTCGGCATAATGTTTCGAGTTCGGCTTTTGAAGATACGAATTATTCGAGTTCGGCGAACTTTTTGTGTTCGTCTTTTGAAGATAAGAACTATTCGATTTTGACCAACTGTTTCGAGTTCGGCTTTTGAAGATACGAACTATTCGATTTCGACCAACTGTTTCGAGTTCGGCTTTTGAAGATACGAACTATTCGATTTCAGCAAACTGTTTCGCGTTCGGCTTTTGAAGATACGAACTATTCGAGTTTGGCGAAATTTTTTCGAGTTCGGCTTTTGAGGATACGAACTATTCAAGTTCGGGGAACTTTCGAGTTTGGCTTTTCAAAGATACGAACTATTCGAGTTCGTCTTTTCCAAGATACATTGGAGATAAAATTTTATTAAAGTCATAGCTGAACCCGAGATGGGCTGCCTACGTACCCTCAAAATAGGGATCAAGCCATCCGTAGTTCACAGTTACGTTGGAATTGAAAGCGAGCTGTAGTGAACAGGCTCGGTGATCCTTTTTTTTTTTTTTTTGACCGAACTTAATACCAGTATCGCTTGAGGTTCATCAAGTTCCAAGATCGGGGGATCGGTGTTCCATCCATTTTCATGAGTTCTTACATGCCAGGTTTGACGACTCTCATTATCTGATAAGGTCCTTCCCAATTAGTGCCGAGCTTGCTTGCATTTTTTTCTTAGGTTCCTTGGAAAACTTTTCGTAAGACGAGGTCGCCGTCTTCGAAATGTCGGCCTCGTACTTTCTTGTTGTAATAGCGTGCTGCTAAGTGTTGATAGTTCTGGATTCAGAGTAATGCATGTCCGCGTTGTTCTTCGAGTACGTCGAGATTGTTAAGCATCAACTTGTCAGTGATGCCGGGATTTTGTGTCAGCATTGTTCGTCGAATGGTTGGGTTGTTGAGCTCGGCGGGGCATAATGCTTCCATTCCGTAAGCTAAGAAAAACGGTGACTGTCCGGTTGATCGCCGAGGTGTTGTTCGATGGGACCATAGGACTCCGTCAAGTTCGTCAGCCCATTGTCCCAAAAAAATTCCCAAATAATGTTGAAATAAATTGTGGTCTGTTGTCTGTGAAAATCTCGTATGGCATTCCATGTCGGCATATAATGTATTTCCAGACAAATTTCTTGACATCAAGAGCATGTATCTCGGCGTATGATTCGGCTTCGACCCATTTGGTGAAGTAGTCAGTCATGACAAGGATAAACTGTTTTTGTGTAGTGGAACGACGTAGTGGGCCAATGATGTCCATTGCCCATCGCATAAAGGGGTAAGGTGCTGTCAATGTGGTGAGCAGTTCGGTTGGGAGGTTTATCATTGGGCCGTGTCTTTGGCATTTTTCACACTTGGCGGCGAACTTCTCGCAGTCCGCTAACATCGTTGGCCAGTAGTAGCTTGCCTTCTTTATTTTTAAGGCCAAGGAACGACCTCCGGAGTGATTACCGCCATCGCCATCGTGTACTTTACTCATGACCTCGTAAATATCTTTTCCAGTAACGCATTTCAAGAGGACGCCGGATGCACTCCATCGGAAGAGTTCTCCATCGAGGACAACGTAATGGGCATCCCGCATTTTGAATCGTCGAGCTACCCATATGTCGGCTGGAACCGTTCCTTCATAGACCTACATCTTGATCTCCATGGTCCAATATCTAGGTTCGTCTTCTACCTCGGCTTCGATATCCATCGGGACATGAATTCCATCGGATGTTCCCTCGTTGTCGTCACCGGATTGATTCCGTAGGTCTGGATCTTGGAATTTGGAATATTGAGTTTGACATCGGTGCTGAGTTTGGATTCTATACTTGGAATTTGTTTTCTCCTTCGCGGGTTAGGATGGGTGGCGGGGTGCTCCTCATAATTACGTCTGCGCGTAGTAATGTTGCAGGTTTCTGGTTTTCCGATACTTGGTTTGGGAATGCTTTCGATCGGGATTGTTCGTTTAAGGTGAGGGTCAGAGCTAGAAGCTAGAGTAGCGAGTGCGTCGGCTGGGGCGTTTTCTCCTCGTGGGATTTTAGTAAGGTCGAATGATTCAATTCGGTAGCGAGCTCCTTACGAGTTTTAGGTATACATATATACATTCGTTCGTTTTTTACGTCGTACTCTCCGTTGTATTGGCTCGCAACGAGTTGGGAATCGTAGTATGCATGTATGCGAGTTGCTCCAATGGCCTTCGCTAAACGTAGTCCGGCGAGTAATGCCTCGTATTCGGCTTCATTGTTGGATGCGTTAAACTCTAGTCGGAATGATTGTTCCAAGATTTCTCCAGTTGGGGATTGAAGGCGGATGCCTACTCCCGACCCGCGATGGGATGATGAGCCGTCCACGTGAAGGATCCACTGTTCGGTAGTTGTGGTATCGGCATTGACGAACTCTGGCAGTAATTCGATGAGGAAATCGGCTAGCACTTGGGATTTTATACTTGTTTGGTTCTTATAGTCAATGTCGTACTCCCTTAATAGTCTACCAGATTGGCTTGGACTGTGTAAGATTGTTCACAGAGGTTGATCGGTGAGGACGGTGATCGAATGTGACTGGAAATATGGACGAAGTTTCCGAGCTGTGGTAACAACGGCGAGAACGAGTTTTTCAAGCGTGGGGCGTCGAGTCTCGGCGCAGTCTAATGACTTGCTGATGTAGAAAATAGGTTTCTGTTCACTTTGGTCTTCTCGAACGAGGACCCTGCTGACCACCGAGGTGGAAATTGCGATGTAGAGGTAAAGGGTTTCACCGTCTTCAGGCTTGGCCAAGATCGGGGGCGTTGACAGGTATTCCTTAAGCTGCTTAAATGCATCCTCGCATTTATTGTCCCTTCCAGATGTTTGTTCCCGCGTAGCATTTGGTAGAAAGGCAGACATTTGTCGGTTGATTGAGAGATGAAGCGGTTAAGTGCGGCGATACGGCCAGTTAATCGCTGGACTTCTCGTTTCATTGTTGGGGACCGAAGGTCAAGGATCGCCGAGATCTACTTGGGGTTGGCTTCGATTCCCTCTGAGTGACAATATAACCGAGGAATTCTCTAGATGTTACACCGAACGTGCATTTGGTGGGGTTGAGCTTCATGTCGTACTCGTTGATTATGTCGAAACACGTGTTGAGATGACCAATATGATCGTTGGCGATAAGTAACTTAACGACCATGTCGTCGATGTACACATCCATAGTCTTGCCGAGCTGGCTGGCGAACATGCGATTTACGAATCTTTGGTAAGTTGCTCCAGCATTCTTTAGGCCGAATGGCATGACTTTGTAGCAATAGATGCCGCGATCGGTGATGAAGGACGTTTTTTCTCGATCGTCGGGATGCATAAGTATTTGGTTGTAGCCCGAGAGGGTGTCCATGAAGGATAGTAGTTCGTTCCCGGCCGTGGCTTCGACCAGCATGTCGATATGTGGAAGCGGGAAGCTATCTTTCGGGCAAGCTTTATTGAGGTCGGTGAAGTCAACACAAATTCTCTATTTTCCGTTCTTCTTTTTCACGACAACCGGATTAGCTAACCAGTCCGAATACCTGACCTCCGTTATTGATCCTGCGCTGAGTAGTCATTCGACTTCGTCGTTAACGGCTTGGGCTTTCTCCCGACTGAGCTTGCATCATTTTGGCTTGATAGGTTTGAAGGTTGGATCGATATTGAGTTCGTGACTCATGATTTTTGGGTTGATTTCGGGCATATCTTTGATCGACCAAGCAAATGCCGATACATTTCTTTTGAGGAAACGGATTAAATCGCTCCTAATTTCCTCATCTAGTCCGGCTCCTATTCCAACGCATCTTTCAGGGTTGAGTTCGTCGATGTTGACTTGAACGATTGTCTCCCGTCTAGGCAAATCGGGATCGATACGCTGACTTAGTTGATCGGTCGAAGTTTTATTTGTGTTGATGACGCATGTTCAGGATGCCTTTCTTAATTTGCATTCGTTGACGTAGCATGTTTGAGACATTACTTGATCACCTTTGAGGGTAAAGACTCCGGATGGTGTTGGGAGTTTCAGACACTGATGGTAGATCGAGACGACGGCCTAACACAAAATCCATGGAAAGATCTACCCAAGGGGTGGTTGGTATGGGCAGTGGCATATACAACCCATAAGGATGAGTTCTAGACTTCGCTTGTTTGCAAGTGATGCACCTTGAACAGAACTGCTCCACGCTTTTCTTGAAATGAGGCCAGAAGAAATGCTCCTTGAGGATAGCTAGTGTCTTGTCTACCCCAAAGTGACCCATCAATCCTCCCCCATGAGCTTCTCGGATCAGCAGCTCTCTTAATGAGCATTGGGGAATACATAGCCTCTTCTCCCTGAACAAGAACCCATCATGCTTATAGAACAGATCAGAAGCTCCTTTATCACACTTGTTGAAAAATTCTCCCAGCTTGGGATCTTCAGCATATAGGCTCTTGATAAACTCAAAACCAAGGATCTTTGACTCCATTGTTGAGATCAGCGTATGCGTCCTTGACAAGGCATTAGCTACCACATTCTCCTTTCCCTTCTTATACTTGATAATATAAGGAAAAGTTTCAATGAATTCCAACCATCTAGCGTGTCTTCTTTTGAGAGTTGTCTGTCCTCTCAGATGCTTGAGCGTCTCATGATCAGTGTGTATGACGCACTCCCTGGCCAACAAACCAGCTCGGTAAGCTGGCCTATTTGGTAAAGCAGCTCCAGGAATGGAATCGATCTGATGCTCAATACCTCGAATGGAAGGCAAACCTTCTGGTAACTCATAAGGGAAAACATCTTTGAACCGTTCCAAGAGGTTAGTAATTTCTGGTGGTAAGTCCAGAGTTGCAAAGTCTGTACCCAGGGCCTCCTTGAAGATAACGAGCAAAACTGGTTCTTTGGATGCCGAGGTTTTGCGAACAGTACCAAGACTAACTAGAAAGTTGGATTTGCGCTTCTCTCCTTCTTTGGACATCTTGGCATACAGCTCATGTACTTCTGTTGGTGTGAGTGGGGAAAGCTGATACTTGCGTTTGTTATGCACCACATAATACAAATTGGTTCTGCTATGGTGTGTAGTCTCCCTGTCAAATTGCCATGGTCGACCCAAGAGTAGATGTCCAGCCTGCATTAGAACCACATCACACTTCACCTTGTTGTGATATTGTCCCACGCTAAAAGGAACAAGCACCTGGTCCGTGATCTTGAGCTCAATCTTGTCGGTAAGCCATCTAAGCTTGTAGGCTTTGAATGCTTGATTCTCTCCAGACCGAGCTTATCCACCATGTAATCACTTGCTACATTAGTGCACGACCCTCCATCAATGATCAGATTGCAAATCTTTTCCTTGACAGTGCACCGCGTGTGGAATATGTTCTCCCTTAGAGCCATCTCTTTTGGTTCAATGATGGCACTCAACATTCGCCTAATAACAAGAAGTTCTCTAGTGTCAGGATATTCCACTTCTTCTTCTTGTTCTCCTTGCAGCTCAGTCTCTGTCTCATCTTGAGATTCATAATCACATGTTGTTGTGACGATCATAGCTCTCTGATTAGGGCATTCACGAGCCATATGACCTCTTCCCTTGCACTTGAAACAAGCAATGTCTCTGGATCGTTGAGGAATGACATTTTTACTTGCCTCAGGTCGTGGGTCTCTGTTTGGTTCAGTGGCCTTTCCCTTGAACCGAGCTTCCGCATCTAGTGTAGAATTTCTGTCCACGGGTTTAGTTGAACCTTGTGTCCAGTTAGGCTGTGCTCTGGACTTGTTGAAGGTGGTCTTGCGTTTGATATGTTGTTCAGCTTGCACAGCCAGATGAACAAGATCTTGCAGATCGTGATACAATTGCCGTTCCACCTTGCGGCTGATCCTCTCTTGCAAACCATCCATGAATTGAGCCATGAGTGTCTCCTCTGTTTCATCCAGCTCCAAATGATTCCTTACATGCTCAAATTCCTCAAAGTATTCCTCTACATATCTGTTTCGTTGCGACAAACGGCGAAAACGTCTCTGCATATCCATGTGGAAGTGTGGAGGAACGTACCTGCTCCTCATCAGATCGTTCATCTCATTTCAAGAGTCGAGAGGTCTTTGCATGTTCCTTCCTTCTCCTCTCAGATACTACTATGTCCCACCAAGTCAAAGCGTGATCAGTGAGTTGAGCTACTGCTAACGACACCTTCCTTGGATCCGTGTGATTGTAGTATTCAAACAGATGATCCATCCTTCGTTCCCAATCAAGATAAGCTTTTGGATCAACTTTTCCTGCAAAGATAAGGGTAGTTAGTCGGATCATGGTTAGGTTGGCGTGGGGGTGTGTGGGGGTGGTGGATCACGTTGATCATGGTTAGGTTGGTGTGGGGGTGGTGGATCACGTTGATCTTCTTCAAGATCTGAATCGTCTTGATCATGCTGTTCTCGAGCTACAGCTGCTGGTGCAGCTCCGAGCGCAACGTTTCGTATAGGAAGCCGCCTTGGCGGTGGTTGTTCAACACGATCCATCATGTTTCCAAGGGCTTCAAGTTATGCACGCATAGCTGCTATTGCCTTTAGGATCGCATATGTAGGATCTGCTGGTGGCTCGTGTTGTTCGTTCATCAGTAGCTTTCAGGTATGTCATATTCTTCTTACTTGGTCTCTCAAACCTAAGCTCTGATACCACTTGTTATAAGCCTTGAATGGAGAAGGCTTAAAACTCGACCAAGTAATAGTAAGGAACAAGGCTGGCTGAAAGCTCTCTCCTTGGACCTAGGGATAGCGTGGAGTGAAAGGGAATCGATGGCACCACACAAGTTGTGATGGGACTTGTGATACTGCAAGACTTCTGTTTTTGGAGACAAACTCGACAACAACAGAAAGGTTTTGATCTTGTGAGCAAGTCGACAAGAGCAAAGAATCAGAACAAGTCTGGAAATTTCTAGGGTTTATTAAAAGCCAAAAGGTGTCGATTTCTAGTTACAAAAAGGGCTATTTATAGCCTAAAAGTAAAACCAATCCTAACTAGTAAAAAGAATTAAAAAAGAAAAAAAGGAAGAGTTTTATCTTTTCTTAAAAAAAAAAGGAAATTAACTAAATCCTAATAATAAAAAGAAAACCAATAAAACCAGAAAAAAGGAAAAAACCAACAAATAATAAAAATAGATATTCCCTCCATCTCACTCGACTTCTTCTTGCTCTGAAATGATGGATAAGATCCTGGCTTGATCTTCTAATGGTGGTTCTTCATAGATCTCCTCCAGTAGCCTCAGAACATAAGCATTGAATTTCTTGCGCGTAAATATGGATCTTGATCGTGTCATAGGTTTGTTAGGTACGAATGGGATGTCTTGAACTGGTCCTTGATGGATGTCCTCATCACAAACCTTTAGTGAACAGATCCGCAAGGTTGTCATTCAACTTGATGTAATCTACTGTGATTACACCAGTTGAGATCAAGTGTCTAATGATGGTTTTATGTCGTCTTCTTATATGACGAGATTTACCATTACTGTTTTAGGTCCAAATTTGACATTTTTATGAGATGGCACATCGACTTTTGCCAGGCACCCCCACACTTTCGGGTATTTGTACGAAGGTACAATACCTTTACAAAGTTCATATGGTGTTTTACCAATGACTTTGTTGTTGAGGATATAATTTGTGGTAAGCAACGCTTTGCCTCACATGTGTTGGGGTAACCCAGATTCCTGCAACATTGCATTCATCATCTCTTTAAGAGTTTGGTTTTTTCTTTCCGCAACTTCATTAGATTTAGGTGAACAAGGAGCGGTTGTTTGATGGATAATGTCATGTTCTTTACATAATGCATCGAATGGTCCATCATATTCGCCTCCTCTATCACTTCGAACTATCTTTATAGTTATATTGAGTTGATTTTCAACCTCGATTTTATATTCCTTCATTTTCAACCTCGGTTTTTTGATTTTTTTGGTTTTTTTAAAAAGCTGAAACTAAGAAAAAAAAATGTTAATAGAAAAAGAAAGAAAAACAAAAAAGAAAAACGTACCTAAAATGGGTTGCATCCCATTGAGTGCTTTTGTTTAAAGTCGTTTAGCTCGACGTCGGTGGCTAGGTGAGCTTAGTCGAAGAAAGGTCTTGTCCGAAAACAAGCTTCCTTTGATTTAACCTTGTAAGCCTTCGTATAAAACATATCACGCCATTCCCAATCGGGATTTCTGTCATTAAGTCTGAGATGGTGATCTCCTCCGGGATCACAATGGAAAATCAGACTTGTAGCTTCCTTGGAGTATGATTCTTCTGCTTTGTCCAAGCTTGGCGAACGAGTTGGATGTTTGTATGTTGAAGTGTATGAGGCTTGCGTCACGTCATAAGACCGAAGCATGTTGAAAGATGCACGGGGGAATGGTTCTTCATGATCTGAAGTGGTGAAGCATCCAAGGTGAAGACGGTTTGCTCGAAGGGGTGTGGCAAGATCACGAGCTGTCAGAGGAATTGCAAAACAGGGGCTCGCCGCGTGTGGAGGAGGCGCATATGCGGTGGAAGGTAGGTTGGCCGCGGGTCGGGAGCACGCAGCCGCGGCGAATGGAGGTTTGGCCGCAGGTCGAGGAGGTGCGACCGCGGTGGAAGGATCTTGGGCAGATTTGCTCGGTTCGTCATCTCCTTTGTCTCCAATGATGTTTTATGATCCTAGGGAAATATTTGGCTTCTCCTTGGCTTCATTTAAGTCTCCATCACATCCCATATGAGCAAGTGTAAAGTGTGTATCAAAAGAGATCATTTCGCACGTCGAGATTCTCGGTTTGATGTTTTCTTCAAGTGTGACGGGTGCACCTTCTTCTAGAACGTTTTCAACGTCCTTTGTAGCTCCTCCAGGGTCTAAGAGTGGTTCATCTCTGCTGAATGTGTTCATAAAATGGGAGTCATGAAATTCTATTACCTTGATTGAGCATGGAACAACAAATTTTTCGGGATCCTTCGTCTTAGAAAGCGTCTTCAATGGTTGCTCGGATGCATTCGTTAGTGTCTCATCCCTTACGAGGTCTGTCTCACGCTCAATGTGGTGAGGAGTTGGAGTAGAAACATGTCCTTCTTCTCCTTGATGTTCTTCTTTGGTGGCATGAGCTTGAGAATCCAATGGTCTTTCATTTGATCCCTTCTTTATTATAACCAATTTGGCTACGGGTACTCCATCAACTTTGTCAGCTACGTAGTACCCTTCATCTTTGTGCATAGACTCGTTTTGTTCTTGAATAAGATTGTCCACATTAGCTTTGGAAAAATCTTCTCCCTCAAAGTTTCCCTCTGAATGTCTCTTTAGCGTGGCCCTAAGCTCTTTCCGTTTTGATGAATTCTTGGAGCGTCCTTGTAGCAAGTCCTCCTTGTCGCGTTCAAAGCGCTCTTCATCAAAATCAGAGCATGATGATTTGACAACCGATTGTAACATGTCGAGGAAGTCGCGTGTGTAGAAGCTGTCATTGGTCGGTGCCGGTTTCCGATCCATGTAGTACGAATCACGGTAGTGGTGTGAATCGTGAGAGTAGTGAGCATAAGATGGGTCGTAGCAACCATGCTCGTAGTAGTGATCTCGCTCCAGAGGCGAGTCCATGTTTCAACTGAAACGACGAAAAACAAAAATGAAAATTAAAAAGAAAAAGTTTGTTCTAGAGTCGATTTACTAACCTCTAAAGTGTGGTAGAACGAGTAGCAATTGCCTCCCCGGCAACGGCGCCAAAAACTTGATGCGATCGGATTCGTTCTCCGAAACTTTAGGTTTTAAATTTGTAAACCTAAAAGCCTACAAGTGCACAGATGTGCGTTGTAGTACTTTAGGTATCGATCCACATGGAGGGAATGCTGTTCTGCGAGACCTTAGAAAGAGAGTTAGTAAGGAAGTCTAAAACAATAATAAAGTTTATAGTTTTTCTCACGAAATGAGTGCTGGAAATTTAAACTAAACTAAGGAAAGCAAGTAAGGAAAGCGAGTAGGTAAAAACGAGGTTGTAAACTAATAAGCGAGTAAGCAAAATAAGATTGTAAACTAAACGAGAAAATAAGAAGGCAAGCAAGTAAATAATAAAGCAAGTAAATAAATTAAACGAATAAGCAAAGCGAAAACTTAAACAATTAAACTAAGCGTTGGGCAATCGGGAACTCTCTAGGGATCATGGCCGAAAATCATAAGAATTTTGCTAGGGTTTTTAAAGCGACTTTTTGTCGTCTGTGGATTCTTGAACTTGGAACACGGACACTATGTGTAGTTTACTTTCATACACCCTACACACCTACAACATTAGTACTCGACCGATAGCTTTCGTCTCCGCCCGCACAAAAAGTTAGTGATTATACTCAAAAGTCGTTAACGCTCACAATCCCTCCACAAGTATACTTTCTAAATCTTGTGACGGTTTTGCTCGTCTACCCTAGGTCAAACATATAGATCTAGTACTTCGGTAGCTCTAAAAATATCTAAGATTAGTTGCAAGGTAGCTAATCAAGCAAATATGCATTAAGAATAATGATAGAACGAAGAACCTTAATCGTTACCCTAATCTAAAACCTTATGAAAAATCGATCCATGAGAGCCCCTTGAGAACCCTATACCCAACGGGAAAACTACTCAGTCACGACCATGCAAGACAAAATCCTGAAATGCATAATCAATAGATAAGAAATTAAACAAGAGCGTTCAACGAAAATCCCTATCTCCCTAAACAAAGTACAAAGAACAAAAGTTTCGTGCAAAAACTAATCTAAAAGTGACACAAAAGGGGGCTACGAAATTGTGTCTGTAAAACAAGTATTTATAGGTTTTCAACTCTTACTTTAGGCGTCCTTAGGGTTTCTTTGAAGAGGAAACGAAGTGGGCTTGAAGATGGGCTTCGAAGAGGTATTTTTGGGCCGAAACTGGTTCACCGCGTGTGTGGCTTGGAACCGCGGCCAAAGGGTGTTTCGCCGCGGCTGGAAAGCCTAAACCCGCGGCCAGGAGTGTCTTCGCCGCGTCCAGGAAACTTGGAGCCGCGGTGGTTGGCCTAAGAGGTTGAAACTTCAATTCTTCTTCCTTCTTTCGCAAGACTGCAAAACATGCCTTCCACCAATTGGATGTATCTTGAGATCTAACCGTTGGATTGTCTTGAAACCAACTGGGTATAAAAGGTGGTTCTCCCGTCTATCTTGTATCCAAATTTGGGCATGATCGGACGGTGTGAAGGTCTCCAATGGATGTCAAACTTCTAACGGTACGAAATTGTCCAAAATCTAGTTTTTCTCCAATTTGCGTCGTTTTGCGTAAAGAACCTGAAAAGAGTCTTGAAACTAAAAATATGCGAAAACTACGATAAAAAATATGTAAAAGCAAATGAAACACTTATTAAAGTGTTCTAAAATAAACGGGTAAAAATACGGTGTTATCAATAAACTATCTCATAGTGCTCATAATAAAGAATCCAACGATTCTAATATCCGGTCATTCCGACAACTAAGTTGCCCGGAAACGCCACCGGAATATGGTCTTAAACCATTTTTCCAAAAACGAGTTCCAACAATCCCCCACATGAATATAAATGACTCTAGACACTGGACTCGACAGACTGGACAGACTTGACTTCCTAGACAAGACTCGACAAGACTCGAAAAACGGACTTTTGAGAGTACAAGCGAAAAATCCACTGTATATGAGTTGGTAGCATTTTTCAGCCTTGAACCAGTCATGTTAATATCTGTTGGATTTACTCGACCAGGAGGTGAACATGATGTCTTGAACCCCCCTAGCTTTGATGTAAAGCGAGACAACATCTATAACACAACTTCATTTTCTCATAGAACTGCGTTTTGTTTTGTTTCTTTTTCATTTTACTTTTGACCTAATAGATCTAGCCGATGAACATATTAATAAGTCTCCCATGCGGTATTGTAGTCACAACTTTTCACCTTAATAAATAAAGAGCCGCACTGTTTCTTCTTAAGTGTTCTTGAGAGAAAATGTATTTGTTCTTGTCTTTGCGTGTGGATTCACCTTAGGCAG
This sequence comes from Eutrema heterophyllum, assembly GCA_002933915.1. NCBI lineage: Eukaryota > Viridiplantae > Streptophyta > Magnoliopsida > Brassicales > Brassicaceae > Eutrema > Eutrema heterophyllum. Next base: position 468,158 of record PKMM01021225.1, read on the forward strand.
AGCACTTGTGTTGTATCAGAGATTAATCACAAGTCTGTGGTGCACTTCGTTCCGCCAACATCCTCATCTAACCGATCCCACACGAGAGAGCAACCACCAACGTGTTAGATCATCACCTTTCGACCATCCTTCAACCACAAGAGAGAGCGACCGCCAGCTTGTGATTTTATTCAATCTATCCATCTTAAGGCTCATCCCTCGAGTCTTATATCAGTTGTGTTCAACCTTGTTTATTGTGATGTGAGCCAGATGACACTCGTGACCACTTGTTCGTTGCATACCCCTTTTCGTTTACGATTTGGATAGATATTGTATAAGACCTACAGGTGCCCAAGCTGGCCCAGTTTGGACAGCTACCTTGCTTCGTCTCATCACTCATTCATAGAAACACTTTCCTTATGATACGGTTGGTGTACTGTACCAAGTTACAATATTTATATATGGAAAGAGAAGAATGAACGTAGGCACAAACACATCACTATGCCAATCGCTTACCTCACTTGACTTATTGACAAAACCGTTCAAAATTGAGTTTCTTCCCTTTGTAATAAGGACACCCTACGATATGCACACTTCTTCAAAGATGGTTCTATTCGAGAGGCTTCCAATAGAGTGCTCTGAGGTAAATTCACTTATGATTATTCTTTTATTTTCCACATTTACTCCTTTGTAAATAACTCTTTTTTTGTTGATTAAATAAATTTAATATTTCAACAACAGTAAAAAATTTCAAAATGGATTTTTTGGAATTCATATTTGGAATTCATTTTTGAATTAATATTCTCGGCATCATCTATATCACAAATGAAAGAACATATTTGGGAATGTGTTAAGTTCAAAGACATTAAATAAAATTATCAGTACAACCACATTATTAAATTAACTATATACTAAGTCAACTACTGGTATGCAGTGTCAACTTAATTACGAGAGCAAGGGAGGCGATCCCTCTAGGACCCATGATATTAGGGGTCTATTTTTTTAATTTAAAAATTAATTTTTTTTGTTATAATACATATAAATGAGATCAACTTTTAAACATTTAATTATTATTTTTTTTTTCATAGCCAAATTTTTAAAAATTTCATATTAAATAGTTTAAAAATGTTACGTTATTTAAGAAAATTCAAATAATTTATAATTTTACTATGTAAATGCCTAAAAACAATTCTTTCGGAGGCCCAAAAAAATATTGAGCTGGCATACCATCTTATTATATAAATTTACTTGCTCTCAATATGAGCTTGACACGTAAAATACTTATAACTCATCAGATCATGACATGTATCATTACTAATTTAGATCGTGACATGTGTCAATATATTAATAAAAACTTTCATATTGTTACTTATTTATTTTTTAAAAAGACAAAATAACCACAAAAAAAAGAACATGTGTTATTTATTTTTAAATGGAAACTAATAAAATTGATAAAGTAAAGTAAGAGAAAAAAATAAAAACAATTAAATTGCAAAAAATGTAAACTATAAAATTCATATAAGATTCATAATATATAAAATTAGTAGAATAACAGTTTGTATCGTGTTTGATAGTTTTTTGATAAAGAATCCAATGACAAAAATAAGATATGAATCAATTTCGAATTTTCTTAATTGCAAAATAAAAAACGTAATGATCATTTTAACGGGGTGTTTAAGGATCATTTTTCATCGCAAATGACTTGGAATCAAATCAGAGAGCGCCGTCCCCTAGTAACATGGTGGAAGATGGTTTGGTTTTCACAAGGAATCCCGCGGTGTTGTTTCATCACGTGGCTGGCTATGCATAACCGACTCTCCACGGGGGATCGAATGCGAAGATGGGAGCAAATCAGCCTTGCGTCTTGTGTGGGGAGCCTAACGAAACTCGAGACCACTTATTCTTTGCTTGCCCGTATTCCTTTACAGTTTGGAGTGATGTAGCAGGGAAGCTAATGGACCAACGTTTAAACCCAGACTGGGAGGACACAACTCGATCACTGCAATCTCTAAATGGAAACCGCCTCTTTTTAATCCTTGTACGACTATGCTTCCAAGTGACGATATATTCCATCTGGAGAGAACGAAATTCGAGGATCCACCTAAAGGGCAACAAGACGGTTCCTCAATTGGTAAGAGTCATTGAAAAACTAATTAGTAATCGCATTATCTCGTTACATTACACCAACGATCCACATCTTCATGATCTGCTTCAACGGTGGTTTGCGGTATCTCCTCGGTGACCCTAACCGCAACTTTTTTCTCTTTGTTTGCTTGTATTATCTGCCTTGTAATTTAAGGGTTTCTTCCCCTCTCGTGCTACCATTGCAACCGTTTGTACGTACTCGTTTTTTGAAGGATTAATAAATTTAACATTCCATCAAAAAAAAAAAAAAAAAAAAAAAAACGTAATTTCTATATAACTAAACAGGAGTCTTAATTTAGAATGTAATTATGCATGTCATATTTATACGGGTTATCAATTTTAGAGTCTAAAATATTTTAATTTTATCTAATCTAGTAATTATTATTATAATTATCAAAATTATCATGATAGCCAATGAAAACTCAGTAAATATCATAGCGTTATAAACTGTATACAGTTTAGAGTAGTTAAGGAAAAGGAGAAAGTTGAAATTACTTTTAGGGGCCAGATGAAAGGAATTGAAGTTGTAGACCAACTTTCATTTCATGCCAATATTTTCACGTTCTTCAATTTGGATTTTAAATGGGAGTAAAAGGAACTACAAGCCCCGTTGAGAATATAGAGTAGAATTATTTGAAGTACTTTAGTCCAGATTTTCTCACAGAGCCGCAAAGTTAGATTCTGACAATGACATAAGATTCTGATGGTAATATTATGTAGTATCAGTTAAAATATGTGATGCTAATATTACATTTATAAGATATTGTTAAATTGGGAGTACGATTTTGGAAGTAAGTTTGCTTGTTAAATAGGGAGTTAATTTCTTGATAAGTAGTTGGGATTTTGTGGTTATAATGTTTTGTTGTAGGCTATTTATAATTTACTTGAAAGCCCATTAATAATATTATATGATTCTACAGGGTCGTATACCTAAGCAAAGTGGATCAAAATGTATTTGCGTTTTAGAGAACTTCTGCTGAGTCATACAAATCCGACTCAACCTAGCAATATGCTTAAACAACCTACTAAAACTTCGCTAAAACTTGAACCACTTACTGAAATTAGACTCAAACTTGAACAAATCAGAACAAAATAGCCATGAAGCAAACATACATACGCGGCTCAAACTAATAGGCAACAACACACCCTCACATGAGGCTACTAATGTTAAAATAAGGCAACATCAATTGTGACTCGTTCGTACTCACATCAAATGCAAATCGAGAAGCCTTGCCTCTAAACTATGTGGTTACAAAGAGATGAATCAATGGTCGATCTCGGGTTTAGAGGATGAATCGATGGTCAAAGTTTGGTATAGGGCTGAATCAATAGTGTGAAAGAAAAATCGCGAAAGAAAAATGTTGGTCACTGTTGGAGCTGAATTTCGCACATATTCGGCCCACTTACAGCCCATTAAGAGGCTCATCAAACCATATCCAATATATCCTAAGAACGGGCCAAAGACGAAGTCGGCCCAATGAAGAACTGCCAAGCCTATCCGCAACATGTGTCGCGTCCGAAGTACTACCTTGGTGATCGAAGTGGCGAGTTCCGAGCTATTAGATGACGACTCAATCCGACGAGCTAAACGAGTCAAAGATCTTCCTGAATAATTGGAGCTACCCCAATATCCGAGGAAATAACCGGGAGCGTGCAATCACGAGATACGAGGAGTGATTGTGAGTTCGAAGAGATCTATATAAAAAAGACTTAGGCCTAAGTTTTACGGGGCATTTTCTTTTTTTGAACCTAATTTAGACTACGCTCTTCAGACTCTTATTTGTACCTCATCTTTTTAAGATACCTCGTATTCGTTCTTCTATCAATATAAATCAATTTTGTCGATACTTGTTTATACCATGATCTGTTCATAGATAATTCTTTTCCCAAAATCAAACACAAATTTCGAGTGTGGGATTTAGCACCCAACTGGTTGACGAAAAGTTTGTCGGTGAGACATCTTGCTGGTAGTAGATGTGCTTGCTGAAGAACTGGCTGCGGGAGCGTGTCCAGCTGGATTAACTGGCCAAACAAAATCTCTTAACACACATATCGGAATATCAAATGATGAACCAACAAAAATTAAACCTTACTTGAAAGATGAGGAAGTGGAGCCGCAACTGGAGCTCTTAAAAGCGCCATGGATATCCTTTCCAGAGTAAAGAGATCCCAATTAACTCTCAAACGCCTGAGAATGTTGACGAGGCCTCTGATTGCATTGGTATTCAGAATGGAATCGGGACAAGCTGCACAAACCAAAAAGCCATTAATAAAACATGAAGGGCATTCATGCAAAAGCAGTGTAAATCATCACGCAAAACTAATTACGGTCTATCTACCGATAGTTACGGCCCATTTTTTGGACAGCCTCTCAAAATCGAAGTCTCCGAACGAGGCCCAGTTAACTTTGAAAAAGAATACCCGGTCACGCCTGGTATCCTTTGACGGAATGTTTTCCAGCACATCACCCGAAGCAACTCCAAAGGTACACTTTAAGGGATTCAGTTTCATCCCATACTTATTCAGCAAGTCGAAACATTCCCCTAGTTGACTTATGTGATCTTCTTCTTTGAAAGACTTAACCAACATGTCGTCAATGTAGACCTCCATTGACTTGCCCAGGAGGCTGGCAAACATCTTGTTCATAAGTCTTTGGTAGGTCGCTCCTGCGTTTTTGAGGCCGAATGACATCGCTTTATAACAATACGTTCATCGCTCTATTATGAAGGATGTCTTATCTTGGTCCTCAAGGTTTATTTGTATTTGATTATACCTCGAGAATGCATCCATGAGCTGGTACCCTACGGTAGCTTCCACCAACTGGTCAATGTGAGGTAGTGGAAAGCTATCCTTAGGACATGCTTTATTCAGATCCGTAAAATCCACACACACTCGCCAGGTGCCATTTTTCTTTTTTACCACTACTGGATTTGCTAGCCAGTCGGGATACTTGACCTCCTTGATGAACCCAACCCTTAGCAACCTAGTAACCTCGCTATTAACAGCCTCAGTTTTCATGTCCGAACTTTCGATGCTTTTGACGCACTGGCTTATGATTCGGATCGACATTGAGTTCGTGTGAGATGATGCTCATATCAATGCTAGGCATATCGACTGTTGTCCATGCAAATGAACCGATATTTTCCTTGAGGAAGACTATTAATTGGTCCTTTTGGGCCCTGGAGAGCTCGGATCCGATTCCTACCTTCTAGTCAGGATGAGACTCGTTGACCACGACTTTCTCGATAAAGTCCTTGCGAGGTCCGATGGCACCTGAACCACTTTTCTTTCTGGTCAGACGATCTGCGAGCTATTTGGAAACCTCCCATATAGCATATTCTGGATGCCTTTTGACTCCCCTTCACTGTTGCGATTCCATGCAGGGTAGAGAATTTTATACACTGATGGTAGGTTGAGGATACAGCCCTCATTGAATGTATCCACGTTCTGCCCAAGATGGCATTGAATGGGGCTGGCCTATCTATCATAGTGAATTCAACCATCCTCCTTACTCCAGCTGCTATCACAGGGAGTCTTATTGTTCCGAGGGATAACGTAGTTTCCCCGGAGAAGCCGGTTAAGACCATCTTATCCCCTCGATTTCGTGATCTGGTATGCCCATTTTCCTAAAAACACTTAGGTGGATGCGAATCATGTTAGGAGTAGCTTCCAGCATGATTAGGAGATCATCATCATGTGGAGAATCCAGCTCAACGGCCTCGCTTTCCCAGAATGAGATTTGCGTATCAGGTCCCTTGAATGGGATTCTGTCCCGTATGTCAGTGTTTACCCGACACAAATGGGATCCTCCATGAATAAAATTGATTCTTTTCTTCGTTCTTGGAGGAGATAGATCCGCCTCCCTATCCTCGGGGCGCCCTCGCCTCGTTGCGTCCTCGGATGAGTGTTCCCGCTTACGATCATCCTCAGATGGGCGATCTCGCCTTTCGCCATCTCGAGCTGGGTAATAGTTCCTCCTCGGAGGGGGTTTCTCCAGCTCGACGTTGCCCAACGTTCCTGCTATGAACTTCGCAGCGAGCTGCTTCTTCACCTCGTAGTACTCCACAGTCGAATGACCCTTGATTTTATGGAAATCACACCACTTGCTGGGGTCATACGGCTTGAATCTGTTATGAGGTGGGCTTCCTACTGAGTACGAATGTAGCCCCTGACCTTGTTTTTGGTCTTGGGATTCCTTCTTCCCAAACTTTTTAGGTCCCTGGGAGTTTGTCGTCTGAGCTTGCCTACCTGAGGTTGCGGGTGCCTGCTGCTTTCGGAGCTGCAATCTTAAACCAATTTTTTCCTTAACGACCTTAAAACTGTCAATGTACTTCCGCAACGAGTCACCTGGCTTTGGAGTAAGTACCCACAGATCGGCCTCCGAGGTCTCGATCTGGATAAACACCGAATATTGCTTCAAGAATGCTGCTTGAAGCTGGGTGAAGTTATCAATCGAATTCGGCTTCAGGGAGGTGAACCATTCCAGGGGCCGAATCCGTTAGATTTTCGGCAAAGAAACGACAGCGTGCTGCCTCGAGGTCGCCCTTGGGTAGTCGCACCCTTGAAAAGGCGAATTTAAAACTTCTCATAAATGCCTTGGGGTCGATTTCTCCGTTATATCGGGAAAATCATATGTTCCCGACATCTCTGAGCTGGGGACTCGCAATCCGCGAGGTGAATGGGGTTTGGTTGACTTCATCAATCACCCGATCTATTTGAGGAACCGAGCTCAAGGCGGCGTGGACTTGCGATCTCATCCACTGAAGCTCGACACTGGTGTCTTTATAGTATTTCTTAATTGACTCAAACCCATGCAAGGCGCCGGATCCTAAACCGTTCTCGTTATTGCCCGGAGGCTGGAGCAGGAATCCTTCTGTGAGCTGGGCAAGGTTTCCGACCTCATTTTCAAGTCTCCTTTCGTTCTTGGGATTGTCCCGAGCTTCAACTTCATTGGCGCTCGCAGAACGATCCTGACTGGCACATTGGTTTAAGGTCCGACTTATTTCTGGAAAGGTCGTAATTGAAGGAATCCCTCCTTCCGCGATCTGGATCGTAAAAGGAGTAAATATAGGGTCCGATATTACCGAGCTGAACCGCGAGGTGGTGGTTGAGCCGATCACTCTGCTGATCAAGGCATCGATACCGGAAAAGTTCAGCCTCGTTACCGGTGGAGGTGTAAACACTAACCCTCCTTGTCCTGGTGCAAACGGGGTTTGTGTTTCTGGTCGGAGAACAGGTCGCCCAATCGTGCCTGTCCGAGCCGCTCTTTCGAGATTGTATGGCGAGCTACCATTAGGCAATTCTGTTCTATGAGAACCGATATCAAGTTTTGGATCTCAGATATTTGATTCGGAGCCTACTGGTTTAAGATTGCAGCTCCGAAAGGATCAACAGTTTCGTTGGTCCCAGCCGTGACATTTGCTTCCGAGGAGGTTATGGGAATGTTTGATGTTTCATCAGAGCTCGTCAAAGCGGTGATATCAGGTTGGGATGGTGGAATGGAGGTATTCATAGTTCCGGATGAAGCAGTGACTGTTGCGCTTGTTGTGTCCGACATTATCTTCTTTTGAATGATTGGTTCCGCAGGTTACAAGAAGGAAATTGTTTTGCTCCATCCCCACAGACGGCGCCAAATTGTGAGAGCAGAATCTCACAACTTCAATTCTTAGCTTTTCAGGTTGTTTGTTCTTGAAAATCGCTTAGAAAATTTTAGGAGAAAAGTTTAAAGAAAAACTTCAAGAGAATTTAGGAGAAATTCTGTCTTATTCTAATTGCCAAGAATTCGGTCCTTTACAATGAGGCTGGTGTTTCAAACTTATACCAGCTAAAAATGTAACTGCCTAGTCTTAATTATTTACATTAAATGCAGCATTAAATCTACAATCTCTATCTTTAATGCTGAGATTGATTCTAGTATCTCAAGTTAGTGCTTTTGACCAGGTCAAATGCACGCTCCTGCTCCCAACGACCTCGCTCCTTTCCTTCGTGCTCGATTCTTCTAGCGTGTCGACTTGCTCTATCTTGCGACCTTGCTTACTTCAGCTTGTGAACAATCTCATGAGACCTCGTCGCGAGCCAAGGCTTCCTTGTCGACCCCGTTCACTCGGGATGTGAAATCTGGGCCTAACATGAAGTCGAGGAGATTCTTCTCCTTTAACTTAGAAGGTGAGAAAAAGCTAAAACAATTCTCCTAGAATATAACATTTTTTTCAAGAAAAAAAGAGAAGAAAAAGAGAGGAAAACAGAAGCTTTTCGGAAAACCCTCGCAAAACACCAAGTTGAAATTCAAACTGAATTAGGCAAATAAAATATTTTCGATTCAATGATATCGAAACCCTAATTTGAAACTATTCAATGTGGGAAAATTAAAAGAAAAATAGATGAATTAGAAAAGGTGAATAGGTTACCTTTGCAAGACGAAGTGCATGGGTGCGGTTAAATGAGAACATGGATTGTCAAATTTATACTCGTAATTATTATAGTTATTGAGATCGCGGAAATCTTTCATCTTCTCGCATCTTAACCGTCTGTTTGGTCGAACCATAATGATTACGAATCTCGGAAAAAGATTTAACGTCATCCACGGAGCTCGAAATATACTCTAATCGCAACTAACGTCTCTCCATCTCAACTGTTCATTAAAATGTGGCAATCACGAGAGGATCTTTTTGAAGACGTGGCGTCATCTAAAGGAACGAATATTCTCCGCCCATTAATGGGCTGGGGACAACTGTTGGAGTTGGATTTCACACATAAATCTGGCCCACTTAAAGCCCATTAAGAGGTTCGTTAAACCATATCAAAGATATCCTAAAAACGGGCCAAAGCCCAATAAAGAACTGCCAAGTCCATCCGCAACACGTGTCGTGCCCAAAGTACTTTAGCTACTCAGAATGAAAAGATCGACAACAACATCACTCTGCTCGAGGCTATTTGCTTACTTGCAAATTCAAAGGGAAATATCTCTATTCCTGAAGATCGAGTATCAAATCGAACTCCAGTGATTCATATATCCGATTCGAATCACGATGCAAAAGAAGGTATGCAACTCGATCCGCTTAATTACTTAGGTATTCCGCGATTAAGAAAATTGAACTTCCCCAGATTTGACGGAGACAAAATTAAAGAGTGGATGTTCGAAGTGGAGAAATCCTTTGAGTTAGATCAACTCCAGAGAATTTGAAAGTGAGTCTTGTATCTAGTCATTTAGAAGGTATTGCAACACTTTGGTATCAATCAATGGCTCAAATCCAATTTGATCGTGAGGTGGCTGCCGAACTCGAGAGAGCGAGCTGATTGCTGAAGAAAACGAGCAGATTCGTCGTGACAAGGTATTTGCTACTCAGCTGGCCTTACAAGAGCAAGAAGGAAAATGTGCTCGAGAGGCGGACGATGACTGATATTCCCATATTTTACCTCTTTTAGCATGCATTTAACTTAGCATTTTAGGTCTCATGCATGTGTTTTCATATATTTCTTTAGTGTTTTGGTCTAAATTAGGCTTTAGTTAGTTTGCATTAGGTCCTAGCGAGTGTTGCATTCATTTGGAGTGTTTTCTAGGTGTTTGGAGGCAATTTGGGGATATTTGGAGAAATGGACCAAAGTAGGAAGCAAGGGTCATCCAAGGCGTCTCAAAGATGTAGCTGTACGGCGACCCTCCGATCTGATTCAGCCTCAACAGTCTTAATGGAAGTTGTAGAAGAATGAGTTAGATGTCCAGGGGAGTTGGAATCAAGTCATTCGGACGTGTGGATTGGGAGATATGCCCTTTTTACTGAAGCCATGCCTGACTGGCCGCGAAGCTGTCATCCCATACCGACCAGCATTGGATCGGCACACTTGGTCGGTATCACAACAGGAGCCAATACTGATCAGAAGCCAAGTTCCATACTGTCCGAGATCCACTCGGCATGAAGCTTCATGATCATTAGTACCGACCGAGTCTTGGTCGTTACTATGGCTCGGTACAAAAAGGCAGCAAACACCAATCCAGCCTTGCCGATCAAAATCCATCCGATGCGCGGGCAAGAGCGCATACTGTCCAGTACAATATCCCGTACCGCTCCAACACTAGCCGACAAAGACGTGAAGCTCCCGACCTGTACCAACCAATTCCCGTGCAGCACCGCCAACCGGTATGACACCAGGGACTTGTGCCGACGCACTGTACCGACCCAGGACTGGTCGGTATAGAGACCTTATGTGACCACGACCCAGATCCAACCGGGTCAATACCCAGTTTGTTCCGGGTTGACCCGGTTCGCCCCTTTTTCTATAAATACTCTTGAAACCTAATTTTCTAGCTAAGCTTTCTTCTTTCTAGGGTTGGGTTTTATCCCAAACTCTTCTTATGATTTTGGAGGGATTTTGATTGTTCTTCATACAAATGCCACTCTAGAGAAGATTTCTTCACCCTTATCTTTATATTAATGCATCTTCTTTATCTTTATTTCTTTTTATTTTATGTTCTTCATGTTCTTTAGACTTTAGACTTTTTGTTGGATTATGGATGGCTTAATTTTGATGGTTAGATGGTGATGATTTAGGTTGATTCTTCTTAGATCCATAGGTTGGTCTTTAATGCTAGATTTAGATTGAGAGATCAAATCTAGAGCAAAGGCGTTTCACGCCCGAGAGGTGTTCGATGAAATGTTTGAACCTAACCTTTTGTGAGCTTTTCACATCCTAGCCAATGAGAGTTTATGTCTAGGGTGATTAGTGAACTAAATGGAATCGTTTATTAACGCTCTTGATTATCTAACTGCGAACGAGAGTTTATGTCAATTAGGTTGTTAGTGAAGTGATTAGTGCCATCAGAATGGATTAGTCATATTTGTGAATCCCATGTTCTAGGATAGTGTTTGATGCAATCTTTGTCATCATTATTTGATTGTTAATCATTCATTTGATAGTTTGTTCCATGATCCAACACTCCTATCTTTTGTTTTCTTTCTTGCATTTTACTTTCTTTAAACAATTGCTCTAGCTTAAGTCATTTCTTGCATTCCTAGTGTGTTGTTCTTTGTGCGTCCTTGGATTGATCATCTTGTACTACAATGATATGAGTAGACTTGAGTAATTGATTAAGACTACAAAAAGTCTATCATCAATTTGGCGCCGTTGCCGGGGATCGAATCCGGGTCACCAGCTTGACAGGCGTGCCAGACAATAACGTCGAGGTCGACAATGCCGAGGTGGACCCTCTAACTGGCAACATAGAGGGGCGAACTCGAACTCCGCTGATAACATTAGTTTGGTTGAATCTTCAGCTAAGCAATGATGTCTATACAATCACACAAGTGCATTTCCTTAAGCCTAGAACACTAATAAAGATTAATCTAATCTCTTAGCACTAATTACCCAATCAATATCAAATTCTCATTTGTGAACAAGTAATTAGCAAGCATAAAACACAAGTTCTATTAGCCAAAATTCATCTTAGACAAATCATTCTCACGACCTAAATATGAAAATCTCTTATTTAGTTCATTGGGGAATTTCATCACAAACACCTTGTGTGCATGAAATTCCCTATGACCAAGATTTAACTTTCTCAAGCCTAATCTAGCATTATAAACACTAAATAAGATAGGAAGCAAGATAATTAAGAACTAGACATCAAAGATTAACAAAAGAATTCCCATAATCTACCAAACTCAAATGATCCAAAAGGGACTACTCACTAATCATGTTGAATCCAACAAATCTCATAAGAAAAAAGTTAGATCCCATGAATAGATGATTAATGAGAAGAGAGATTAGATAGATTAAGAAACTAAAACTTATATTGCATAAGAACTCAAGATATCTCTTACAAAAATCTAAGAACCTTAAAAGGAGGTTTTTTTGCAAAGAAAAGGGTAAAAGAAAGCATAGATCATGAAAAATTAGGTCTAGAGGTATTTATAACAAAAGTGGGCGAACCGGGTCAACCCGTGACAAACTGGGTGTTGACCCGGTCGGATCTGGGTTGGAGTGCTCTGTACCGACCAGCAGTGGGTCGGTATTGGTTGGGTCGGTATTGCATGTCTTCATACCGACCAAGGGTATTGGTTGGGTCGGTATTGAATCTTGTTGAGTACCGGGCAGCATCCGGTCGGTATGGAAAGTGTCTTGGGTCGGTACTTGCTCCTGACCTGATACCGACCAGGAGATACCGCCCAAAGATAGGTCAGTACTGCCCCCTTGAAGATGTATGCCGAGTGGTGTTTGGTCGGCATGAAGAGAGAAGCCGGTCGGTATTGATCGTTGGGAAGATGAGTGCCGGGCGACCTTGGGTCGGTATGGAGTGAGGCCTGGGTTGGTACTGGCTCATGGAATGATACCGACCAGCTGATACCGACCAAAGATGGGTTGGTACTGATGTGTCCTGAGGTTGATACCGAGCGGGTCTTGGTCGGTACTAGTCGATGGTCTCGCGGCCAGACGGACATATCCATGGTAAAATCGCCATATCTCCTGAAACACTTATCCAAATGAGCTTAAACCACTACCAAACGACAGCTAACTCATTTTTCTATCATTATCATGAAGACCTTCGAAGCTAAACCTGATCGGAAACTCTTCGTCCGGCCAGATCTTTCAAATACCTCGGGTGACCTTTGCATTTTGCCTTTGCTCCATCACTCCAATTACCTCTAAAATGTCTCCAAGTACCTAGAAAACACTCCAAATGATGCAAGACTCACTAGGACCTAATGCAAACTAGCTAAACTCTAATTAAGACCAAAACACTAAAGAAAACTATGAAAACACATGCATGAGACTCAAAATGCTAAGTTAAATGCATGCTAAAATGGGTAAAAGATGAGAATATCAACTCCCCCAAGCTTATTCCTTTGCTTTTCCTCAAGCAAACAAACACAAGAAGAGAGAGAGATTTGAAGATGGGAGCTTAAATCCAAGAGCATCACAAGAAGAAATCGAATTCAACGTCCAAGTTTGTAATTCTAAAATGCATCAAGTGAGTATACTCTAAAAGAGTTACCCATTTCTATCTCCACATGCATCAAGTCCAAAACCCAACCTACACAAGCGTTCTTATCCTTCATCCCTTTGACATTCATTAATGTTTATGTGAATCATGCTTGTGCAAATCAAACAAACTCGTTTGGCTAAGGGATACGGTTTTGATATGAAGATGATCTCAATCAAATGTGTGGGTACTCCAATGCAAGGATCTCTTTAGGAATGAGCAAACTTTAGCAAAATGCTAAAGGTAAAAGGCAACCTATGCATACAAGGGCTAATTCTTATCTACCCAATGCCTAAAATGTCTCTAACCTTAGTCTCTCTAACCCATGAAGCCCCAAACCTAAGCTACCATTTTCTTCACAAGGCACTTTGCCATCATTCCCCACACGTTTTCTTGCTTCTCCACTTCATCTTTTTCACTTGGGGGATTTCTTCTTCTCCATTGAACTTGTGGCTTGGTGCTCCCCTTTTTGTTGCTTTAGCTCTTTTTTGTTTTTTTCTTTCTTTATCTTGCCTCTTTTCTCATCACTTGATGATGCCTTAGCCAAATTTTGGCTTCTTTCCTTTTCACTTTACACTTTGAGGCCAAATCTAACACTTAGAGCTATTCTTATACAATCTCACCAACCACCTCACATTATTGCATTCCCCTTTTCCTTCTCCCTATCTTTCCCACCAAATCCCTTTCTTTGTCATTTTGCACATGTCCCAAACAAACACCACAAGACTTTCCATCCTAGCTAACTTATTCCTAGACTAGCCCATTGATGTTGGAGCTAGATCTACATGAGAACCCATCCTTGTCGCCCTAAACCTAACACTTTTTGCCAAGTTTGCTCGAAAATTAGGTCTCTCCACCACCCACGAAAGTTATAGGCTAGAAAGGAGGTTTAGTTCAAGGTGTGGGGAAGCATTCCAAAAATGAGATATGGCTACTTGGATCCACAAGGGTGGTAAAAAAGGAAAAGAAGATCGAAGTATGTATATGGGTATCCACGAGTTCAGTCAAAGATGCACAAATACGATAATTGCAAGTCAAGTTCAAAGTTCTTATTAATAGAGTTGAATTCAATTCGCAACTTGCTTCAATCAAGACGAGAACGTCGATGCATGAGATCTGAAGATGGTTCATCCTTACTTTCAAACTCACTTGAATGCATTAGACAACTACGAACGTGGGCGTTGAATTAATTTCTTAAAGTGATACCCTAGCTCATCATTGCTCCCAGTGCAATATGCAATGCACCCTACATGAAAACTAGACTCAATCCTACACATGAAATGCAACTAGATGATTTCTTTTTGAGTTTCAAAATTTTTAAAAAAAAATTTATTTTTTTGTGTTTTTCTACCTTATATGAATGCATCAATGCAAAAGACTCAAGATGCAAAATTCAAAATGAGAACACAAATCACAATGTTAGATACCGGTCTCTCCCCCAAACTTAAATCACACCATCCCAGTGTGAAATAAATTCAAAGAAGAGACCAAAAGCAAAGATAAAATGCAAAGGCTCAAAAGAAAAGAGTTACTTACAATGGAGGAGTGGTACAATGGGAATGGAGAAAATGGAGAGCTTTCTAACTTCAAACACCGTTGTGCTTTGCCACGACCATGATACCATCAAGAGTCTTGCAACCACTTAACAAAAACATCAAAAAGCACTTAGAAAGATAGAAAAGTTTTTACAAAGATAGACATGGGAATGTCTCCCAAGTGCGATTTGTTTAACGTTATTAAGCTCTACGTTTGTTACCCTTTTAGGCGGGGGTGAGAGGAGTGTGAGCACTCCTTGGTGGGTCATTGAGCTCAAGCTTAATCACCTTGCTCATGACCTCTTGAAGATCGACTTGCCCTTTCTCTTTAAGCTCCGGTGTGAGGATTGCTTTAACCGAGGCAAAAGGCTTGGACCGTCCCCTACACTTGACCTTGTATTCAATCACCCCATCTTCATGTTTCCAAGGAGTGAGTATCATGGTAGAAGGCTGGTCTAGCATAGACCCATCCCCATCAAGCGTGCTTGGTCCGTTTTTCACCTTGGTATTGGTCTTTATCCCCTCTTAGCACTCTTGCTACTCTCAACTCCATTCTCCATTGCAGTATGGAAAAGAGATTCTAGGCACTCACCATCCAATGCAAGGGCTTACTCATCATTACCATAACCCACCGTCTCACAAATACCCATATACTCCACTCTTGGAACTTGAACCTCATTACCCTCACAAGTGATCGTCCCGCAAAGCCCATATGATGGAGGCTTCATTGGGTAAAAGAGTTTATCATTCACGTTCTTGAGCACTACCCTCTTATTCGCGAAGTCTATGCTTGCACCGGTGGTATTGAGGAACAAAGTCCCAATAAGGAGAGGGAGTTTTTTGGTTTGTCCCATCTCCATGACAATGAAGTCTGTTGGTACAAGACACTCTCCGATCTTGAGAGGATAGTCTTTAACAAGGCCAAACGGTTTCTTTGAATAAGAGTCTCCAAACGTGATGGTGGAGGGGTAATCTTCCATACTCTTGATCCCAAGACTCTTAACCATCTTCAAGGACATGACGTTCACACTCAAGCCCGAGTCACACAAAGCATCATCTATCTTCAATCTCCAAGAGAGCAAGAGATGGAGAATTTACCGGGATTTCCAAACTTGGGGATAGTCTTAGGCTCAACCCTTCTTATGCTTGGTGAATCAAAGACAGCCATAAGCTCTTCCACTTTCTCTCGGTTCTCAAGTATGCTTTTGATGAACTTTTGGTATTGTGATACTTGAGACAAATCACTCTCACTAGGCAAAGGTGCTCCAATCTTATCCATGTTTTCTTTGAAGCTCGAAAGCACTTTCTTTTGTGCCTTGGTGAGAAAACGACCGGGAAACGGAAGTGGAGGCTCATATGGAGAAGTTTCTTTCTTAGACATCACATGAGTCTCCACGTTCTTCTCCTTAACCACGTTCTTGAGAGACTTCTCAACCTCCGTTTGAGTAGAAATTGCTTGCTCTTCAAGTATGCCTTTACCCTTTTCTTCAACAAAAACCACATCATCCTCATTCCCAAGGGTCACCTCCCCACCTTGTTTCTCAATGTCCCCTTTGAGATTTGAGGGAAGCTCCCAAGATGGAAGGTCATTATCATTGGGACTATAGATTAGCCCTAAGAATTCCTCAATTGTGCAATTGATGTAGGATAATTGTGTTTATCCAAATCAATTACCCAAACACTCCATCATTGTAGTATTTAGGGATCAATCCAAGGGAGGCACAAGAACAACACACTAAGAATGCAAGAAATCACTTAAGCTAAGCAAACCAAAGAGATTTGTATTTTATCTAACAACCTAGATGGAAAAAGAAAACAAGCAACGATTAAATAAGTACACAAAGAACTAGAAACTTAAGCAAGCAATAAACAAGATTAAGACAATGATAAAGATGGGTCTTTGGGTGAGGCCATTGACTTTGGGAGACTCTTATAGTTAATCTATGATGTCCAAACATTCAAAAACTTGCTAATCCTTAGGTCTAGATCACTAATTATGACTAATTCACTCTCATGACACTAATCACTTTGCTAATTACCTAATCAAGAACAAATTTTAATTTGTGAAAAGATAATTACCAAGCATTATAGAACAATATTAAATAACCAAAATGCTCTTTAACTATCTAATCCCATAGGTTAAACAAGCAAATCCTCTATTTAGCTCATTGAGAATTTTATCAAACACCTTGTGGGTGTGAAATTCCCTTTGATCCAAATCGACTTTCCCAAGTTAAATTTGACATTAAGAACACTAAATAGAGAAGGAAAGCAAGAATCTATAACCTAGACATCAAGATTAAACCATAGAATCACCCTAATCTACCTCACCCTTGAACCCAAAAAGAAACTACTCACTAATCATGAAGAACACACCAAATCTCATGAAAGAGGTGTTGTTAATCATGATTAGAGATTAAGAAAGAGATAGATTAGAGATTAAATATAAGATAGATTAAGAAAACAAGATGAGATATTGCATTAAACTTCAAACCATCTCTTACAAATCTCCAAAAACTCAAAAAGGAAAGGTTTTTTCAAAAGGGAAGAAAAGTTGCTCTACAAATTAGGTGTAGGGCCTTTATAAGGGGAGCCCCACGACCTGGGTGAGAGATCTACACCGGACGGTGGTTGCCATGTGTTGTAGCTCGGTATTCTCCCTGTCCAACATGGCTGCAGTACCGGATGAAGCACACCGAACCACGGTTGGTCGGTGTTGTGCGATGGTCTCGCGGCCAAACGAATGTACCCTTAGTGAAATCGCCATATATCTTGAATTACTCATCCAAATGACCTAAAACCACCTCCAGACGACAGCTAACTTAATTGTGTAAACTTCTATGAAGACCTCCGAAGCTAAATCCGAATATAATTTCTTTATATGGCATGATCTTTCAGTCACTTTGGCTGGCTTCGATGAGGATGGATTTGGACTTGTGACACCGGGTGGACATTGGCCGGTGCATGTGGGCCGGTGTGGAGTTGAGGCAGAAACACCGGACAGTCTTCAAGGGGTGCAACTGGCCCGCATTCATCCTGCCCAAATGTTGGCTAAGCACTTCCTTGAGCATTTTGATGATCTAAATGCTTTAATATAGAAGATAGGGCTTCAAACTTTTGGTGTAGATCATCATAAGAGCAATCAACCTTATAATGAATCTCGGTCATCTTCTTATTCAACTCATTTGCTCCATTAGCTTGCCCGGTTAAGAGTTGTTGAAGCATACCCTTCATTTCAAGGTCTTGTTGTGGCGGTGAACTCCCTTTACCTTGTGACACAAACCCTCGTTGTTAAAAGTAGGGTCCTTGAGCTTGGGGTCTTCGATGATAGGCTTGGTCTTGTGAGTTTTGGAAATTGGGATTGAAGCCCTTGTTTGTAAACACCTTGTCCTCCCACCAAGTGAACTTCCTCTTGGCTCCTTTCAAACTCACCTTGGTCTTCATGCTTTCCACCTCCTAATGGAGACCTATTATAGTCCTCTCCATAGTTCTCTTCGCTTTGGGACAAGTTCTCCACAAGTAGCTCTCCTTGTTCCACGGTGAGGTTTGTAAAATGCCATTTGCTAGCCACATTCAAGGTCCATTTATGCTCTTTATCAACTCCCCAATAGAAGATGCTAAGAATGGCTTCTTTCTTGCACCCATGATGGGGACAATCTCGAGTGTATCATTTTAGGTTTTCCCACGCCTCATGAAAGGTCTCACCAAGCTTGCCTTGATCTCATAGGCCTTGGCTTGAATTGGAGGAGGGTGGATTCCATACCTCAATCCATGACAACAAGGAGTGTCAAAGCTTCCAATTGTTGGCTTGTTCTTTGGAGCTTGGGTTGGACTTGATGCCAATTCTTGAGGTTATGGCATTTCTTGAGGTTTTGGCATTTCTTGAGGTTTTAGAGCTTGAGGAATGCTTCTTTGGTCGTCCATCTCCAACACCTCAAGTGATCTTGTCTTTCTATTTCTCTTCTTTTGGACTTGGTACCTTTGAAAGCTTAAGAGAATCAAGGAAGACAAGTTAGTAACAATAAACAAGAGAGAATTCATCATCTCAACGAGATGAATACTCTTAGTGATATGCATTAACATATTTAAACAAAAGCTTAGTCTCAAACAAAATCTAAATCCTAATGGTTATTGCTATTGCCTCCCCGGCAATGGCGCCAGATTGATGTAGGATAATTGTGTGTATCAAAATCAATTACCCAAACACTCCATCATTGAAGTATTTAGGGATCAATCCAAGGGAGGCACAAGAACAACACACTAAGAATGCAAGAAATCACTTAAGCTAAGCAAACCAAAGAGATTTGTGTTTTATCTAACAACCTAGATGGAAAAAGAAAACAAGCAACGATTAAATAAGTAAACAAAGAACTAGAAACTTAAGCAAGCAATAAACAAGATTAAGACAATGATAAAGATGGGTCTTTGGGTGAGGTCATTGACTTTGGGAGACTCTTATAGCTAATTTATGATGTCCAAACATTCAAAAACTTGCTAATCCTTAGGTCTAGATCACTAATTATGACTAATCCACTCTCATGACACTAATCACTTTGTTAATTACCTAATCAAGAACAAATTCTAATTTGTGAAAAGATAATTACCAAGCATTATAGAACAAGATCAAATAACCAAAATGCTCTTTAAACATCTATTCTCATAGGTTAAACAAGCAAATCCTCAATTTTGCTCATTGGAGAATTTCATCAAATACCTTGTGGGTGTGAAATTCCCTTTGATCCAAATCGACTTTCCCAAGTCAAATTTGACATTAAGAACACTAAATAGAGAAGGAAAGCAAGAATCTATAACATAGACATCAATATTAAACCATAGAATCACCCTAATCTACCTCACCCATGAACCCAAAAAGAAACTACTCACTAATCATGAAGAACATACCAAATCTCAGGAAAGAAGTGTTGTTAATCATGATTAGAGATTAAGAAAGAGATATATTAGAAATTAAATAGAAGATAGATTAAAAAAAGAAGATGAGATATTGCATTAAACTTCAAACCATCTCTTACAAATCTCCAAAAACTCAAAAAGGAAAGGTTTTTTCAAAAGGGAAGAAAAGTTGCTCTACAAATTATGTCTAGGGCCTTTATAAGGGGAGACCCACGACCTGGGTGAGAGATCTACACTGGGCGGTGGTTGCCAGGTGTTGTAGCTTGGTATTCTCCCTGTCCAACATGGCTCCTGTACCGGATGAAGCACACCGGACCACGGTTGGTCGGTGTTGTGCGATGGTCTCGCGGCCAGACGAACGTACCCTTAGTGAAATCGCCCTATCTCTTGAATTACTCATCCAAATGACCTGAAACTACTTCCAGAAAACAGCTAACTCAATTATGTACAACTTCTATGAAGACCTCCGAAGCTAAATCCAAATATAAGTTCTACATGTGGCCTGATCTTTCAGTCACTTTGGCTGGCTTCGATGAGGACGGATTTGGACTTGTGACACCCGGTGGAAATTGGCCGGTGCATGTGGGCTAGTGTGGAGTTGAGGTAGCAACACCGGACGGTCTTCAAGGGGTGCCGCTGGCCGACATTCATCCTGCCCAAACGTTGGCTAAGCACAGGTCGAGGATGGGCCGATGCTTCAAGGCTGAGGGAGTGGAAGCTCTTCAACACCGGTCAGTGGTGGTCAGGTGTGATGGCCCGGTATTCCTCCTGGCCAAGAATGGCTAATGTACCCGATGAAGCACACTGGACCACGGTTGGTCGGTGTTGTGCGATGGTCTCGCGGCCAGACGGACATATCTTTGGTAAAATCGCCATATCTCCTGAACCATTTATTCAAAAGACCTGAAACCACTTCCAGACTACAGCTAACTCATTTTTCCATCATTGGCATGAAGACCTCAGAAGCTGAATCTGAATGGAGACCCTTCGTCCGGCCCGATCTTTCAGACATATCGGGTGAGCTTTGCTTCCTCTTTAGCTCCATCACTCCAATCACCCCAAAAACGTCTCCAAGGTTATTAAACACACTCCAAAACATGAAAGACTCTCTAGGACCTAGTGAGAACTATCTAAAATCTAAATGAGAGCAAAACATCAAAGAAATGCTAAGAAAATACATGCATGCGACTCAAAATACCAAGATAAATGCATGCTAAAAAGAGTAAAATATGAGAATATCAGCGTTCATGCTCATCATTTGAGGATATATCATTGCAATACTCCTTTGGGGTTTGTATGGCCTTTCCGGGTAACGAACCTTGAGGTGAGGAAGTTGTTCCCTTGGTCTCAATTTGTTTCACTTTGGAGCTCAATGCCTCAAGTTTGGTGTGGAGATCATTGTAAGAGCAAGCCACTTTGTTATGGATTTCCTCCATCTTCTTGCTTATATCTATTGCTCCATTAGCTTGACCTTGAAGAGGTTGTTGAAGAAATTTTTCATATCAAGGTCTTGAGGGATATAGTTGTTACCTTGAGCTTGTTGAAAACCGGGTGGAGGCGTGAAAGGAGCTTTGTTTTGGTAGCCTCTTTGGTTCCCTTGAAACTGATTTTGAGGAACAAAGCTTTGTTGTTGATTGTTGTTGAAACCCCTATGATAGCCATTGTGGTTCCCAACGTAATGCACTTCCTCTTGATTACTCAAATCTACCATTTGTTTTTGGAACCCTTGATTTGCTTCAAAATAACCAACAAAGTGAACTGATTTTTGAGAAGCAATTAGAAGCTTGTCAATAATAGTGGCTTCTTTATCCATCATGGTAGATTGCTTGTCCATCTTGTCATGGAGAGCCTTCATTTCCTTGGTTCTCCTTTGTTCCTCAAATTCACTTGTGGTCCTTGTAACCCGATCATACTCATCACTATATGTTCCATCACTTTGGGCAAGGTTGTCTACCAACTCCTTGGCCAAGAATTTTCCATTAGAAGCGGTGTCTAGCAACATTATTATCTTTGGAAGCGGTCCACGGTAGAGTGTGCTCAATAGAGAGGCATCGTTGAAGCCATGATGAAGGCATTGCATGGTGTATCCTCTAAATCTTTCCCACGCCTCATTGAATATCTCGTTGGAGCGTTGAGTGAAGCTCGAAATCTCATTTCTAAGCTTTGCCGTCCTTGAAGGTGAGAAAAACTTGGCAAGGAAAGCCCTCTTGCATTCATCCCATGTAGTAATAGACCATTGAGGCAAATTTTTCTCCCATTGGCGTGCCTTGTACCCAAGTGAGAATGAGAATAATCGGAGTTTGAACCCATCTTCGGAGACTCCATTCATCTTTGTCAATCCACAAACCCGGTCGAAGTGATCATGTAGATCTTCCACCGCCAAGCCATGGAACTTGTTGCTTTGCACCATGTTGATGAAGCTAGCTTAGACTTCAAAGTTGTTGTTCTCAACCGGAGGTGCTTCAATTCCTTGGCGGTTGATATGAGCATTGGCCGCGTCGCCCGCTCCAACAATGTTTGGGGCTCGTGGAGGGTGGTTTGGAGCTCTGGCATTATGGACGGGTGGTGGTGGGTGTTGATGCATGTTCCCGCCATGAGCCTCATGGTATCCATTACCACCGTTCCCTTGTTGTTGCTCATTAGCAACGTGCTCATTGTTGGGACCGACCGGAATCTCTTCAACGTTGTCCATACCCAACCTCTCAATGTGTTGAGCTCGTCTTCTATCTCTCCTTTCTCTAATCCCACGTTCCAAGAGATGTATGTCGTCTATTGGCTCAGCAAGGTTGTGTCCACCTCTAGCCATTGTGTTCATACACCTATATGAAAAGAGTAGCAAAGGAAGTGAAAGATGTTTGTAATCAAAAGAAAAATAAAGCTTAATCTGAAGAAGAATTAAAATCCTAATGTTGAAAGCTAAACCCAATCGGCAACGGCGCCAAATAGATCAATTACTCTAGATCCTATGTAGCATAAGATGTATCAATCCAAATGGGTTAAGTTGCAAGCACCAGGAATGCATAAAAATTCCTAATTTAAGCAAACAAAGTGGTTTTGGTTTTAATTCTAGCAACCTAATGATTCAAATTAAACAAAGCAAACAAGACAAGAGCTAAACGAGGTTAATAATGATTAAAAAGAGGATCTTTGGGTAAGGTAATTGATTTGGGGGAATCTTAAGCTAAGCAATAATGTCTATACAATCACACAAGTGCACTTCCTTAAGCCTATAACACTAATCAAGATTAATCTAATCTCTTAGCACTAATCACTTCACTAATTACCCAATCAAGATCAAATTCTCATTTGTGAACAAGTAATTAGCAAACATTAAACACAAGTTCTATTAGCCAAAATCCATCTTAGACAATCATTCTCATGAGCTAAGTATAAAGATCTCTTATTTAGTTCATTGGAGAATTTCATCAAACACCTTGTGTGCATGAAATTCCCTATGATCTAGATTTAACTTTCTCAAGCCTAATCTAGCATTATAAACACTAAATAAGATAGGAAACAAGATAATTAAGAACTAGAATTCCCCTAATCTACCAAACCTAAATGATCCAAAATGGACTACTCACTAATCATGTTGAATCCAACAAATCTCATAATAAAAGTGTTAGATCTCATGATTAGATGATTAATGAGAAGAGAGATTAGAGAGATTAAGAAACTAAAACTTTAGATTGCATAAAAACTCATGATATCTCTTACAAAAATCTAAGAACCCTAAAAGGAGGTTTCTTTGCAAAACAAAAGGGTAAAAGAAAGCATAGATCATGAAAGATTAGGTCTAAAGGTATTTATAACAACAAAAGGATAAAACCGGGTCAACCCGGGACAAACCGGGTGTTGACTGATATTCTCATATTTTACCCGTTTTAGCATGCATCTAGCTTAGTATTTTCGGTCTCATGCATATGTTTTTCATAGTTTTCTTAGCGTTTTGGTCTAAATTAGGGCTTAGGTGGTTTGCATTAGATCCTAGTGAGTTTTGCATCATTTGGAGTGTTTTCTAGGTGTTTGGAGACATTTTGGAGATGTTTGGAGTAATGGAGCAAAATAGGATGCAATGATCGTTCCGAAGCGTCTGAAAGAACTGGCTAGACGAAGGATTTCCGATCTGATTCAGCTTTAATGGTCTTCATGAAAGTTGTAGCCAAATGCGTTAGCGGTCTACTAGAGGTGGTTTGAAGTCATTCGGACATGTATTCCATCAGTTATCGCGGTTTTACCGAAGGTCATGGACCAACACCAACCAAAGCCTGAGCGGTGTCCACCCTTGCCCGAGCTCAGCACCAACCCCCCTCTATCTGGTGTCCCTTGGTCGGTGTGGAGACAGTAGCTAGCACCGACCCAAGGCTCACTTTACACCGACCCAAGGCTACCCAGTGTTCACCTCTTCCTCACGCAACACCTGGTCGGTGTTGGGACAGTAGCAAGCACCGACCAGATGAACCGGCCAATGTCCACCCGGTGTCACAAGTACAAAATCCGTCCTCATCGAAGCCAAACGAAGTGTCTGAAAGATCTGGCCAAACGAAGGGTCTCCAATAGGTATTAGCTTCGGTGGTATTCATGAAAGTTGTAGACAATTGAGTTAGCTATCGTCTGGAGGTGGTTTCGAGTTGTTCTGAGCTGTGGTTAGAAAGATACAGCAGATTTAGCAAGGACATGTCTGTCTGGCATCCAAACGAGTTATGCCCGGTGTGATAACTTCCCCAACACCGACAAGCCAACACCGACCAAGGTCTAGTCGGTGTGCATCCCTCCAACTCAGATTCGACCGGGTGAATACCCGGTTTGTTCCGGGTTGACCTGGTTCGCCCAGCTTCTTATAAATACCAAAAAAACCTAATTTTTGTGATCTTCTCTTTTATATTTTTCTCTTGCTAAAAACCTTCCTTTTAGGGTTCTAAGTATTTTGTAAGGGATATCTCCTTTTGATTTATGCAATTTAAGCTTTAGTTCTTCAATTTCTATCTTCTATCTCTTCTTTATCAACAATCTAATCATTTAATCATGGGATTTAATTAACATGTTCTTCATTGGATTTGTTGGGTCCATCATGATTAGTGAGTAGTCACTTAGAATCTTGGGATGAGGTAGATTTAGGGTGATTTCTAGGTTGATTTATGATGCTTAGGGCTAGATATATCAATCCCCCTTCTATCTAAGTGTGCTTAATGCTAGATTAGGTTAGAGATAATCAATCTAGACTTTAGGAAATTTCACACCCACAAGGTGTTTGGTGAAATTTCCCAAAGAGCATAGTTAGAGATATTCATTCCTAGCCTATGAGAGTATATGTCTAGGGTGTTTATTGGTTGATTTGAATACTGAATTTAATGCTTGCTAATCATTCTATCACAAATGAGAATTTTTTCTTGATTTAGTGATTAGCAAAATGATTAGTGCCTTGAGAGAGGATTAGTCATAATTAATGATCATAACCTACACTACAAGAAAACAATCGCATTTCCGACGGCGTTTCCGACGGGTTTTATGCCGTCGGAAATTTCCGACGGAATACCGAGGGATTTCCGAGGTTATTTCGACGGACTAAAAATGATCGGAAATCGGTCAGAATATTCCGATTGATTGATTTCCCTCGGAAATCGGTCGGAATATTCCGACGGACTTCCGAGGGACTGCCGACGAATCTATATTCCCTCGAAAACCGGTCGGAATATTCCGATTGATTGATTTCCCTCGGAAATCGGTCGGAATATTCCGACGGACTTCCGAGGGACTGCCGACGAATCTATATTCCCTCGAAAACCGGTCGGAATATTCCGACTGATTAACGACCGTCGGAAATCGGTGGGTAATTTCCGACCGATTTCCGACGGATATATTACTTGCTTTGTAAATACTTCTTCTCTTGCATATACGTTTGCTTTGTTTGTAAACAAAATTATATACCTTTCCTGTCTCTGGTATTTTGAAAATTCGATATATGTGTATATATAGTTGCAGAGAACATGCAAACATTTGTCTATAAATAGTTTTCCCCTCATTCACAACAAATACACCCGTGTTTTGTCACATTTGCGAAATTGTTTGCTTAAAACCTTTTTCAAAATGATGCATTTGACGCGGGAAACTGCTCGTAAGAGAGTCATTTGTCCATCTACGGTCAAGATTAAGTCCAACCCTTGGATTTGTGACGAGGTTGAAGAGGGAAGGGCCTGTAAGTGTCAGCGAAGTTCCTCCGGCCCCAAAAAGCCAGACGTGACTTCAACCAGTGGTAGCTGGGTGCTAGGCTTGGCAAGGCAAGGGAACCAGACTCTACAAGAATACCATGAGGAGTTCGTGCGGACTATGGGACACTTTGGGCTTCACCGATCCGCAGAAGAAGTGGCGATGATCTTTTTCCAAGGACTCCGACCTGACCTTCGACTGCAGCTTACCGAGATGAAACTACATGACCGTGGAGAGCGCATAAAAATTGTCCTACGGAATGCTCGCCTCGCGGAGACCGAGCTCAGCCGAGTAGTTATAGACGACTCATCCGATAGTGAAATGGAAGACGACTCGTTGGCCCCCACACATCATAATGCACATAGTCCAAAATACTCTTTGCGGTGTGTTGGCAGTATTAAAAGATGCCTTGGACTGCTTCCCCATCACACAAAACTTACATAACTCCATCTTGCAGCTTTTCAGGCCCTATAGAAGACCTCTCTTATGTAGCTCACTCAATCTGTTCTCTCTAATATGTACTAACCGCATATGCCATATAACTGTATTGTTTGATTCAGACCATGTAACTGCAGCTCCACCTACAATTGTACTTTACACCAGAAAATATGTGGTTCCTCTTGTAAGCTACCCATGCATCCACGTCTCATCTCCTTTGCATACCTTAACACTGTAGCCGGGGGTTCGATCAGTTTTCCTCGGCTAAAATCATAAATTGTCGGCTAAAATTTGTCCAGTGTCAGTTTTAGCCGAGGATTCAGTTTTCCTCGGTCCTACACCGTCGGAAATCCCTCGGAAATTTTCAAGGGATTTCCGACGGTTTAGGATTTTAGCCGGGAATAAGTTTATTAGAATACCAAGTATATATTCTCGGGATTCGCCAAAACAAGTTCAAGTTAAAAACCTAAATTAAGCTTTTTTATTAATGTAAAAGGAGGATTGGAGTAGAACATTATTTGAAAAATAGGCTAAAAAAACTTGCCCGATGTCAGTTTTAGCCGGGGCGATTCAGTTTTCCTCGGCTAAAATCCTAAACCGTTGGAAATCCCTCGGAAATTTCCAAGGGATTTCCGACGGTTTAGGATTTTAGCCAAGGGAAACTTACCCGGTGTAAGTTTTAGCCGGGAGTTTAGAATTTCCCTCGGCTAAAACCATAACCCGTCGGAAATCTGTCGGACATTTCTGAGGGATT
>PKMM01021225.1:496182-537157 GCA_002933915.1 Eutrema heterophyllum
GTAAAATTTATTTATAAACACAATTTAATAAAAACGTTTTACACAATATATAAAAACGTTTTTGTAAAATGTTTTTAATAAATAAATATATAAAACGTTTTTGTAAATTTTAATAAATAAATATATAAAAACATTTTTTATAAATAAATATATAAAAACGTTTTTAATAGATAAGTATATAAAACACGTTTTTAACTAATAATTTTATAAAAAACATTTTTTATAAATCAATTTTGTAAAAACGTTTATTAAAAACGTTTTTCTTAAATATATTTTTTTAACACATTTTTAAAAATGGTATTTTTAAACCGTTTTTTATATATGTTTGAATTAAATACGTTTTTAATAAATGTATTTGTAAAAAACAATTTTTATAAATGTATTTTCTTAAAACAAATATAGGTTTTTTAGAAATATATTTTGATGATTATTTATATGTTTTATTTTGATGATTTATCTTTTCTGTTTTTATTTTTGTAGATCTTACGGTGAATTCGATCGAGATCGTTCTGGCGGTTCAAGGCGGAGGAGTATTTCCGCAGCTCCGAGGTCGAGTACTCTTCCGCCTTCTACGCCTCCTGCGCCGACTATTCCGGACACTGAGAGTGTAGCTCCTCCGGGGATCATGACCATCGAGGAGCTCGTCCAACAGCCGGGACGAGAATTACTCACAGTTCTCGATCCGGACCTCCGCATTCCGAGATCTACTTGGTAAAATTTTTTTTTCTTAATTATTAATTTTTGTATGTTTAATTCCCGATTTTTAATTTGTTTTTTTTATAGGTTTGGAATATCCGGGAATGGCATTAGCAAGTCGATTCTGAAGATGTTGCACTCCATACTCGACAAACCGTACAAGAAATTTTCGGATATTCCGTCGCACGAACAAAACTTGTGGTTTCGGACGTTTGCGGTAAGTTATCTTTTTTTATTTTTTGTTATATATTTTGAGATTTTTTTAACTTCTTTAATTTTATTTCTTTTGTAGCAAAAATTTAATTGGCAATGGACCATCACGAAAACGGTGGAGACAGAATTTTTGGCCGAGGCTAGAACGCAATTCTCGCGCAACATGAACGAATGGAAGAAGGTTTGGAGAAGGCGTGGAGAGAAGCCAAAAGGCTTGAACGCGGAGGTGTTTCAGGACTACATCCCGTATTGGCAAGACCCGAAGACCGTAGCTCTATCTTAGACTAATTCCAAGATCCGGAATAGTCCCCGAGAAGGGAAGGGACCCGCTATCCACAACAACGGGGCGAAGAGCTTCAAAAAATCCGAAATCGAAATGGTAAGTATTTTTAGTGTTTTTAGTTGTTTTTAAGTATCGATTTTAGTATATTTATTAGTAACTAACGGTTTAGTTTTTTTCTAGACGGAGGAAGACAGCGAAGTTCCGGATCACCTAAAGGTGATGGTGAGGACGCACACCAACAAAAAGACCGGCCAAATTCAAGATCATGCCGTAAGGGAGCTCGTCGAGAAGGTGTCGAAGGTGCAGGAGGAGATCCTTACCCAGAGATCGCGGGACGGCATCACCGCTTCCAACCAGCTCTCTCGGTCCAAGATCAACGACATAGTGCTCGGGGTAAGTAATAATTATAGATTATCATTTCAATTTAGATATTTATTTGTTGATAAGATTTAATGTTTGATATTGTTTTTCTAGGAGGTACCTGTTAAAAAAGGTCGTCGGCCAGGGTTGGGTAAGATTGCGTTCCAACCCTCAACTTCTTCGGGTAGTTTTTAAATGGATCCAGACATTAGCCGGCAAAACGAAGAGCTCAAGGATTTCTGGTCACCGCTTTGGAGGAAGAGCTCTCGACTCAGAAAACAAAGAGCGGGAAAATGGCGGATTACTTTAAATCAAAGTTCGATGATTTCCCGGAAGATTTACTTTGATGTATTTTTTAAAAAAAAAATTTTCAAACAATTTAGAAAACCTTTAATAATTATTAAATTTTATAAATTTTTTAATTATTTAATTAATTTTTAAATTTCTTTTTTAATTAATTATTTAATAAATAAACCCATAATTTTGTTAAAAATTAAATAAATTATTTTTTTCAATCCGTCGGAAATCCCTCGGAAACCCGTCGGTATTTATGCCCTCGGAAATTCGTCGGAAAACTCACAGACGGAATATTCCTCGGAAATCCGTCAGAATATTCCCAGACGGAATATTCCTCGGAAATCCGTCGGAATATTGCCTGACGGATTTGTTCTCGGAAATCCGTCGGTTAAAATGGCCCTCGGAATTCTGACGGAGATAGAACCGACGGCCAAAATCCGTCGGGAATGGCTGTTTCCGACGGGATACCGACGGATTCGGCCGTCCGAAATCGGCTGTTTTCTTGTAGTGCTAGGGATTAGCATTGATTGTGTATTGGGCATCATAAATTAGCTATATAATCACCTTAATTCCATAACCTCATCCTTGGATTCGCCTTTTATTATTGCATTTAATCTCGTTTAGTGTTGCTAGTTTAATTTGGATCATTTAGGTTGCTAGAAACATTAAAACAACTTGTTGCTTAACTTAGGAAGTTTTATGCATTCTTGGTGATTGAGACATTAAACCCATTTGGATTGATCCTTAAATACCACAATGACATGAATGGGATTTTAGTAATTGAAGTAGACCGAAAAATCTTACTATTAATTTGGCGCCATTGCCAATTGGGTTTAGCTTTCAACATTAGGATTTTACTTCTTCTTGAGATTAAGCTTTTATTTTTCTTTTGTTTACTAATCTCTCTATCTAGCTCTCTCTTGTAGGTGCATGAACTTGCGTTCTAGAGGCAACGACGATCTTGTTGAGCCAAGGGACGACATCCACCTTCTTAACCGTGGTATTCGAGCAAGAAGAGAGAGGGAACAGGCTGTTCACATCGCGAGGCTTGGTATGGACAACATTGAAGAGCCTCCGGTTGGTGCACACTTTGAGAACTTTGATGTTGGGCAACAACAAATGAACGGTGATAATGGGAACCCACAACCTCAACCCCACGGTGGGAACTTGAACCACAACCCACCACCACCCACCCATAATGCTAGAGCTCCACACCTACTTCCACGAGCTCAAAAAATAGTTGGAGCGGGTGATGCGGCCAATGCTCATGTCAACCGCCAAAGAATACAAGCACCACCAGTTGAGAACAGCAACTTTGAGGTCAAAGCTAGCCTCATCAACATGGTGCAAGGTAACAAATTCCATGGCTTACCGGTGGAAGACCCCTTGGATCATCTTGATCACTTTGATAGAGTTTGTGGCTTGACTAAGATGAATGGCGTCTCCGAAGACGGTTTCAAGCTCTGCTTATTCCCGTTCTCCCTTGGCGACAATGCACATCAATGGGAGAAAAATTTACCTCAAGGGTCTATCACTACATGGGATGAATGCAAGAGGGCTTTCCTTGCAAAATTCTTCTCCCCTTCAAGGACAGCCAAGCTAAGAAATGAGATATTGAGCTTCACTCAATGCTCAAATGAGACTTTCAATGAGGCGTGAGAAAGATTTAGAGGCTACACCATGCAATGCCCTCATCATGGATTCAACGACGCTTCTCTGTTGAGCACACTCTACCGTGGAGTGCTTCCAAAGATAAGAATGTTGCTAGACACCGCTTCCAATGGTAATTTATTGGCCAAAGAATTTAATGAAGCAATGGAGTTGGTAGAGAACCTTGCCCAAAGTGATGGAACCTATAGTGATGAGTATGATCGGTCTACAAGGACCACAAGCGACTTTGAACAGCAAAGAAGGACCAAAGATATGAAGGCTCTCAATGATAAGTTGGACAAGCAAGCCACTAAGATTGACAAACTTCTCAACTCTTCCAAGAAGTCGGTTCACTTTTTTGGTGATTTGGACGGCACTCTAGGGTTCCAAGAACAAATGGTGGATTTGAGTAATCAAGAGGAAGTGCATTATGTTGGGAACCATGGAGGCTATCAGCGGGATTTCAACAACAATCAACAACAAGGAGGCTACTACAACAAGGCTCCATTCATACCTCAACCGGTTTTTCAACAAGGTCTTGCACCACAAGCTCAAGGAAACAACTCCATGCCTCAAGACCTTGATGTGAAGAACGTGCTTCAAAAAATTCTACAAGGACAAGCTAATGGAGCAATGGATATGAGCAAAAAGATGGAGGACATCCATACCAAAGTGGCTTGCTCCTACAATGATCTACAAAAGAAGTTTAAGGCATTGAGCTCAAAGGTGCAGCAAATGGAAATCAAAGCTACCACTTCTTCATCACCTAATCATCACGGTTCTTCTAACGGGAAAGCAATACAACAACCAAAGGAGTAAGTAATCCCATTTCCTCCAATGATGAGCATGACCGCATAATTGAGGATTTCTTTGGGCTACTCTTTAGCCCCAGGACTTTTCATCTAGCGAGCTTCCCATTGAGAAACAAGGTGGGAGGTGACCCTTGGGAAAGATGATGTGGTTTTTGTTGAGAATCCCCTCAAGAACATGGTTAAAGAGAAGAACGTGGGACTAAGGGAATGTCTAAGAAAAAATCTATTTGCACCGAACCTTCTTCATATGAGCCTCCACTTCAATTTCACGGTCGTTTCCTCACCAAGGCACGAAAGAAAGCGCTTTCAAGCTTCAAGGCAAGCATGGATAAGATTGGAGCACTTTTGCCTAGTGAGAGTGATTTGTCTCAAGTTCCACAACACCAAAAGTTCATCAAAAGCATACTTGAGAACCGAGAGAAAGTGAAAGAGCTTATGGCAGTCTTTGATTCACCAAGCACAACAAGGGTTGAGCCTAAGTCCATCCCCAAGTTTGGAAATCCCGGTAAGTTCTCCATCACTTGCTCTCTTGGAAATTTGAAGATAGATGATGTTTTGTGTGACTCGGGCTCAACCGTGAACGTCATGTCCTTGGAGATGGCTAAAAGTCTTGGGATCACTAGAATGGAAGATTACCCCTCCACCATCATGTTTGGAGACTCTTCTTCGAAGAAACCGCTTGGCCTTGTTGAAGACTATCCTCTCAAGGTTGGAGAGTGTCTTGTACCAACGGACTTCGTTGTCATGGAGATGGGAAAAACCAAAAAGCTCCCTCTCCTCCTTGGGACTCCGTTCCTCAATACCGTCGGTGCAAGCATTGACTTCACAAGCAAGAGGGTAGTGCTCAAGAATGTGAATGATAAGGTCTTCTACCCAATTATGCCTTCTTCCACCTCGGTTTGTGGCACGATCACTTGTGAATACAATGAGGTTCAAGCTCCAAGAGTTTAATATGTAGGTATTAGTGCGACAATGGCTTATGGTAATGATGAGGAAGCCTTTGCATTGGATGGTGATAGCTTAGCATCCCGTTTCCACACCACTATGGAGAATGGGGTTGATAGTAGCAAGATCGCTAAGAAGGGAACAAGGTCCAAGGCAAATGAACAAAAGCCGAGCATGCTTGATGGGTTAACGTCCGTGAAAGACCACTCTTCCACCATGACACTCACTCCTTGGAAGCATGAAGACGGGGTGATTGAGTACAAGATCAAGTGTAAGGGACGGTCCAAGCCTTTTGCCTCGGTTAAGGCAATCCTCTCACCGGAGCTTAAGGAGAAAGGGGAAGCCGGTCTTCAAGAGATCATGAACATGGTCCTCAAACTTGAGCTTAAGGACCCACAAAGGAGTGCTCACACTCCTCCTTTACCCGCCTAAAAGGGTAACCAAAGTCAAACTTAGTGACTTTAAACAAAATGTACTTGGGAGACATTCCCATGTTTATCATTGTATATATTCTTTTTTCTTTCTATTTTGATTTCGTATTTCTAGGGCTTCTAGATGTTTTTGTTAAGTGGTTGCAAGGGTCTCGATGGTAGCAAGGTCGTGGCAAGGCAGCCACGGTGTTTGATGTTGGGAAGCTCTTCATTCTCTCCATTCACATAGCAACACTCCTCCATTGTAAGTAGTTCTTTCCTTTTGAGTCTTTGCATTTCATCTTTTGTTTTGGGTTTCTTCCTTGAATTTACTTCACACCGGGACGGTGTGATTTATGTTTGGGGGAGGGACCGGTATCTAACCATGTGTTTTGTGTCTTATTTTCGATTTTACATCTCTTAAGTCTCATGCATATCATGCATTCACTTATTGCATAGAAAAAAAAGAAATAATCGAAAAATATTGAAACACAAAAAGAAATCATCTAGTTGCATTTCATGTGTAGGATTGAGTCTAGTTTGCATATAGGTTGCATGACATATTGCATTGGGAGCAATGATAATCCTTGTAAGAGTATCACTTTAAGAAATTAGTTCAACGCCCACGTTCGTAGTTGTCTAATGCATTCTAGTGAATTTGAAAGTAAAGATGCACAATCTTTAGATCTCATGCATCAATGTTCTTGTCTTGATCGAAGCAAGTTGTGAATTCAATTTGACCCTACTTATAAGAACCTTAACATTGACTCATAATTATCATGTTTATGCAACGAAAGATTATCTCATGGATACCGATATACATATTTGAGCTATCTTTCCCTTTTTACCACTCTTGTTTGCTCAAGTAGCCGATTCCCATCATTGGAACAATTAACCATTCCCGTAACCAAACCGTCCTTCAAGCCAAAATCAATTGTGAGTGTCGTGAGGCCTTTTTCGAATCAACTAGGTAAAAAGTGTTGAGTTTAAAATGACAAGGAGAAGCTTCCATGTAGAACTAGCTCGGCATCATTGGGCTAGACATATTAGGGCTAAATAGGATGGGAAGTTTGGGGATTGATAAAGAAAAGTAAATACTTGGGCAACAAAGAAAGAAATCATGGAAATGGGAGAGAGTTGGGAAGGAGAAGTAGAGGATAAGCAAATGTTTGAAATGATTGGCAAGAATAAGAAAAGAAAAGTTGGGTTAGCTCTAAGTTAAAAAGAAAAGTAGTCTCTAGCTTTGAAAAAGAAAGATAAGAAGCCAAAAATGAGATGAAAGAGACTGGAGAAAATAAAAAGAAGAGCTAAGAAAAGGAAATCTTGCAAGCCAAACCGTTTGTTCATGAGGTGAAGAAGAGAATCCCCTAAGTGTTTGAAAAGAAGAGAGGTGGAGAAACATTGTGATTCATGAGGGCAAATGGCCTTGTTGGAAAGGGTAGCTTAGGAATGGTCAACATGGCCCAATAGGAGTTAGAGTCAATTTTTGGCATTGGGGTAGACGAAAGTCATCCTTGTATGCATCTATTGGGCTTTACTCTTAGCATTTTGCTATAGTTGATTCTTTTTGAGAGATCCCTTTGCTCGGAAACAGCCACGTATGTTGAGATCACTTTCATCTCAAAACCATCCCTTAGCCAAATCAGATCGTTCTAGTTGGACAAACATGATTCACGCCAAACGATTAAAGAATGTTAAAGGGTAGAATGGTAAGAATGCTTGTGTAGATTGGGACTTGTAACTTGATGCATGTGGAGATAGAAATGGCTAACTCTTTTGGAGTAGATTCACTTAATGCATTCTAGAATTACAAACTTGGACGTTGAATTCGATTTCTTCTTGTGATGCTTTTGAATTCTAGCTCCCATCTTCAAACCTCTCTCTCTTCTTGTTCTTGTTTGTTTGGTTGAGGACAAGCAAAGAACTAAGTTTGGGAGAGTTGATATTCCCATATTTTACCCATTTTAGCATGCATCTAGCTTAGTATTTTCGGTCTCATGCATATGTATTTTATAGTTTTCTTAGCGTTTTGGTCTAAATTAGGGGTTAGGTGGTTTGCATTAGGTCCTAGTGAGTTTTGCATCATTTTGAGTGTTTCTAGGTGTTTGGAGACATTTTGGAGATGTTTGGAGTAATGGAGCAAAATAGGATGCAAGGATCATTCTGAAGCGTCTGAACAAACTGGCTGGACGAAGGATTTCCGATCTGATTCAGCTTCAATGTTCTTCATAAAAGTTGTAGCCAAATGCGTTAGCTGTCTACTGAAGGTGGTTTGAAGTCATTCAGACATCTATTCCATTAGATATTGCGATTTTACCGAAGGTGTATCCGTTTTGCCACGAGATCATGGACCAACACCGACCAAAGCCTGAGCGGTGTCCACCCTTGCCCGAGCTCAGCACTGACCCCCCTCTTTCCGGTGTCCCCTGGTCGGTGTGGAGACAGTAGCTAGCATCGACCAAAGGCTCACTTCACACCGACCGAAGGCTGCTCGGTGTTCACCTCTTCCTCACACAACACCGACCCATGACACCGACCAAACTTTGCCCGTTGTCCAACCTGATGCAACTCAACACTGACCCACCTTTGGTAGGTGCACCTGGTCGGTGTTGAGACAGTAGCAAGCACCGACCACATGCACCGGCCAATGTCCACCCGGTGTCACAAGTACAAAATCCGTCCTCATCGAAGCCAGCCAAAGTGTCTGAAAGATCTGGCCGAACGAAGGGTCTCCAATAGGTATTAGCTTCAATGCTCTTCATGAAAGTTGTAGAACATTATGTTAACTGTCGTCTGGAGGTGGTTTCGAGTCGTTCTTAGCTGTGGTTAGAGAGATACAGCAGATTTAGCAAGGACATGTTTGTTTGGCGCCTAAATGAGTTATGCCCGGTGTGATAACTTCCCCAACACCGACAAGCCACCACCGACCAAGGTCTGGTCGGTGTGCATCCCTCCAACCCAGATTCGACCGGGTCAATACCCGGTTTGATCCGGGTTGACCCGGTTCGCCCAGCTTCTTATAAATACCAAAAATACCTACCTTTTGTGATTTTCTTTTTTATCTTTTTCTCTTGCTAAAAACCTTCCTTTTAGGGTTCTAAGTATTTTGTAAGGGATATCTCCTTTTGATTTATGCAATTTAAGCTTTAGTTCTTTAATTTCTATCTTCTATCTCTTCTTTATCAACAATCTAATCATTTAATCATGTGATTTAACATGTTCTTCATATGATTTGTTGGGTCCATCATGATTAGTGAGTAGTCACTTAGAATCTTGGGATGAAGTAAATTTAAGGTGATTTCTAGGTTGATTTATGATGCTTATGGCTAGATATATCAACCCCCCTTCTATCTAAGTGTGTTTAATGCTAGATTAAGTTAGAGATAATCAATCTAGACTTTAGGGAATTTCACACCCACAAGGTGTTTGGTGAAATTCTCCAAAGAGCTTAGTTAGAGATATTCATTCCTAGCCGATGAGAGTAGATGTCTAGGGTGTTTATTGGTTGATTTGAATACTGA
Source organism: Eutrema heterophyllum (assembly GCA_002933915.1). Taxonomy (NCBI): domain Eukaryota; kingdom Viridiplantae; phylum Streptophyta; class Magnoliopsida; order Brassicales; family Brassicaceae; genus Eutrema; species Eutrema heterophyllum. Next base: position 505,370 of record PKMM01021225.1, read on the forward strand.
ATTTAATGCTTGCTAATCATTCTATCACAAATGAGAATTTGTTCTTGATTTAGTGATTAGCAAAGTGATTAGTGTCTTGAGAGAGGTTTAGCCATAATTAATGATCATAACCTACGGATTAGCATCGATTGTGTATTAGGCATCATAAATTAGCTATAGAATCACCTTAATTCCATAACCTCATCCTTGGATTCGCCTTTTATTATTGCGTTTAGTGTTGCTAGTTCTTGTTTCTAGTTTAATTTGGATCATTTAGGTTGCTAGAAACATTAAAACAACTTATTGCTTAACTTAGGAAGTTTTGTGCATTCTTGGTGATTGAGACATTAAACCCATGAGTAGGATTTGAATAATTGAAGGAGACCAAAAAATCTTACTATTATTGACCTGGTCGGATCTGGGTTGGAGTGGTCTGTACCAACCAGCAGTGGATCGGTATTGTTTGGGTCGGTATTGCATGTCTTCATACCGACCAAGGATACCGGCCAAAGGAGGGTTGGCATGAGGTTGAATCTTGTTGAGTATCGGGCAGCATCCGGTCGGTATGGAAAGTGTCTTGGGTCGGTACTTGCTCCTGACCTGATACCGACCAGGAGATACCGCCCAAAGACAGGTCGGTACTGCCCCCTTGAAGATGTATGCCGGGTTGATGTGATCATGGACGTGGACCAAGACATGGAACATGAAGTAGGAGAGGAGTTTACTGCCAAAGAGGAGCAACGTGAGATCAAGGAAGCAACGGAGGCACATCAAGACTCGAAAACACCCAATGTAGCCGAGCTTGAAGCTGAGGATGCTATGACCATTCCAACTGGTCCCATGACGAGGTCAAAGACTAAGGAGCTCCAGAAGACTGTGGTTGGCATACTCAACCAAATCTAGGAGCATTCACCATTCGTACACCAAGATAACCTCAAGATCACTCCAACACTCATCTTGATTCAAGCACAACAAGGCTAGTAAGCTCGTGATATGTTCTTGTACTCTTTTTCCATGTCTCCCACTTGGGTTTTGCAAAGACAGGTTTTTAATGAGGCAAGAGTAGATCACATCACCTCATCTTACAAGCCTATTTGCGCTAAAGGCCTTGTTTTCTTCTTCTTTCCTTTTTTCTCTCTTTTGCGCAGACTTATGGATGTTTCTTTGTCTTTCTTTTCTTTTGGGTTATTTTTGCAATTGTTTAAACTTAGGGACTCGTTTTCTTCCCTTTATAAACCTTTATAAGGTTACTTAAAACATTACGCAACCTTAATCTAAAAACCCTTTTCGGCGCAGCCGCTGTTACCTTTGAGAGAGACGAGTCTTCTTCTGGTTCTTCTCTTCTCTCTGCTTGGTGAGTCATATCCAGGCTTGTTCTTCCTAAAGTGAGTAACATCTTGAAAAGAAATCGGTATATCAGAGGTTCTTCCATCACCTCTGTGCGACACCTTCGACTCCACAACCCTTGAGGCAGCTTGCTTGCAAGGCTTATCCGTTAGTTCCCAGCAACAGAGCGTCGAGCCTAGGGAGGATCACACCAAGTGGTATCAGAGCCACGCTCTAAGCAAGCTGGTACTCTCGTTCCAACTCTGTTCTTAAACTTTTCCAACTCTGTCGAATTTGGCAGTCTTGTTTTCTTTGATTTTCTGTGTTTAGGGAATCTTGTTTCTTGTAGTTTCTGTGCTGGTTCGCCATTAGTAACATGTTTTAGCAGTTAGTATCATTCAGAAATCAAAAAAAAAAAAAGAGATCATAGGAAGAAGAAGCTGTGCGCGGCGCTAGGGTTCTTAGAGGGGGAATATCAACTTTCCATTTTTGTGATCTTAGGCCTGTCGAAAATTTTTGTGCTAGGATTGCTTCTAGTGAGTTGTCTAAGCCAAGAGACTTTGTTATTACCCCTAGCTAAGACCAGAAAACGTGTTTAGCTTCACCATAGTAGTTATAAATTCAACACAAGACTTGTCCTTTCCTTGTTACTTGTGCGCTTTGTGTTTGTGTTTCATCTTTGCAAGAACTTGTTACTGGTGAGTTTTTGTTTCTGTTTTCAGGACAAGATGTCGCAGGATGAGGAAGAGACTAGTACCATGAGGAACAACAAGCTGATGATGGATGCGATGATGGCTAGAATGCAACGGATGCTGAACACTGCCTTAGATGACAAGTTTGAGGCCTTTCGCCAAGACCAACAATCTGAGCAAGAGGGTAACCTTCCAAGGAGAGTTCGTAGTGGCAGAAACCATCAGAGAGAGCATGCTAACGAAGACACAGGAAGCTACTACAGTGAAGAGAGTGAATCCACTCAAGGCAGCCAAAGAAGGCCTAGACGTGAAAGGGACGACAGAGACAACTTTGGAGGTCTCAAGATCAGAATCCCACCTTTCAATGGGAAGAACGATCCTGATGCATACTTAGAGTGGGAGAAGAAGATTGAGCTAGTCTTCAACTGCCAACACTATACAGAACTCAACAAAGTAAAGATCGCAGCAACTGAGTTCAGTTACTATGCTCTCAGCTGGTGGGATCAGCTAGTCACTTCTAGGAGACGTAATGGAGAAGATCCAGTGAGTACTTGGACAGAGATGAAGAGAGTCTTGAGGAAAAGGTTTGTTCCAAGTCATCACCACCGTGAGCTACACAGCAAGCTCAGAAAGCTCACCCAAGGGAACAGTAGCGTAGAGGACTATTATCAAGAGATGAATACGCTTTTGATTCGTGCTGACATATCAGAAGATAGAGAAGCTACTATGTCACGCTTCTTAGGAGGATTAAGCCGAGACATTCAAGACAGATTGGAGGTGCAACATTATGTGGAGTTAGAGGAGATGCTGCACAAGGCTATTTTGATCGAGCAGCAGCTTAAGCAAAAGGGTTCCTCTAGACCCAACTATGGAGGTGGGTCATCTGTTACTAGGCCGGGTTACCAAAGAGACGATAAGTCTAATACGTTCCAGCATGAAAGCAAGCAAGTTGTGACGCCCAGGCCGGAAATGAGGCCGTATTTGATCACTCAAGGCGACAAAGGCAAAGGCAAGACAGAAGCTACAACGTCCATATCGCGTGATGTTAAGTGTTTTAGGTGCCAAGGGCGAGGACACTATGCCAACGAATGCATCAACAAGAGAGTTANTAGAGGACTATTATCAAGAGATGAAGACGCTTTTGATTCGTGCTGACATATCAGAAGATAGAGAAGCTACTATGTCACGCTTCTTAGGAGGATTAAGCCGAGACATTCAAGACAGATTGGAGGTGCAATATTATGTGGAGTTAGAGGAGATGCTGCACAAGGCTATTTTGATCGAGCAGCAGCTTAAGCAAAAGGGTTCCTCTAGACCCAGCTATGGAGGTGGGTCATCTGTTACTAGGCCGGGTTACCAAAGAGACGATAAGTCTAATACGTTCCAGCATGAAAGCAAGCAAGTTGTGACGCCCAGGCCGGAAATGAGGCCGTATTTGATCACTCAAGGCGACAAAGGCAAAGGCAAGACAGAAGCTACAACGTCCATATCGCGTGATGTTAAGTGTTTTAGGTGCCAAGGGCGAGGACACTATGCCAACGAATGCATCAACAAGAGAGTTATGGTACTGGTGAAAAATGGAGATATGGAGTCTGAGGATGAAGTAGGGGTGGATTCTGATCCTTTATCCGAATATGAAGAGCAACCTGCCCAAGGACAGCTCTTAGTAACAAGGCGATCCTTAAGCATGCAAGCCAGAGCTGATGAACAAGAGCAGAGAGAGAACTTATTCCATACAAGATGTATGGTCCACGGAAGGGTTTGTAGCCTTATAATCGATGGTGGTAGCTGTACTAATGTCGCTAGTGAGACAATGGTTAAGAAGTTGGGGTTGAAGGTAAAGAGGCATCCAAAACCGTATAAGCTTCAGTGGCTTAATGAAGATGGTGAGATGAGGGTTAATAATCAAGTACTGGTTCCGCTTTCTATTGGACAGTATGAAGATGAGGTATTATGTGATGTGCTGCCAATGGGAGCTGGGCACATTCTGCTTGGTCGACCTTGGCAATCAGATCGAAGAGTGATACATGACGGCTACACCAATCGTCACTCCTTTGTGATTAATGGACGAAAAACCATTCTGGTTCCCCTAACTCCAGCAGAAGTTCACAAAGATCAGTTGAGCCTCAAGCGTAAGGGACCAGAAACAGACACCAAGAAACCATCCAGTTTCTTCGCCAAGGTAAGTGAGGTAAATAAAGCTCTTAATTCTGAACAACCAATGCTTTTGTTTGTGTTTAAGGAAGCTCTTAGTAGCTTTTCTAACCTTGCATCGGTGCTGCCGAGTGAGATGAAATCTTTGTTACAGGAGTACGAGGACGTTTTTCCGGAAGACAATCCGAGTGAGCTGCCGCCGATTAGAGGCATAGAACATCAAATCGATTTCGTGCTTGGCGCCTCTTTTCCAAACCGTCCAGCATACATAACTAATCCGGTGGAAACTAGGGAGTTACAGCGACAGGTTAGTGAGCTCATGGAGAAAGGACACATTCGAGAAAGTATGAGCTCATGTGCTGTGCCCGTTCTACTAGTACCTAAGAAGGATGGAAGCTGGCGCATGTGCGTCGATTGCAGAGCCATCAATAATATTACGGTGAAGTATCGACACCCTATTCCTAGGCTTGATGATATGTTAGATGAATTGCATGGCTCTAGCATATTCTCTAAAATCGATTTAAAAAGTGGGTATCACCATATTAGGATGAAGGAAGGAGATGAATGGAAAACTGCATTCAAAACAAAACATGGATTATATGAATGGTTGGTAATGCCATTTGGGCTAACGAATGCACCTAGTACGTTCATGAGGCTAATGAATCACGTTCTGAGATCATTCATAGGAGTTTTTGTAGTAGTTTATTTCGATGACATCTTGATTTACATAAAGAATTTAGAAGAGCATATAGATCATTTGCAAACTGTTTTAGATGCGCTTAGGAAGAAAAAGCTCTATGTGAACCTTAAGAAATGCACATTTTGTACAGATAACGTGGTATTTCTAGGTTTTGTTGTGAGTGCAGATGGAATCAAAGTAGATGAAGAGAAAGTGAAAGCCATAAGGGACTGGCCTAATCCGAAATCAGTAGGAGAAGTTCGAAGCTTCCATGGTTTAGCTGGCTTTTATAGGCGGTTTGTCAGGGATTTCATTACCATTGCTGCACCATTAACTGAAGTGATTAAAAAGGACGTGGGATTTCGATGGGGAGCAGCGCAGGAAGAGGCATTCCAAGCCTTAAAAGATAAGCTTACTCACGCCCCTCTCTTATCCTTACCTGATTTCCTTAAGATTTTTGAGATTGAGTGTGACGCATATGGTGTAGGGATTGGAGCTGTTTTAATGCAGGATAAGAAGCCCATTGCGTTCTTTAGTGAGAAGCTTGGAGGAGCCACTCTCAACTACCCAACGTATGACAAGGAGCTGTACGCATTAGTGAGGGCGTTGCAAACATGGCAGCATTATCTCTGGCCCAAGGAGTTTGTTATACACACTGATCATGAGTCTCTAAAACATTTAAAGGGGCAACACAAAATCAACAAGAGGCACGCCAGGTGGGTGGAGTACATTGAGACATTCCCATATGTCATCAAGTACAAAAAGGGTAAGGACAATGTAGTAGCTGATGCATTGTCCCGGAGGTACGCTTTACTTACTTCTCTAGATGCAAAACTGCTGGGTTTTGAGCAGCTTAAGGACATGTATACTTCTGATTCCGACTTTCAAGAAGTCTTTTTATCTTGTGAGAAGTTTGCTACTGGGCGTTATTATAGAAGTGAGAGATTCCTCTTCTATGATAACTTCTTGTGTATTCCTAACTGTTATGTGCGAGATTTGCTTATTAGGGAAGCACATGGAGGAGGCTTGATGGGGCATTTTGGGATTGCTAAGACTCTAAAAGTGATGCAAGATCACTTCCAGTGGCCTCATATGAGAAGAGACGTGGAGAGAATCTGTGGCAGGTGCACAACGTGTAAACAGGCTAAGTCTAAGGTGATGCCACACAGTTTGTATTCCCCTCTCCCTGTTCCCATTCATCCTTGGACTGACATTTCCATGGATTTCGTACTAGGGCTGCCTAGGACTAGAACAGGGAAGGACTCCATCTTTGTAGTAGTAGACCATTTTTCAAAGATGTCGCATTTCATCGTTTGTCATAAAACAGATGATGCATCTCATGTAGCTAGTCTGTTCTTTAGAGAAATTGTTCGTCTTCATGGCATGCCTAGGACCATCGTATCTGATAGAGACACTAAGTTCCTTAGTTATTTTTGGAAAACACTATGGTCTAAGTTAGGCATTAAGCTTCTGTTTTCTACTACATGTCACCCGCAGACTGACGGGCAAACTGAGGTTGTCAATAGGACACTAGGGACTCTACTGCAAGCATTAATTAAAAAGAACATGAGGAGTTGGGAGGAATGTCTGCCACATATAGAGTTTGCATACAATCATGCTGTGCATTCTGCATCTAAGTATTCCCCATTCCAAATTGTTTATGGTTTTAGTCCTTTAACCCCTTTGGATTTAACCCCTCTACCTTTGAGTGAAAGAGCAAGTTTATATGGAAACCAGAAAGCTGAGCTGGTTAAACGAATTCATGAGGAAGCCCGAGCCAATATAGAGGCAAGAACGAAGCAGTATGCTGAACAGAAGAACAAGGGCAGGCGCAAGATGATCTTCGAGGAAGGAGACCTCGTATGGGTGCACCTAAGGAAGGACCGGTTTCTAGATCAGAGGAAGTCCAAGCTAATGCCTAGAGTTGATGGCCCATTCAAAATCATGAGGAGAATCGGCGACAATGCCTACCAGCTGAACCTTCAAGGTAAGTATAATATAAGTTCTAGCTCCAATGTTTCTGATTTAGTCCCTTTTGTTGCAGATGACCCGGGTTTGAGGTCAAATCCTTTTCAAGAGGGAGGGGATGATGTGATCATGGACGAGGACCAAGACATGGAATAGGAAGTAGGAGAGGAGTTTACTGCCAAAGAGGGGCAACGTGAGATCTATTAATCAAGCAACAAATTCCCAAAAAGGAGGAAAGACACATTCCCGAAAAGAAGGAAAAAGACTCGTTATTGTTTTCCCCTCTAACGGCGCTATTTTGAACTCACACGGATTTGTAACTAGTCCTAACGGATAGATGAGCGTATGAACTTCAAGATACGCCTAGGTATCTTTTATTTTGAGAAGTCTATAAATACGTAACTCCTTGTAACAATTCGGATACACTGAGATAATAAAATCTCTCTATTCTCATTCTTATTCTTATCAATTCTGCTTCTCTTAATCTCATTCTAAACTCTGAATTCTAACATGGTATCAGAGCAATGATCCATAAACAAGATCAAGCTTTTGATTTTCTTATTCTCTCTCTCTGTTTTTCGAAATCATCATTGTCACAGCCCATAAATTTCAAAAACTTCTCTTGAAGATTCACTCCTTCTCCTTGTCTCTTTTGCATCTACAACTTCGCCTCCTTCATATTCAAAGCTTCCGCAGCATTCACAAGCTCTATCAAGCTCCAGATCGAGAAATCAATTTTTGAAAATTCAAAAATCTGACCGTTGGCTCTACTGATTCACACAGCTCCTCTCCGAAAATTTCTTTGGTTATTTTGGAAATACATCCTTCTAACTTCCTGAAAAAAAAAGCTCTGAGATTGATATATATTCATCCTAGACGAGCTGTGTGAAGTTAGAGTGGTTTATTTCTAGAAATCTCTCAAAGAACCTTTCCCAACTCTGAGATTGAAAGTTATTCATCCTAGACGAGTTGGTGAAGTTGAGCGGTGTAGTTTCAGACGGTGAATCATAAGTTTCAATCATGGAGGAGACAAAACCAACCGCAATAAGAGTCACTCTAAGAGGAGAGAACTATCTCCTATGGTCACGATCCACAAAATCAAACGTATACGGTCGTGGCTTGTGGAGTCAAGTCGAACCAGCCAAAGGGAAAGAGCTTCAAGAAGGAGATGAAGAAGCTCTGGAAAAATGGCTGCAAAAAGATCAAATGGTGCTCAGCATAATCCACAACTCCTTGAGTGATTCAATATTTGAATCTTACTCATACTGCGAGACAGCTCAAGAACTTTGGACAACTCTCAAGAAGGTGTATGGAGACATCACCAACCTTTCAAGAGTGTTTGAAGTGAAGAAAGCTCTCAGCAATCTCACTCAAGAAGATCAAGATTTTACCAAACACTTTGGTAAATATAGGTCTTTACTCGCTGAATTGAATATGCTGAGGCCAAGCACAAAAGACCTCAAAATTATTGAGGAAAGAAGAGAGCAAGACAGAGTATTCGGACTTCTCCAATCCCTCCATCCAAAGTTCAATGATCTTATCAAATACATCTTAAGGGAGGAGAAGCTACCAAGCCTTAAAAACGTCTGCTCTCAAATCCAAAAGGAGCAAGGCTCTCAAGATCTCTTCAGCATAGGAGAACTGCCAACGGCAAACAAAGGGTTATACAAAGCCCCATTCAGTTCCAACAATAAATGAACGACAAAACAATGTGAACATTGCAAGAAAATCGGCAAATTCAACCAAGGAAGAGGACACACCAAGGAGGAATGCTTCATCCTTCACCCTCACCTTAGGACCTACTACAGAGCAAGACAACAAGCAAATGAGGCAATCGCTTCAAACTATGCTCCAGCCTCTCAATCAACCACATTACTTGAACTTAAGCCAACTGTTCCACCATACGCCCAGTCTAACCAAGCTTCTACTTCAGAGAACAATGGCATGATCACCATGAGCAAGTCAGACTTAGAGGAAATTATCAAAACATTGCAAATTTGCAAGGAGAACGGTATCACCTTCCCTTATACATTTCTTGCCTCTAAATCTTCAAAAACTCTTTTAGTAGATTCAGGAGCTTCTCACCATATAATTAAAGATCCTAATCTACTAAATAATATTCAAAACACCTCTGGTCATGTTGAAATTGCTAATGGTGTTAAGGTACCAATTAAAGGCATAGGAAATTTAAATCTCTTTGGAAATAAATCTAGTGCGTTCTACATGCCTACGTTCAGCAATAATTTGGTCTCGGTAAAACGAGCTACCACTGACCTCAATGCTTATGCTATATTTGGACCTAACAGTTTTCATTTTCAGGATATTAAAACTGGTGAAGTTTTAGGCAAAGGAAACACTAAGGAGGAGTTGTATACTCTAGAAGACCTCGAGAATCATTCTAGATGCTCCAACTTTACTAGCCCGTCGTTTATTAATTCCTGTCATGTAGCTAGTAGTTCAAATGATTTATGGCATGCTAGATTAGGCCATCCTCATTCTAGAGCTTTAAAATTAATTATGCCTAATGTTGTCTTTGATATTTCTAAGTGTGAATCTTGTATTTTGGGAAAACATTGTAGAAGTGTTTTCCAAAACTCCATATCAATCTATGAGAATTGTTTTGATTTAGTTCACTCCGATGTTTGGACTTCACCATGCCTATCTAGAGATAATTTAAAATACTTTGTGACATTCATAGATGAAAAATCTAAATATACATGGGTCACATTGTTACCATCTAAAGATAGAGTATTTGAAGCATTTGTCAATTTTCAAACACATGTGACTAATCATTTCAATGCCAAAATTAAGGTACTAAGATCGGATAATGGAGGGGAATACACAAGCCACACTTTCAAAGCTCATTTGGCAAATCATGGCATTCTTCACCAAACAAGCTGTCCTTACACTCCACAACAAAATGGAGTTGCCGAAAGAAAGAATAGGCATTTGATGGAAGTAGCAAGATCAATGATGTTCCACAAAAATATGCCAAGGAGATTCTGGGGAGATGCTGTCATGACCGCATGTTATCTCATCAATAGAACTCCAACAAAAGTCTTAAATGACTTATCACCATTTGAGGTATTAAACAAAACTAAACCAAATATTAGTCACTTACGTGTGTTTGGTAGTGTCTGTTTTGTTTTAGTACCAAAGGATCAAAGGGACAAGCTAGATGCTAAAAGCACTAGAAGCGTGTTCATTGGATACTCCACCACTCAAAAAGGTTATAAATGCTATGATCCGAGCACCAAACGCATCATGACTTCCAGAGATGTGAAATTCCTAGAAGATCAAAGTTACTTTGAGAAATCGGGCTGGGAGAGTGTGAAAGACTTGGCTGACTCTACAGCAGACCGAGCAGCCTCTCTTGAACACATCCTAAGTCACATGGGTCGTCCTCCAATGAATGAGTATCACACAGCCCCTGCAAACACTCAAACTGATCAGATCCAAGAAGAAGAGATCAATGATCAGAATGAGCAAGAAAATGAAGAAGTAAATGAGCAAGGGGGAGTTAATCAAGAAACTCCACCAGATGCTAATATTGAGGAGGATGAACATCATGAAGAAGAAGAGGCACCAGCACCAGTTTTAAGAAGAAGTACACGGCTAAGGTTTGGTCCGGACCATTGGAAACAAACCAGGGTCTATTACAATCATCAAGCTGTGGCTCACCCTATACAAGCTCAGTGTTCTCTTGCCCTCTTGCCATCAGACCATCAAGCATTCCTTGGAAAGATAGAGCAGCATTACATTCCAAAGACCTATGAAGAAGCAAAAGAAATCAAGGTCTGGGTGGATGCTATAAATGCTGAAAATGGAGCAATGGAGAAAAATCACACTTGGGACGTGAGTGATCTACCTTCAGGAAAGAGAGCTGTGACATCTAAATGGGTATTCACCATCAAGTATCACAGCAATGGAGAAATAGAAAGGTACAAAGCTCGCTTGGTTGCAAGGGGTTTTACCCAAACGTATGGAGAAGACTATAAAGACACCTTTGCACCAGTTGCTAAACTACACACAGTCCGAGTGATTCTATCATTAGCAACCAACCTATCTTGGGAATTATGGCAAATGGATGTCAAAAACGCATTCCTCCAAGGAGAACTTGAAGAAGAAGTATACATGAAGCCTCCACCGGGTCTGGAAAGCTCAATTCCTCAAGGCAAAGTTTTCAAGCTTAGAAAAGCTATTTATGGCCTCAAGCAATCTCCAAGAGCCTGGTATCACAAGCTGAGCTTCACATTGACAGCCAAAGGATTTAAAAGATCAGAGGCTGATCACACCTTGTTTACTTCTCAAAGTTCTCAAGGAATCATAGTGGTCTTGGTATATGTAGATGACTTGATCATTTCCGGCAATGATCAAGCAGGTATTCAAGAAACTAAACTTTTCCTTAAATCTGTATTTGATATAAAAGATCTAGGTGAACTTAAATATTTTCTAGGAATAGAGATATGCCGCTCTCCGGAAGGCTTGTTTCTATCCCAAAGAAAATATTCACTTGATTTGCTTACAGAGACAGGAAAATTAGGTTCCAAACCAGCCAAGACCCCACTTGAAGATGGCTACAAGGTCAGGAGAAAGGGGGAGAAAGGACAAGATGATCCGCTTGACAAGCCATTTGAAGATCCAGCTCTATACCGGCGGCTTGTAGGTAAGTTAATTTACTTAACCATAACAAGACCTGACCTATGTTTTGTTGTGAATCAGGTGAGCCAATACATGAAAGAACCCTCTGTGCACCATTGGAATATGGTTGAAAGGATTCTGAGATACATCAAAGGATCACCAGGGCAAGGTGTTTGGATAGGAAAGAATGAAAGCACCAAGATTGTGGGCTATTGTGATGCCGATTATGCTGGAGACACGGTGGATAGAAGATCCACAACCGGCTATTGCACATTCATTGGAGGGAACTTAGTAACCTGGAAATCCAAGAAGCAAAAGGTCGTATCATGCTCAAGTGCTGAAAGCGAGTATAGGGCAATGAAGAAGCTCACAAATGAGCTAATATGGCTGAAAGCACTTCTAAAAGATCTGGGAATTGAAAGCACAAGCCCCATTACCATGCATTGTGACAATAAAGCAGCAATTCACATAGCCACCAACTCAGTCTTCCATGAACGAACCAAGCACATAGAAGTGGACTGCCACAAAGTCAGAGAAAAGATCATTGAAGGAGTAATCCTTCCATGCTACACAAGAAGCGAAGATCAGCTGGCCGACATATTTACCAAGGCTACAAGTCTCAAGATTTGCAAACACATCTACAGCAAGCTTGGGCTTGTAGATCTCACTCACCCTTGATCATGCTTCTCCATTTCCAGAGACACTACACTCTTTTCCTCACAAGGAGTTTTTCCCACTGGGTTTGTACTTATGAGGTTTTTAGTGAGGTAGTTGTGAGGATTTGTTTCTGGAAAATCAAACTTAGCCTCCACATTCCTTCCGGCTAAAGTTTGAGGGGGAGTATTAATCAAGCAACAAATTCCCAAAAAGGAGGAAAGACACATTCCCGAAAAGAAGGAAAAAGACTCGTTATTGTTTTCCCCTCTAACGGCACTATTTTGAACTCACACGGATTTGTAACTAGTCCTAATGGATAGATGAGCGTATGAACTTCAAGATACGCCTAGGTATCTTTTATTTTGAGAAGTCTATAAATACGTAACTCCTTGAAACAATTCGGATACACTAAAATCTCTCTATTCTCATTCTTATTCTTATCAATTCTGCTTCTCTTAATCTCATTCTAAACTATGAATTCTAACAAGATCAAGGAAGCAACGGAGGCACATCAAGACTCGAAAACACCCAATGTTGCCGAGCTTGAAGCTAAGGATGCTATGACCATTCCAACTGGTCCCATGACGAGATGATGTGATCATGGCAAGCACTAAGAAGATGAAGCTCGAACCAGAGCTTATAGATGAGCTTACACCTGCGGAAGAGCATGAAGCTGAGGAGATCTTGCTCGTTCCAATTGGTCACATGACCAACACTCGACTTAAGAAGAAATGGCTCAGCCCAACAACAACATTTGATCCGGGAATATTAAATGTATCAACAAATGGGTATGTGACCCATTTGCACTCTTTTTCCCTTGCTTTGGTTTTGTCCCAATGGGTTTTCCAAAGTAAGGTTTTTAATGAGGCAAGTGGATCCCATTCCCTTAGCCCATTTGTTGATCATAATCGAAGCCCAACGATTCACTACTACGGCGTTTTCAATCACGTGTCGCTGTTATTTCACAGCGCCCCAGAACACGATCTACATATGGATCCAAAGCCCCGTGGGTCTAGTTTCCAAAAGGCCCAAGATCGTCTCAATCGGCCCAGTGAATCGCTCGTAAACAGCCCAACAGTGGAAGCGCGTCCAACTGTTCAAATTTCAAATCCTCCACTCTCAAGACCACCTAGGAAGCCTCCCCACATGTGTTCTCTGCCATTCCTGAGCATGACCAACGCCATACACTCACCCAAATCCAGGAGCATTCACCATTCGTACACCAAGATAACCTCAAGATCACTCCAACACTCATCATGATTCAAGCACAACAAGGCTAGTAAGCTCGTGATCTGTTCTTGTACTCTTTTTCTCTGTCTTTGTTTTTGTCCCACTTGGGTTTTGCAAAGACAGGTTTTTAATGAGGCAAGAGTAGATCACATCACCTCATCTTACAAGCCTATTTGCGCTAAAGGCCTTGTTTTCTTCTTCTTTCCTTTTTTCTCTCTTTTGTGCAGACTTATGGATGTTTCTTTGTCTTTCTTTTCTTTTGGGTTATTTTTGCAATTGTTTAAACTTAGGGACTCATTTTTTTCCCTTTATAAACCTTTCTAAGGTTACTGAAAACATTACGCAACCTTAATCTAAAAACCCTTTTCGGCGCAGCCGCTGTTACCTTTGAGAGATACGAGTTTTCTTCTGGTTCGTCTCTTCTCTCTGCTTGGTGAGTTATATCCAGGCTTGTTCTTCCTCAAATGAGTAACATCTTGAGAAGAACTCGGTATATCAGAGGTTCTTCCATCACCTCTGTGCGACACCTTCGACTCCACAACCCTTGAGGCAGCTTGCTTGCAAGGCTTATCCGTTAGTTCCCAGCAACAGAGTGTTGAGCCTAGGGAGTATCACACCACGGGTGGTGTTTGGTTGGCATGAAGTGAGAAGCCGGCCGGTATTGATCGTTGGGAAAATGAGTGTCGGACGACCTTGGGTCGGTATGGAGTGAGGCTTGGGTCGGTACTGGCTCCTGGACTGATACAGACCAGGTGATACCGAGCAAAGATGGGTCGGTACTGATGTGTCCTGAGGTTGATACCGAGCGGGTCTTGGTCGGTACTAGTCGATGGTCTTGCGGCCAGACGGACATATCCATGGTAAAATCGCCATATCTCATGAACTACATATCCAAACGAGCTGAAACCACTTCCAAACGACAGCTAACTCATGTTTATATCATTGTCATGAAGACCTTCGAAGCTAAATCCGATCGAAAACTCTTCGTCCGGCCAGATCTTTCAGACACCTCGGGTGACCTTTGCATTTTGCCTTTGCTCCATCACTCCAGTTACCTCCAAAATGTCTCCAAGTACCTAGAAAACACTCCAAATGATGCAAGACTCACTAGGACCTAATGCAAACTAGCTAAACTCTAATTAAGACCAAAACACTAAAGAAAACTTTGAAAATACATGCATGAGACTCAAAATGCTAAGTTAAATGCATGCTAAAATGGGTAAAAGATGAGAATATCAATGGGAGCCGAGCTCGATATTCCGGTTTCTACTCGGATGCTTGAAGAGTTAACCTTAGTTAACATTGTAGAAAAGAAACATTGGTTCTTTTCGGCGAATCTGAAACCGAGCTATGACATAATTACCAGACCTAAGTCGAGCAAGATTCAGAGTTGGGAGACGAAGTACTTTTTCGTCCTGATCACTTCTTCTACCATGTCTAACCCGGGCAAAGTTATAGGAGATCATGGAATTCGAATATTGGTAGAAGTTGTTTGTCTTGCTTGTATCGAGGTCTCATGCATTAGTTTTTTTCTGACGTATCTCTTTTTTTTTTTTGTAGTTCGGAATCATGTATTCCGTCGTCTTCTTGATCCTTGGAAGGCGATTGTCAATCCGTTTAGAGAACTAGGACGAGCTCGCTGGCCAAAAATTCACCGAGCACGTCTTGCCGCGAAGTCGCAGCGCTCTAACACTGGTTAGCTCAATATTCCCAAATTCAAAGCTTGTGCGCTGCCTGTTCTATCTCTTATATTTGTCTTGTTTGTGTAGTTGTTGAAGGATCGACTAGAAGAATGGCACCGCGGAGAAATTTTCTCGCTGTCCCGGACTACTCTGCTGTCCTTGACGATGATCTATAATCCCTTCAGCCCAGAGGGAGGACGAAGCTCCCCGAGATGATGTTCCGAATGACATCATCCAAGTGGATGGGGGCATTCCGGCGATTGCCGAGGAGAACAACGAGGCCGATCGAAACTCTCAGATCGGCGATACTGAGGTTGATCCACCTATCAACCCTGATGAGGTCGACCAGACTGCTGGGTCAAGATTGGCCATTCGTACCGATACAGTGCCCGCGAGCACCCATTTGGAGGTTCCCGAGGCTACTAATGATGGTTCGGATGCTGAACAATCGAGCCGATCAAGGAAAAGGAAAACTCCGCCAGGTCGGTCCGAAAGGGAGCCAGCTGGTTCCCAAGATCAGCTCGAGGCGCAGGGCAGGGATGATACTGCTCTTGTTACTAATGCTCCCGAAGTGGCCCTGGAGGAGCCGGCCGATCCGACTGTCGCGGTTGAGGATTCGAGGAAGTGTAGGAAGCGAAAATCCCTGACCTCAGAGGAGGCTAATGATGTGTTCTTCAATTACAAGAAGGACACACCCTTAATAAATGACCCAGCGTCATGCGCCGAACTCTACCGCTAGTTTAAATTTGGCATTTTCGGCCTCCCGCCATTGGATGAACTCCCAAAAGCGGAGAAGTTTATGGAGCTCGCTCACTCCAAGGCTCGGGTAAGTTGCCATTCTTATATTCAGTTTACTCGGTTAGATCTCCGTTGTCTTTTGCTCATTTCTTGTCCAGATTGAGGGACTAACAAACTAGCTCATCCGGTCATATGACCGCAAGTTTGAATCGGGGATCCGGGAGGCTGAAGGAGCCGAGAAGCTCAAGGAAGACATGGCTGTGGTGCATGCCAAAGTTGCTCAGCTCAAGGAGGGAGCCTTTACGAAGGATCGGGAACTTGAATCCCTCCGAACTGAAAATGAGAAGATGAAGGCCGAGGTGCTCGCGGCCAATTATGCGCTCAGCCATATGACCATTGAAAAACGGAAGGTCGACGTCTTGTTGAAGTCCGAGAAGAAAAGGATTAGGGCTTCTCGATCCTTATGGGTGACTAAAGAGAGGGACCTCTGAAGGGAGATGGCAGTTAAGTTATCCGCTCGTCTCGAGAAGATAAGGGATTACATCACCAGGCTTGACGCGGCGAATGAAAGGCAACTCGTCTTCAGTCAGGTCATGGATACTCTGAAGTGCCTGAATCGGCTTATGGGAAGGGGATTTACATTCCCCCGGATACGCTCCTTCATTATGAGAGGGAAGAGAAAAAGATGACGGCCGAGATGCAAAATGTGGTTCTTAAAGCGCTCGAAGATGAAAGCGAGTTTGTTTGTTAATCTGCGTAAGGTCGTAAAATGATACGATCCTCTCGAGTCCTCCACGTAGCAAATTGGTGCCGTACATACTACGGTCTTAGTCGGGGTACGTTAGATGAACTCGACTTTTGATCAATTTGAGATCAGCGATCGCTGAAGATCGCTTACTAATTTGCGATTGTTGAGAAATCAGCTTATGAAATTTGCGATTGTTGAATAATCGGCTTAATATTGCGAGAATGTGTCGTTCGGCTTCACCTCGAGAGCTTAGCATGAGACTGCGAAGGTTTGCCTTCTCAAGATACTCCGGGTCCCTAGTTCGAATCCGAGTGTGTGAGGTAATTCGGCTTATTTAGCTCGGATGGTCTAAGGACGAATTTCAATGCATGAATAGCCCCGACTTCATCCGATTGATCTCGGAGTTCCGGATCTTGTGGGGCGTGTTCGGTTTCGAATTCACGTTGGGCTCGGGATCCGGATTGTTCCTTGCTTGTCGCGGTTTTGGATTGACAGCAGGTTGCGTCTCGTAGTTATGCCTATATGTGGTCACGTTGCAAGTCTCGGCTGGTTCGATGCGTGGTCGTGAGATGATTTCAACCGGGATCGTACGTCGGTGATATACTTGGTTTTTACCTTTTTCTATCGTATGTTTTGGTGTTTCTTTTAAATGTTTTATCGAGTCAAAGTCCGTTTTTAGAGTCTTTTAGTCCTTTATTTAGATATCGCAGGTAAAAAGGCATCTAAGGAAGAAATTGGAGTTACGAGGGCAAAAATGCACGAAAACGTGAAGAAAGGAGCAAAATCGGTCGATGCACTCCTTGCATCGACCGATGCAACACCATCAGAGATTTCCCAATCGGTCGATGCAGGATGGAGCCGGTCGATGGAGACCCAACAGAAGATCCAACATCGATCGATGCAACACACACAGAGAATCGACAATCGATCGATGCAAGGAGTGCATGGATCGATGCCAAGGGTCTAGAGAGAAGACCATCGACCGATGCAAGCCGACAAGAAGAAAAAGGAAATTTCTGTTTTTCCTATTTTGCTCTGGAAACTTCCTATTTTGACCTAATTCGACCTAAACCTATATATACTCTATTTTCAGCCTCTTTGAAGGCTAAGCTTTATTTTTCTTAGACACCTTTCATTTGTTTCAATTATATGCTTGGGAGAAGATCTCTGAACCTCTTCTGACAAATTTGGAGAAGATTTTTGAACCCTCTTATTATCTAATGAATTTCTTTATGATTTCTCTCATATCTCTTTTCTTATTCTCTGCAACTATGTGTGAGTAGATTCATAGTTAGGTTTTAGCTAGGGTTTTCAAGGGAATTCATTAATTGCTAATTTAAGATTGCTAGATAGGGAATTATCAATTGGATTATTCATCTAGGTTGTTCTTAGTGCTTGAATTAGGTTGATCACTTTGTTCATTATCTTATGTTATTAAACACACGGGATTGCTTGTTAGATACTTGAAAGAACCTAGATGAGCAAAATATCCTTAACCAACGAGAGTTGATGTTATTGTGTTTTGTGAACTTATCAAACTCGCTTATAATGCATGTTTAGGTTGTTGAATTCAACGGGAGTTAGTATTCATATATCTAATACATAGGGGTTTAATACTTTGGGAAGAGATTGAGCTAGTCTAGTGATTTGAGTTCGAGAACGATGCTTAATGCTTTCCTTGTCTGATTTTTTGTTTTGTAATTCATGGTTCCTGCGAATTTCCCTGAAGCCTGACACCTTTAATTCATAATTTTAATTCGTTTTTATTCATCTTGTTATTTTATTGCATTAAAACCACAACCAACTCTCATTAGTCTTAGCTTTACTTTACTCTCATAAACTCGTAGTGTGATTCTTTGCTCTCTAGTGGATTCGACCCCTAAGTACTACTGCGTTTGCTGTGCACTTGCAGAAATATTTCAGGGATTAAAACTCTGAGCACATCAAGTTTTTGGCGCCATTGCCGGGGACCAATACAATTTCCTAGGATTTTCGGACTAGAGTTCAGTCTAAGGTACTTAGATTTTCGTTTTTATTTTTTATTGTCATCACTTTTCTCTATCTCTGTGTGTTTCAGGTTCTCTTGAGTAAGAGATAGAAATATTTTAAGAAGCACTAAAGACGCATATACAGATATATCTTCAAAACCGAACAATTTGAGAATTCGATTCGTTAGACATCTTCTTCACGAAACGCCAACCAATCTTCCCTCCACCACCTCCTGGAGAGTTTAAGATCAGCTCAAAACTCATTGCTTTGGTGGAGCAGCATCAATTTCGTGGCTTAGATGAGGAGCAGCCCATTGATCATATCGAAAGGTTCGAAGAAATCTGTAGTACAAGGAGATCCAATGGAGTTCCGGAAGACTACTTGAAGTGCACTTTATTCTCATTCTCTTTGGTTGAGAAAGCCTACAAATGGATGAAATCTCTTCCAGCAGGAGCAATCACTACTTGGGATGAGTACAAGAGAGTTTTCTTGAAGCACTTTTACCCAAAAGATAGATTGAAACAGATGAGAAGCAGAATCTCAGAATTTCAACAAGAACCAAACGAATCAATTTATGGGGCTGTAGAAAGTTTCAAGGAGTACAAGAGAGAGTGCCCTCACCATGGTTTCACTGAGTCGAATTTGTTAAACATCTTCTATAGAGGAGTTAATGAGAAGTTCAAGATGGCACTCGACACCGCAAGTCGAGGTAACTTCATGACTAATACCGTCGCTCAAGCTAACACTCTTATTGACAATTTGGCAGAGAGCAATAAGAATTCATGCTCGGGCTATGAGGAAAACGTGGGAGACATGAAGCCAAATTCAGAATCCGCACAAATCCTCGAGCTAAAAGCAATGGTTTCTCAGTTTCTCGAAAGTCAACTGAGTGGTGTTCACCTATGTAAGAACGTAGGAGATGGTGATGGTAAGGTTAATAAAGAATGTATTGGTGATGGTTCTCATAAGCAGCAAAGAGAGGTCAACTACATTGCTGGGTTTGGAAACGTCCATCAAAACCGAAACAAAAACGATTTTAACGGTGGAAACTTTCAGCCAAGTGTTGAAGCTCCTCTTCTAGACCAACATCACCTTATGGAGAATCAAGAACATATCATGGAGGGACATAAGCAAAATGTCCAAAAAATTCAAAATCTCGGTTTTAAAGTGGATAGCATGTATGATCATCTCAATAAGAACAATGAGGGGGCTGTATGGGAAGTTTATTGACCTCTCTAATCATGTTAAGAAGATTGAAGTGCAAGTTTCTCAAACGGTAGAAGGTGTGAAGAGACAAGAAGAGTTCCTTCCGGGAAAGGCTAAGACAAATCCAAAATTCGGCAAAATGGTCACAACTCAGAACAAGGACGTGGTTTCACTAGCCCCTAGAGATCAATCTACCAACGAGTACCATGTGGCAAGGCATGAAGATGATGAGCTGATTTCAAAAGCACCACATCAAAGGAAGCTTCGTAAGATAGATGATTCGGTGAAGTTTATCTTCCCTTGCATGATTAATGGTGTGGAAATTCTCGACTCTCTTTGTGACACATGAGCTAATGTGAATGTCATGTCTAAAACCATTGCAAACGAGCTAGGGATTGGTGATATCAAGCCTCCTCAATGTTCTCTTAAGTTCGGAGACAATTCAAGCACAATTCCACATGGTTTCGTACAAGATCTAATGGTGCAAGTAGGAGGATGTCTTGTTCCTGTAGATTTTTACATTCTTGAGATGGAAAAGGACTCTCCAAGGACATTAATACTTGGAAGTTCATTCCTTGCAACCGTGGGAGCAGTTGTTGATTATCCCAACCAAAGGGTTTGTTTCTCTAACGTCAAAAAGAGAGTCTTATATCCGGCAGTTCCTAGTGGTGTGATATCTTATTGTATAACCATCTACAAAGGAGGGAAGCTGATTTTAAACTCTAGAGATAACAAAGAAAGGTCCCAACACGTTTCTATAGAAGCCCCTTTAATCAAGTCTAAGGAAGCTGACAAACCGATAAAATCTGAGCGCAACGCTATCTCATGTGATGCAAGTTCGACCTTGACTTCTCAAGATCCTGTTAAGAACGTGGTAAAAGATGGTAATTTTAAAGACGCACTCACCCTTGAGACACGCCCAGTACCACCTCCAAAACCAAAACGTTCTGAACTTCCTTGGTTTGGGCATATTGCAAAATACCTAGCAGCAGAGGTCGAACCACCACAATTCTTCGGTTACAAGAAGAAAAAGTTCTTGCATGATGTTAGAAGGTACTTTTGGGATGAACCATATCTTTATAAGCAATGCTAAGATAATATGTTCCAAAGATGCATCCCTGAAGAAGAAGTTCCAAGCATTCTCTTTGCTTGTCACGGATCCGACTACGTCGGACACTTCGCTACTAATAAGACTGTAGCTAAGATCTTACAAGCTGGTTTTTGGTGGCCTACCATGTTCAAGGAAGCCCATGCCTTTATATCCAAGTGTGATGCTTGTCAAAGACAAGGAAACATCAGCAAAAGGAATGAGATGCCGCAAAACTTTATCCTTGAAGTTGAAGTCTTCGACATTTGGGGAATTGACTTTATGGGTCCTTTTCCTTCGTCTTATGGGAACAGGTACATACTTGTTGCTGTTGATTACGTGTCTAAGTGGATGGAAGCCATAACAAGTCCCACAAACGATGCAAAGGTAGTGATAAAGTTGTTCAAGTCGATCATCTTCCCGAGATTCGGTGTACCGCGAGTCGTGATTAGTGATGGAGGTTCTCACTTCATCAACAAAGTTTTTGAGAATCTTTTGAAGAAGAATGGCGTGAGATACAAAGTTGCTACACCTTATCACCCTTAGACAAGTGGTCAAGTAGAGATCTCTAACAGAGAAATCAAAAGGATCTTAGAGAAAACAGTCGGAATGACAAGGAAAGATTGGTCCGCTAAGCTCGACGATGCTCTTTGGGCCTATAAGACGGCCTTCAAAAATCCTCTTGGAACCACTCCTTTTCATCTTGTCTATGGGAAGGCATGTCATCTTCCAGTGGAGCTTGAGTACAAAGCAGCATGGGCAATAAAGTCAATGAACTTTGACATCAAATCTGCAACTGAGAGAAGGACGATTCAGCTGAACGAGTTGGATGAGATTCGTCACAAAGCATATGAGAACTCAAAGATCTACAAGGAGCGGACGAAAGCTTATCATGATAGGAAAATCATCCCTAAGACTTTTGCTGCAAATGATCAGGTGCTGCTCTTCAACTCTCGCATGCGACTTTTTCCAAGCAAGCTTAAGTCAAGATGGTCTGGTCCTTCCACGGTAAAGGAGGTTCGCCCATATGGAGCAATTGTGCTGTATAACCGACAAGGTGGTGAATTTGTGGTTAATGGTCAGCGCCTAAAGCCGTATCCTGCAGACACCGAACTCACTGAGGAAGACTTCATTCCCATCAGTGATCCACCTCTAGCCTAAGAGGCTCAAAAGTCAAGCTTGCGACTTTAAACAAGCGCTTGGTGGGAGGCAACCCATTGGTAAGTGTACATATTTGGTTTTATTTCTAAGTTGTAGGACACTAACTCGCTAATTTTTGGTTTTGATTTCTTTATGATTTCTAAAAAAAAAAAAAAAAAACATGATCGATCGATACCACCTGGGTATCGATTGATGCAAAGGGTCCAGACTATCGGAAATCGATCGATGCATACACTGCGAATGCTTGGAGAGAAGTACATGGTGGTTCGATCTGAGGCTGGTTTTGCAATACATGGATCACTAAGGTAATGGTCATTGCAGAATTCTACAGGAAATGTAAGTCTCCGTGTTTTCAAACCTTTTCTTCTTGCTTAGTTTTCTATTTGCTTGAGGACAAGCAAAATGCTAAGTCTGGGGAAATTGATATACTTGGTTTTTACCGTTTTCTATCGTATGTTTTGGTGTTTCTTTTAAATGTTTTATCGAGTCAAAGTCCGTTTTTAGAGTCTTTTAGTCTTTTATTTAGATATCTCAGGTAAAAAGGCGTTTAAGGAAGAAATTGGAGTTACGAGGGCAAAAACGCACAACACCGTGAAGAAAGGAGCAAAATCGGTCGATGCAAGGAGTGCATCGACCGATGCAACACCATCAGAGATTTCCCAATCGGTCGATGCAGGATGGAGCCAGTCGATGGAGACCCAACAGAAGATCCAACATCGATCAATGGAAGGAGTGCATCGATCGATGCAACACACACAGAGAATCAGCAATCGATCGATGCCAAGGGTCTAGAGAGAAGACCATCGACCGATGCAACCCGACAAGAAGAAAAAGGAAATTTCTGTTTTTCCTATTTTGCTCTGGAAACTCCATATTTTGACCTAATTCGATCTAGACCTATATATACTCTATTTTCAGCCTCTTTGAAGGCTAAGCTTTATTTTTCTTAGACATCTTTCATCTCTTTCAATTATATGCTTAAGAGAAAATCTCTGAACCTCTTCTGACAAATTTGGAGAAGATTTATGAACCCTCTTATTATCTATTGAATTTCTTTATGATTTCTCTCATATCTCTTTGCTTATTCTCTACAACTATGTGTTAGTATATTCATAGTTAGGTTTAAGGGTTTTCAAGGGAATTCATGAATTGCTAATTTAAGATTGTTAGATAGGGAATTATCAATTGGATTCTTCATCTAGGTTGTTCTTTGTGCTTGAATTAGGTTGATCACTTAGTTCATTATCTTAGGTTATTAAACACACGGGAGTGCTTGTTATATACTTGAAAGAACCTAGATGAGCAAAATATCCTTAACCAACGAGAGTTGATGTTATTATGTTTTGTGAACTTATCAAACTCGCTTATAATGCATGTTTAGGTTGTTCAATTCAATAGGAGTTAATATTCATATATCTAATACATAGGGATTTAATACTCTGGGACGAGATTGAGCTAGTCTAGTGATTTGAGTTCGAGAACGATGCTTAATGCTTTCCTTGTCTGATTTTCTATTTTGTAATTCATGGTTCCTACGAATTTCCCTAAAGCCTGATGAGGAGCTCGACGACCAGTGGGTCGTTATGGGGCATGTGAAATCCAACTGTGTCAGCTTCCGTGATGATTATGGGCACGCAACTTGCCGGAACTTGGTTGTTTTGTTGTGCCGCAATAGCTTCTCGGCTGTGTTCCTTGATTGCCCGAAATGAGTAGTTGTAAAACTTGAGTGCACCCATGATCATGTGGACCCTCTTTCGGGCTTTCGGGATTGCGTGATCTTCGGGTTGGTCCTCGCGATCGTGTTTTGGCAATTCGGCGTCAGTGTTATCCTTAGCTCGCTCGGGATTGTTGTTATCCGTATTATGTTTCTTGGTATTATTGCTTTGCCGATCTCTGCCACGGCGAAATCTGTTGTTAGGTCGGGGGTGCTCTGAGGTGAGATATCGCCATTTATGAAACTATGAAGCAGCAAGTCCTTGAGATGTCGGCATTCCTCGGTGTTGTGACCCTTCCTTTTGTGAAATTCGCAGTATGGTTCGGGATCGCTGGCAGATTCCTTTGGATTGTCTTTTGGTTCTTCCGACCTGACCCATGTATTCCAGGGTTGCTGTGGAGGAATAACGCTTACTTGGTGCGTCGCCGGTCGTCGTTCAAAGTGAGTTCGTAGCTCGCGGGCTTCTTCCTTTAGTTTTTCATTGGGCACGGGCTGTCGTGATAGGAAATACTGTTTGTCTTTGGCGGCCTCTTCTTCGTCTTCGAGAATGTATGTATGTGACCTATGAAGTGCATCTTCCAAGGTCGGAGGTCGGTTACGCTGAATCTCTTTGTGAAAAGTCAATATGTACCACGTTGCTTTGTATAGGGCTTCGTCATCGATGGTACAGTGGGTTACCACCGACTTGAATCGGTCCATGAAGTATCTCAGAGGTTCGTTCGGTCCTTGTTCGAGGGCCCAAAGTTTGGCGTTCTTTGTCTTCTTCTTGATGAACATGGTGAAGCGTTTGAGGAACTTGGTTGTGAGCTCGTTGTAGCTGTTGATCGAGTACGCTTCGAGTTGCGAGAACCAATCGAGCGCGGTCCCACCGAGGTTTTCTATAAAAAGTTGACACTTTGCAGATCTTGTTCCTCCTCAATTTGGAATTTGAAGCTATTCATCATGATGCCGAATGAGGTCATAAAGTGACGGGGGTCGGAGTTGCCTTCGTACTGTGTGATTTTGATCTTCTCAAGACGCCGAACTGGAATATTGAGAAATCGTTGTGTGAATGGAGTTTTCTGAGTTTCCTGGATCACACAGTCGATCTCGGGTGCCGAGCTGGTGGCCTGATGAAATTTGGATTTCATATCATGAAGTTGGGCTTTTACGCTCTCGAGTTCCTGATCTAGAGAGGCCTGATCGGTAATGTGAGTCTCGTGATTACCGGTGGATCCGAGAGTTGGAGGTCGGATTGCGGTGTTTTGGTGTTGTGGATCAGGGAACAGGGTTCGACGAAGATCGAAGGGTGTCTCCTCCCCAAGTCGGAGAGGTGTTTGTCTGAGCTCGGTGAGGTGGAATTCTGTCTGAGTTGCGAATAGTGAGTCGAACTTTTCGTCGTTCTTCTTGACGAGTTCGGCGAGTTATGCTGCTATAGCTTGTATGAGAGCGGTTTGGTCGACTTGAATCGGGGTCGACTTAACCATCGTTTCCGTTGGTCGGGTTCGGGTTAGGATTGTCGAGCCCGTTATTCTGGGCGTTGTTGTTCAGTGCTAGGTAGAGCGGTAGATCCACCATTACCGAGCTTAATCACTGAGATCCGAAAGTTCATTGTTTTTTAGAAAAAGTCCCCACAGACGGCGCCAATTATTGATTCTGAAAATCACACAAAGGGTAAAATAGTAAACTCAATGATCGGAAAATCTCGTTTTATTGATTAAACTCGGTGGATCTACAAGATTGCTTGATCGTAAAAGGAAGACTTAAGAACTAAGGAGATAAGGTCTCAGCTCTCGATCTCTTAGGTCTCGTAGGTGATTGTGAATGAATTCTAAACGTGGACCTAGCCCCCTATTTATAAGGTTTTGAGCCGGCGATGATCAGGCAATCTTCCTTTTTCTAGTTTCATCAGGAATTCCTTTTCCTTTTCTCCCTCCGAGATCGGGAAATATTCCGCAAATTTCGGAGGTCGGTTATCATCTAGAGCGAGTTGGGCCTTAGATGAGCTCGCAGGCCGACAATCGCGTGCTTCTTTCGGGTTCAAACCATCGTAAACCAGGATCAATTGGGCTGGTCTCTGTGTAAACCGAGCTAAACCGGGGTGTGTTAAACTCACCTCCAACAGTGATGATCCAATTGCTGAGCTTAAACTATTGCGAGAAACCAATGGAATAATGGAGTATCACATCAAGTTTGAGCTGCTTAGGTCAATAGTCAATCTATGTGAAGAAGACTTGGTAACTGCGTTTCTAGCAGGGGTGCAAATAGATACTCAAAGCAATATTATAATGTTTCAGCCTCAGACTATTGGACAATGGTTAATGTTGGGTAGATTATATGAGACTGCACACCAGGAACAACATATTGTGGTCCTTGAGAAGAATAAAGCAATACCTCAAAACTCTATGTTTGAAGCCGAAGATGAGTTGGAATTGGACAACACGGAAAAAGAACAGTTTGATTTGCATAGAGAGGAAACGAATGGAAAGATTTGATTTGCATAGACAATATGAGATAGCGATGGACAAAAGGGAAGAAAAACAGTTCGCCGTATTAGACAACCTCAGGAAGAAAGATTTGATGCTTCGATGTGTTAAACGGGAGCTAAGTGAATTGAAAGTAATTGCGGTCCTCAAAGAGCTTCTAATGAATGGTTTTGCAGTGCAGTCGTTATCTTTGTGCAGGACGAACTATTTTGGTGTATGGCATTGCTGGAAATCCAAGAAATTACTGGAAATGCAACTGATGCTACTCAACTCCTTGCCACCAAATGGGACAACATAAATTTTGCGGTTATGGCTACACAATAAAACTTTGAATCGGCCATCTTTGTTTTTGTTTGTGACATGCGAGTTGGTGGTGAACAATGGGTTCAAGGAGCTGTTACAACAACATGAGAAAAGAAGGCAGAGTGGGACTGCTTATGCTTCAGAAACTCAAAGGTTGAACATTCACAGCCGAGTTTGGGATCCTGGAGCTTATGTCTGCAATAAATGTGGTTGGAATTATCAAAATCCACACCTTAGTGCTATAAACCAGCGTGCACACAAGGACGTATGGAGTTTTTCGTTGACTTGTTGCAGCAAAAAATTTCTTCTATAAACCTTGTGGTCAAGGTTTTTTCCAACGGGAAGATTTGATATAGAATGGGAGTATGATGAAGAGTATTGCCACATGGAACGTGGAGATTAGAAGTTATATTCAATGGCTGAGATTAGTTTGATACATGAAATTGATGATCATAAAACAACAATTCCTAGTTCATTTGCAGAAGATCCAGAAAGAAGAAAAGATCGTCAAACATTGATGAACAAAGATGGTTACAAGGGAATACAGAGAGAAGAAATAAGAAGATTGAGATTACAATTTGATTTTTCTGAATGAATCTGAGAAATGCCAATGCAGCTTGTTTTAATACCTCAACTCTTCTGCTATTAGCTCAAACTAATCTCAGCGGTTGAATATAACTTATAATCTCCACGTTCCACGTGGCAATCACTCTTCCTACTCCATTCTATATCAATGTAGCACCCACAATTGCCATCGCCAAAAGTTAAATTTTGTGAGAAATATTTTAGTCGTCATCGCAAAAAGAAAAATTTTGGTCCTCGTCACGAAAAGAAAAATCAAAAGATTCAAAACGAAGAAAAGAAAAGAAAGTTTTATACTAAGGTTTAGTATCAACTAAAACCGATTGGTTTAACAATTTTGAACCGAATTGAACTGAAAACCTATTTAAAAACAGTGACTTGCCAATCGGTTTTAGAATGTAAACCGAATCCAGACTGAATTGGCTAAACTTCGATTCGATTCGGTTCAAACAATTTTTTGCTTGATTCGGTATTTCTGTAGCCTGGTAAAAAACAAAAAAAGAGTCAATTTTCTCTTCTCTTCATCTACGAAATCGAGCCTAGCACAAATTAAAGAAACCCAGCCAATCTCTCCTCTTTATCTCTTTTTATGCGCTTCCTCTTCTCCCCACGCCTGATCAATAACTCGCTCGGTCTTCTCCGATCTCCACGCGCCGCCGCGCCGATCTGTTCTCTCTTGTTTGGCAGCAAGTCTCCGGTCTTCCGTCCGGCGACTAATCCAATGGCGGCGGCCGCCTTCTCTTCGGCGATGGCGATTCCTCCAAACATCGCCGTTAATCACTCGGAAGAAGCTCTGCCTGGTAGGCTGTGGATCAAGTTTAACAAAGAGTGCCTCTTCTCTATCTACAGCCCCTTCGCCGTCTCTTTGGCCGCCGGAAATCTCAAGATCGAAACATTCCGCCACTATATTGCACAAGATGTTCATTTCCTCAAGGCGTTTGCTCACGCGTGAGTTCTCTCTTCTTCTGGGCTCATATACTTAGTTTCTCTGTCAATTGAATTCCTTCGATTTACATGGATTGCGGAAAAATGATGCGTGAGAGTTTCTTTAGAAGTTCTTGTGTTCAAATATAGATGAGACTGAAGGTTTTAAAATTAGGGTTAGGAACAGTCATTCAAAGAATGGATCTGGATCAAATGTAGGTTTTTAGAATCAAAAGCTGTAGACATGTAAGAGAAGAAATCATATATGGAATATATGTTTGATGCTTTTGTCAACCATTATTTCATTTGTTAAGCACATATGCACTAGATAATGTGGATTTTATTGAATCCAGAACTCTGACTTTTAGGGTTTGTAAAGTTGTTGGTTAATAATACAAAGTTTAGATAGAGAAGATCGGATCCTGACTATGGTAGTGCCAAAGATTAGTTTTCTATTGGTAAGGATTTTGAATTCGATTTTCCCCGATGAATGTATGGCAAAGTCTTCTAATTCTCGAAGATTATACGTTCCCTTGGAATGTTGTTTTGCCTTACACTCAATATCCCTACTATCCGCTGACATAGGATGGTTCTTATTCATCATTAGATTCGACTTGGATGCTGCTCACATTCAGTGCCCGTTAATAACAAAATGAAGTTAATAACCAAACGAGGATTTGACTTGGATGCTGCTCACATCATTAGATTCGACTTGGATGCTGGTCATGTAGATTTATATTCTTCTAGTTGCATTGGGAAATGATGAGTATTTTCACGTTATCTTTTGGTTTTAGAAGTTGATCAAATGATTTGATTTTGTATTAACAACTGTGAGAATCTTTTATTTTTTCTTATCAGTGATAAGATATGAAGAAATGGTTAAAACGATTGTATAATATCAAACCTCTGCAAACCTTCCAATGAATGGCTTTCATAGATTTTTTTTTATTTATCTATTATTTTTTCCTGCATTTTTAGGTATGAAATGGCCTCAGAGTGTGCTGATGATGATGATGATAAGTTGGCAATTTCTAACTTGCGGAAAAGCGTGATGGAGGAATTGAAAATGCATGCCTCGTTTGTACAGGTAGATTAAGGTCTTTCTTGTTTTACATCATTACATGCTCATTTATTTCATATTAACCCGAAGTAGAACATAAGAATTCACAGGAGTTCGTTTGATAAATCCTGTTTGTTGCTTGGATTGGAAAAAAATCTTCATATCCTGACAAAAAAAAAGAAACTGCAACTAACTATCTAATTAGTTGCTTTTTTTCTCTAATTGTTGGAGGATGGTTCAATATATCTTCTATTTACGTCTTCTGGCATCAGTCACTAAATGAGTAAATGGTTGATTTACATTTTTGAGATAGAGGCTAATTTTTTTTATAATCTGTCAGCAAAATTGAGTCAAATAATTATTTTAAGCCTTTTGGTTCTGAATTCCAAGCGCTACTAGTGATAGGGAGTATAGGGAGAAAGAGTCATGCTTGGATATTTATTAAAGCTATGGCTTTTACATGCGGCTTCCTCATTCTGGATACTGAATGTATCATGTAAATTGGTGCCACTTAGCTTCTAAATATTGTTCTCAAGTTTTCTGTCAGCTTTGTTATATTGGTTCATTGACATAAAGTGGCCTGGAGAACATCATTATTACGATTTTCTGATCAAGTGATATCCTCAGTAGAACGTTTGTCTGATCCTTGCAGGATTGGGATTTAGACATAAACAAAGAAGTAAGTGTTAACGCAGCAACTTTGAGATACACCGAGTTCTTGTTAGCTACAGCATCCGGAAAAGTAGAAGGACTCAAAGCTCCCGGGATGCTCGATACTCCATTTGAGAAAACGAAAGTTGCTGCCTACACGCTTGGTGCTGTGACACCTTGCATGAGGCTGTATGCCTTTCTTGGTAAGGAGTTTGGAGCACTTCTAGGTTCGAATGAAGTGAACCACCCCTACAAGAAATGGATCGATAATTATTCTAGTGATGCCTTCCAGGTATTTAATAGTTGTATGTTCTGCCTAATTCTGTTAACTTTCAAAGGTTTCTAGTACGCTGTCTGTGATGATGGATCTTATATAATGAATTGTCTGTTTTCCATTTATTTAGGCATCAGCCAAGCAAACTGAAGACTTGCTCGAGAAGCTTAGTGTCTCTATGACAGGCGAAGAACTGGACATCATTGAAAAATTGTATCAACAGGCTATGAAACTTGAAGTGGAGTTCTTCCATGCCCAACCGCTTGCTCAGCCTACCATAGTTCCACTGCTCAAGAACCATACAAAAGATGACCTAGTGATATTTTCTGATTTCGATCTGACATGCACCGTTGTTGATTCTTCTGCAATTTTAGCTGAAATCGCAATTGTAACTGCCCCCAAAGATGAACAGAGTCGATCTGGGCAACAAATTCATCGGATGCTTTCAGCTGACCTTAAGAACACCTGGAGTCAACTTTCTAAACAATATACAGAGCATTATGAAGAGTGCATAGAGAATATTCTGAATAAGGAAAAAGGTCAGACTTTACTTTTAGTTGACCCTGTTTCAACGACTATACTAATCTCCTTGGAATTTATAAAGTGATTTTTCTTTTAATGTGGAAAATTTGTTCTTCATTCTTATGCAGCGGACAAGTTTGACCATGAGGGTTTATGTAATGCACTAGAGCAGCTCTCAGAATTTGAGAAAAAGGCAAACAGTCGAGTGATCGAGTCTGGTGTACTCAAGGGCCTGAATCTCGAAGACATTAAGAGAGCTGGGGAAAGGTTAATTCTTCAAGATGGCTGCATCAATGTCTTCCAGACAATTTTAAAGACTGGGGATCTGAATGCAAAAGTCCACGTGCTTTCGTATTGTTGGTGTGGTGACCTCATCAGGGCAGCATTTTCTGCACGTATGTACCAAAATCCTTAATTTTGTGATTCTTGCAGATAATCCAGGCCCTAAAATTAAGAAACTATGCTAAAACAATCTCCTCTTTACAGGCGGAGTAGATGCAGTGGAAGTACATGCAAATGAATTCACTTTCGAGGAATCCATCTCGACTGGCGAAATAGAAAGGAAAGTGGAATCACCGATCGACAAGGCTAAACAGTTCAAAAGCATCCTACAAAACAGAAAGGACCATGATAAGAAGAAAAACCTCCTTACTGTTTATATTGGAGATTCAGTAGGTGACTTGCTCTGTCTCCTCGAAGCAGACATAGGAATAGTGGTTAGCTCTAGCTCGAGCCTCAGGAGAGTGGGAAGCCATTTCGGGGTCTCATTTGTGCCTCTGTTCTCTGGAATCGTCCAGAAACAAAAACAACACAGTCAAGAAGAATCATCACCAACCTGGAAGGGACTCTCTGGCACGCTTTACACGGTTTCAAGCTGGGCCGAAATTCATTCATTCGCACTTGGATGGGAGTAACCGGTAGAAGAATATATGAAGAGATTTGTCGATACTACCGGGTGGCCAGTTTTATCAAGAGCCACATAAATTTCAGTATTTCTCTTTCCAAGTTTGACCGATTGCAGTGATGACCTTTGGTAAGTCGTCGTCTAGCATTTCACGTCTATGAGCTTCTGTTGCTCTTTGCGATGATCTCTTGTTGTGGCTTTGACAGAAAATTGTGATGCCGAGATGTCATTTGATGCTTGGACTCGACAATTTGGTAGAGCCTCTTATACATATATACAATAAAACATCTATAAATTAATATTATTGGAGCAATCTCAATCTCCATAATATTATTTAAGAAATTTTTCGAAAATAAACTTTGTTTTATAAATTATTATATATTATGATATTACAAATAAAAATAGATAATTGAAAAAAAAAATTATATAATTATTTTTTTTAATTATTTATG